>CAXAMN010009335.1:1146486-1180532 GCA_963970005.1 Durusdinium trenchii | reverse complement strand
CGTGGCAGGCGCAGCACTTTGTGAACCTCCATGCTCCGTTAGGGGCTCTGGCTGTTGCGTTGTCGCCGGTTCTCGTCGGTCCGTCCCTCCATTGTGATTAGAGTTTTCACTTGTTTCTTGACGTGCAGATGTCGTGGCAGGCACAGCACTTTGTGAACCTCCATGTGCAGATTTCGTGGCAGGCGCAGCACTTTGTGAACCTCCATGTGCAGATTTCGTGGCAGGCGCAGCGCTTTGTGAACCTCCATGCTCCGTTAGAGGCTCTGGCTGTTGCGTTGTCGGCGGTTGTCGCCGGTGGTCGCCGGTCCGTCCCTCCATTGTGATTAGAGTTTTCACTTGTTTCTTGACGCGCAGATGTCGTGGCAGGCACAGCACTTTGTGAACCTCCTTGTGCAGAATTCGTGGCAGGCGCAGCACTTTGTGAACCTCCTTGCTCCGTTAGAAGCTCTGGCTGTTGCGTTGTCGGCGGTAGTCGCCGGTTGTCGCCGTTGGTCGCCGGTCCGTCCGTCCATTGTGATTAGAGTTTTCACTTGTTTCTTGACGTGCAGATGTCGTGGCAGGCACAGCACTTTGTGAACCTCCATGTGCAGATTTCGTAGCAGGGGCAGCGCTTTGTGAACCTCCATGCGCAGATTTCGTGGCAGGCGCAGCACTTTGTGAACCTCCATGCTCCGTTAGAGGCTCTGGCTGTTGCGTTGTCGGCGGTTGTCGGCGGTTGTCGCCGGTGGTCGCCGGTCCGTCCCTCCATTGTGATTAGAGTTTCACTTGTTTCTTGGCGCGCAGATGTCGTGGCAGGCACAGCACTTTGTGAACCTCCATGTCCACATTTCGTCACAGGCGCTGCCGCAGCACTTTGTGAACCTCCATGTGCAGATTTCGTGGCAGGTGCAGCGCTTTGTGAAGCTCGAGGTGCAGATTTCGTGGCAGGCGCAGCACTTTGTGAACCTCCATGTGCAGATTTCGTGGCAGGCACAGCACTTTGTGAACCTCCATGTGCAGATTTCGTGGTAGGCACAGCACCTTGTGAAGGTGGAGGCGCAGATTTCGTGGCAAGCACAGCACTTTGTGAACCTCCATGTGCAGATTACGTGGCAGGCACAGCACTTTGTGAACCTCCATGTGCAGAATTCGTGGCAGGCGCAGCGCTTTGTGAAGCTCGAGGTGGAAATTTCGTGGCAGGCGCAGCAGTTTGTGAACCTCCAGTGGCAGAGCGATGGGGTTTTACTTCGGCTAGTTGTGGCTGTACACACATGTCTGCACACACCCCTCTGCTTTGTGCTTTTTGAAACTTAAGATTCGTAAAGATTCATATGTGGGGTTATCCGGTCCTTTAATTGCTGCTCGCGCCTCGACACAACTCTCAAAAACCTAGGGAGGGCCGTGCATCACCCTTCTCAAGGGAAGCGCTGCATCACTCAGCTTTTCATTGGCCGAGAAGGGTTCTTCAGCATCATTTGGGCAACTTCGTTCATGGTCTCTTTCATATCCTCCACCTTCTTGCGCTCCGCGTCTATGGCCCGCATCAAGACGTTCTTTAGGACTTCCAGCTTCACGCGCTTGATGCGCTCTCTACTTTTTTCACGGCGCTTCGCCTCTGCCTGCAACTTGGCATTGTCCGCAGCCAAAGTCTCGATCTGCTTCCGACTTTGCTCCCAAAGCCGCTTGTGGAGCTTGGCGGGGGAGCGACTTCGGCTGCTGCCATCGTCACTGCTGCGATTGCTACTGCGAGGCATCTAATCTCTCTCTACTGAAAACCGAAAAAGACAGACTCTCTCGCACCTAAACAGCTGCGGGGTCCACAACGCATGTCTACAACGCATACATCGGTTGTCTACAAAGCATACATCGATTCTCACGGCTTGTTACAAAGACTGCCTACTTCTTTCCACTGTATGACTTCTCAAGGTCCGTCTTTTTTCCGACGGGAGCGCTCGCGTCTGCATCGTCGTCGGGCGCTCGTTGGCCCACCACTTCTGAAAGCAAGCTGTCCTCTACTCAGAGCCGGTGGTAGTGCTCCTCCAGGGCAACGGTGCTGGTCGGGCCCCGGTCGAGGATGTCGTACCTGAGCACGAAGGGGGGGACCATGCCGTCGTCCTCGTTGGAAAAGAGGAACTCCGCCACGCCCTCGCCCTCGGCCGCCCCTGTGACGTTTTCGCAGTGGGTGTACTGGTCGATGTCGTAGGTGTTGGAGTGCGTCCAAGTGAAGGTGCCTTGCAAGTTGGGCATGATCCTCTCTTCCACTTGGAAAGCTGCGCACCCACCTGGGGCTCTGTAGAGATATCTTCTAAAAAAGAAAGCAACAAAGCAACACAAGCGACAAAACCACACGCTCCCCCCACCTCAGGAGCGTCGAGAGGTTGTTCGACCGCCTTGAAGATCCTCCTGCCGTCCGCGGCCTTCGCGAGCCTGAGCCAGGGGATGAGGCCCAGGGTCCTGCGCTGGTCCAAGCCGTGGATGAGGCAGACGACCTTGTCCTCTTCCACCTCCATCATGCTAGTCGGGGTGTCGTCCTAAAAGCTCCATTTTATGTTCAACAAGCATCACTTCTTGTCAATTCTATGTTTAATTTACTCATCCTTGCGGAAAAACGTCCTCCACGTGCTCTCCGGCCAGGGGCAGCAGCGGCGGGAGTGGGGCGAGGACCAATTCTTTGCTTCCAAAGACTGCGGCGGAGCGAGAGCTACTTGTAAAAAATGCACCGGGGGAGACTCGAGCCGCAAAAAAGCACGGGCGAGACGCGATGATGCATGCATGCTGCCAGTGAACGTCAGTACCATGCTTGGCATCTGCCTCTCTCAAGAACAAAAAACGAGCTCGCCTTTTTTCGGCGTCTCTCTGGGTCTCACATGTATAAGGGTGCCAGAAAAAGGGGTGGCCGCTCCCTTCGGAGAGTCTGTACGGCTTGTACGCTTGTGGCACGGGCAAATAGAGCCCAGGGCCCTTCCCCGGCAGCTGCCTGGCGGTGGCGCGCATCGACTTGACCGCGGTCTCGCCGCCGCACCGCACCTCCACTCCGTCTGCCTCGCGCAGGGAGGCCCCAATCCGCCCGCTCAGGGGCGGGCTCCACAGCGTGATCTTCCCCTTCGCTCCACGCCAGAGGCAGCATCACCTCTCTGCTGGCAGCGAGAGTGCGATCAGAGAGATTGACACACCGACAAAAGGCGCGCCTTCTTCCCATAGTCTTCCTGCGCAGGGTCAAGAAGCGAAACGAAACGAAGAAACGCAAAAAAGTCCAGAGCGCCTTCTTTGTCTCGTCGTCGTAAAGTCCTTCCCGCACTGAAGGAAGCATCGCCTCTGCGCAAAAAAAGTGTCAAAACGCACCGCACCGACACAAAGAAAAAAACCGAGCCTTCTTCTCGTCGGACATCCTGCTGTTGCTGCAATCTGCTCCTATCTTCGAGCCCAAAAGCTGCTTGGCTGGCTGGCTTGCGCTCACCGAGACTGCAAAAAATTTAAACATAAAATACATAAAACGATCGAACGCAGCAGTTTAGGACCGACCTTTGCAATTGAGATGGTATCTGATCTGTGCTATATATAGTCTATTTTTAAATAGGTTCATTGAGCTTTCAGCTATTTTCGGAGTGAATGCTCTAACGAGGGAAGATTACCCAAACCCTGATTCGGACCTCATGTCGAGTAAGAGCATTATATCATACTATAAATATATAATGTATGTATAATCATAGTCAATACTGTCAATACTACATTAAATTACCTAGGGAATCCTAGCGATCATAAATATTTCAGAATGTAATTACATGGAGTGTCCGGGCATGACATATACGTAACTGGTTTCACCGTCTACAACAACGCGTTAAGACTTCTGGCACGTGGGGTCTGGGCCCAGACTGGAGTGGTCTGCTGGTATAACACCTCCCCGCATCTGCTCCGTCATGTTCGTGTTTCCGGCGTGGACCCGTCCGAGATGAGACGAGCTGATAGGAAGCCGATCGTGACCCATGCAATTTCAACGAGGTCCTGCATTGCATGTGGGACCTCCTCCATCACCATCCAAACCAATTTGGCACCTGGTCGGTCGTCCCACGCCGTTGAACACCGGGCTCCGAGTGCTTCACGCTTCGGGCGAACGGTTCGCCCCGTTCGTTGGGGCTCCGAGCCATTCACCACTTCTCCTTTGACCTCGGCGGCGCGGCCGACGTGATTTGCCCACGGTTGGAGCGAAACGACGTGCAATCGGGAATGGAGTTGTCGGATGGGGAGCACGGGATGAACTGGAAAACTCTCAAACTAACCTGAAGTGATTGAACAAGTTCCAGACCATTGTTGAACACCCCCCCACAAAAAGAAGAGAAACACTTCACACACCCATCCGCAAACCCCAGAGCCGAACTGGGAGGCTGATCGCCCCCAGAGGATCGCACCTGCTTGGTGAAGAACTCGGCCAGTGACTTGGCTCGGGGCCGTTCCTGGGGTCAACACCCCGCTGAGGTCGGGGCACATCTTGGAGCATTTTTGGATAGATGGGTCAAAATATGGGTCAAAAGGCTCGAAATGAACATGTTGCAACATGAAGAACCCCTGATGGTCCTTGGGCCACATCCCAAACTCGGTTTTTGGATCATAGACATGGATAAGAGATGACGAGCGAAATAGTGACAGGAGGTAGTGTTTGTACCCGTTAGACTCGTTAGACTATGGGGGATCCTGTAATTGTTTGGCAAATTTGCTCCTCACATCCATATCCGTGAGTAGATGATGATGATGTCTCAAAGATAATCTATTTAACCTTGCCATCAATCTGCGGACTACAGGGGCCACCGCTTCCCTGGCACAACAAGATCAACGCTTGAAGCGCCTGCGTTGATTAGACTTCCTCTAGCCTTGACAAGGTGGATCAGCCCCCTTTGGAGTCGTTTTCTGCAATTTCAAAAGTAAAGCAGGTAAAACTCCTGACTGATGTCCGGGTTAATGTGTGAGAACTTTAGTGAACCTAGTTGACTTTGGAGTTCAGGTTTTCTTTAGTTGTTTTACTTTAAAGCAAGCGGCTGACATTCCAAAGAGCTCGGCACTTTTGGCTGTCCTACTTCGAAAAGAGCTCTTGCCGGAGCGACGATCCAGCTGAGCGTCCGGTGGGTGATTTCAATGTTCACACGTTCACTCGATCCTGCTCGATCCGTCGGGTACATATGGATCGACCACCGGAAGGTGCGGCGCTATACAGCCACGACTGGTCAACGCTGCTCCATCTGCTCAAGGAAGCCGCTATTGCCCCAAGCAACCTTTCCCTTTCTGTGAGCTCAGCAGCCCTATTAGCATTGGAGCAACCTGGTCCGGAAAGGAGAAACACATCAAAAGAACGGCCGCCGACCATGTCAAAACACATCTGGCCATGGTACTTCTTCAATCTTGGTGATGCTTCCTCGGATCCTGTAGAACTCCTTAGTCAACCAGTCACATCATGAACATCAGATTCATGTTGCACAACCTATACTGTACTATAGTTACCCATGATTCTCCACATCTGCATTCCAAACATGCCCACCGTCCCCACACGTCCCCCGCCGCCGTCTCCCGCCACGGGTCCCGTCGGGTATAGAGTCGGTCTAGGACCTCCATGGCCAACTTCGCACGTGCCACCTGGAGCGAGGAGTGGACACCGGGGCTGTTGGCATGTGATGATTCGGTGCGAAAAACGTCCTGTACAGAAGAAGCGATCAATAGCTATCAGCTGGGCCCCCATGTCCATCTTGAATTTCTTCAGCTGAACATGTTTTGAGCCAAGTCTGACCTCGATTGAGCACTTTTTTAGCGCTTTAGAGCACCTCGCAACGAAAGTGGTGGCCAGGCTTTCGCCCTTCGCTCGCACGCGCTCGGGAGCGGCCTCCTTCTGGGTGATCTCATGGGAGCGTTCAAGCTCGCAACCTGACCAGGTCAGCTTTCACGAGATCCAGTTGTTTTGGGGGTTGTGGATTGAGAGATGGCCTAACTTAAGGGGCCTTGCACAGGGGCCCCCCCAAGTTTTGGTGGCCCCCGGTGCCAAGCCTTACCTCTGGAACGTACAGAAGTCCCGAACACCTAAGACTTTGGACAGCATAGCTGAAAGGATGTTCATGTAATCCTAAAGCCGCTGGCCGGTCACCAACATCTGAAGAAACACCTGTCAAACCTTGCGTGCATCCCTATCAAAACACTGCCTAGGTCTTGCATCCGGAGAATGAGACGACTTAGATAGTCAGGGCCAAAGGTTCCCCAAACATGGCGGCCAAGTGCAAAATAGAACTGACACATGTATCAAGGAATACGGGTGCTAAGGAATCCCTCGAAAAGAACATCCATCAACTGCCAAGCTGTGAATGAACATCCAAACACTCCAGGTGATGCAAACAAAGGCTGTTTGAGCACTGTACAGTGCAAACCACGGATCCACAACATGAGAGCTGTTCATCTAGGTGGGGTCTGGGAGCCCCCACTGGCACGCTGGGCAGCGCGAAAGGCGAAGTCTCCGCTGGGCCCCGTGGTGCCTGCGTTTTGTTTGAAAGGCAAGAGCTCTTTGGATTAGAATCCACCCGAAGACCTCAATTTCTCTGTGAGCTACAAAATGACTTTGGCTGTTCTTTCGTCCAAATTCAATCAGGTGTCCTGATAGGTCTTGGAGTTTCATTCCAATGACGTGGGGATTGTCTTAGATGAACCAGGATATATCCCCCAACCCATCGACTGTGGCTCAGCCTTTTGGGAAAGCTTCGGGATTTCGCCATGTGTTCCATGGCCCTTCGGACACCGGGAACATCGGCCCGACGGCACAGTGTATCCGCACGACGCCGACGGCAAATATGCCAACGCCGACGGATGCTGCTTGGGCAAACGTGCCACACAAAAGGCAACTGGTCGGACAATTACTGTATCAGCCTATCTGATTCCGTAGACCGTGTCATTGTACGTTGAGTGAGTTTCCTAATCATGAGGCACCTGCCTAATGAGTAGGAAAATCAAATCTTGGCGACCCTTTGGTCATCCGAACGATTTGTTCACTTTTGTGACTGTCGTGTACTTGAACTTGAGGGCTACCTCTTCAGGTAGCATCATAGCTTGTTGCTTCTATATCATCTCTCTTTCTAGATTGCAATCATATATTATATACACACATACATACATCCGCGTTAGAATAACCCATCATGGAGCTTCTAGCCGCCCCAAGTCTCATGGATAGTATTGGAAAAGAGTGGGATAAATATCAAGAGAGGGACTGGCTTTTGAGCCGCTGAAGCTCGTGTCAAACTGCTGGAGTCCAGCCCTGTTCCAGCGACATTGAGGCACCACGCCACAGCCGTGTTCCAGCAACAAATTGCACACCTGAATGGCTGGAATGTGACACAGCCATGCTCGTCCCAAAATAGCGCTGTGTGAGCGCCGAACAAAGCGGCATGAAGCGAATCAATCGCAGGACTTCGGCGGATATGGACATCTCGACCTGAAGGGTCTGGTCCTGGCAGTGAAGAACTAGAACACCTCAAGCACTGAACTTTGTGGACACGTGCAGCATTCGGTGGGATCTACGGATATCTGCGGGCCTAGTTGTTTCTGGCTTTATAGACTCTCAGATTGAATGTCAGGGCATCTTGGCTTTGACTCCTTTAACCTGCTGAGCCCAACAGGAGGGGAGGTCCCAACCAAATTATATAACCTTTTGACCGACTGAAGCAAGGGAAAGGACAATCTTTAGCACAGCGGGTCACCTAGTCAGACCATTCTTTGTATAGTCTTCGACTCCCAGGGTATGATTTGTGTACATGTGCCAATAAGTTTAAGTCTAAGTGCCAAAACACTCTGACCGGTCTGCTCCCACTCTGACCGGTCTCTGCTCCGCCTCCCACTGCTGGGCTGATGCGGCCACGGCCAAGGCAGATCGATCAGTGCGGCCGTCGGGGTCAGCTTCGACCTATCGACACCGACGGCCGAGCACGAGCACCGACGTGGTGGCCGTGGGGGGATCACAGAGGAGCCACCTGGCCGTGGTGACTCTGACAGACAGGGTAAAAGGTGGCAAAAGCCGTGGAAAATCATGAGAAAGGCCAAATTCTTTGGTGAGAATGATAAGCAGGAGATGAGTTTAGTATGATACTGTTGATGGACAAAATCCTGCACCACTTTGCGCACACTTTTCTTGCTGCCCTCGTTCTCCCTCGTTAACATTGGGGCCACCGCAGTGAGAAAACAAAAACAAGTTGAAGGTCCAAAATCCTGCACCACCTCCTCAGAGGGGTCGCGCCAACATTGAATGAGGGGGCACGGGGGTTGCTATGCGACCCTTCCAGGGTAAAGTGGTGAGGTGGTGCAGGATTTTGTCCATCAACAGTAAGTTATTCGATGTCACCTTTTTTTCTATAAAGAACATGTGCCTGACCTACTGGCGAATTGATTTGAGTGACTTAAAGTCTTAAACCATGCTACCAGGGACTTAATAGAAACAATCACCTCGTGCCACACACGTACGTGCCAATCCAGAAAAGAACGTCTTTTCTTTTTTCGAAACCAACGGCCAGACCGCCCCAGTCGCGCGCTTCAACCCCACTGGGACTCGGCGAAGGACCCGGGACTCGGTCCTCCAAGAGTGCTTCCACCAGCTCCAGTGCCCCAGCTGCCGCTGCCCTGCGGAACCGCGGACGGTCCGTGAGGGCATTCGAAAAACGAGAGCCGAGCGGACGCAACCCGAGCGGACGCACCTGTTACGAGCGTAGCGATGCACTTCAGTTACGGTGCTCAGGTAATGTAGACTCTCGATCAATAACCCCCCATGTGAAGAGATTTTTCAGTTCAAATGGGGGAGTTATTAAGCAAGAGCCTACATTCGGCTGCTGGCTAGACCATACAGCTCAGTGAAGTGAAAAGAAATGCGCTCACACGCGGACTCACCACGCTTTTGGCGCGCGCGCTTTGGCTTGCCCACAGCTCTTAGATTCTAGATCGTTTGAGTGAGTCTGGAGGGTCGTGGCCTGCACGCAGCCGCGCAGCGCCACTTTTCAGAAAACATACTTCCTCAGACCCTGATCCTGGGGGGATGATACTAGTCAAGAACAGGTATGCAAATGTATTATTTCAAAGGAAACCACAATTACATTTGTGGAAAGCTCTTTCGTGCCCCTGTTTTTCCACAAACACCTGGATACTAGAGATTCCAAAAAAGGTGATGATATGTGATGATCCCTTGTTGCCATGCTCTGCAGGTAAATGCTTGAAACAAAAACCATTTGGGTGCATGCATCAAAGGCTCTGCCCACATGTAAGAAACAGTGACATCCATGATCGACCAATTTCAATACGGCCTCAGTAAACCTACTACACCTATGTCGATCAAAGGAGAGACTGGTATGTCACGAGAACCACGTGCGGAAACTTCACCGGGACATACGTGCGAAAGAAAAGACACGGAGTCGTCCATCCCTTTCCAACTAAACACGCTCGTTCCGGCTACAGCTTTGAGGACTCGGTTTACGGCCGAAGCCAGGTCCGCCTGTCCAGCAAAGCAGGTTTGTCACACACCCCAAACAGCTGCAAGCAATTTTCCTGCATGTCGGCTATAGATGCCTCCCTTCCAACAACCCAACATAAATAGAAAGGACATAAGACGCACAATTCCTCTCGCAACCTTTTGGCTTTGTTTGCATTGTCTGGTTGGCTGCACTGAAAATCCCATCCTGTGTAGCAAAGGTCGTCCAAAGGTCTCCTGGGGAATGACATGCCAGCATGAGAAGCATGTCAGAACAAGTAAAGCACTTGTGCGGCCCCAAAACGAACAGCTTTGAAGGGAAACACCAGCAACAACAGTCATTCATCGGTCATTCAGTTCCAAATCTATTCATATATATGATATATAATTGATGTATATATGTAATTAATAGTATAGAACATATATATAATTAGATATATATATATAATATGTATACGTAACATTACGTAACTGTATACGTAACTGTAAGGCACGGAGGAAAGATTGGTCCCCGACGGAACATCTGCCGGTCCGGAACAAACTGTTGATTGTGTGACATGGTTACCCAACACAAACGGACACAGGTTACAATACTTGGGAACCTTTAGGATCCTGTTAAAACATGTTAAAACATCTATCCCTGATTTGCGTCAAGGAAGGGTGGTGCCATACACCACCTCTCAAAGCTAGCCAAAGAGGGACCCATAATGAGCAGGGTTGAACAGTATTGAACATCGGGACGGTTGGTTGGCGGACTGTCGTCTCATATCATCTGAGGCTCGCGGAATGTCAATGGAGAATGGATTGCAAAGGACATCAAAGGACTGTAGAGAGATGTCACATGACCGGAACATGTTTCTCCACGCACTTTCAAAACGTTTCAATCACGCCCTTTCTAAACCTGTCTTTCTTCGAAAAAAAAGAACCTCGTCTTTCTCAGACTCTCGAAGCCATGTTTTCCCTGGCCCCATCCCATCCACCTCGCCCTCTGCCAGCTGCCGGAGGTCGGACACCCAGGTGCTTGCCCGGGAAGTGGGCAGCGCCTCGGGTCTTCATTGTGGGACGGTGAAACTGGGACAGCAACACGGGTGTGCACAAACGGTGAAGGATGGTGTTAAGAAAAGACATTAACAGCTCAGATCTTTCAAAAGCCTCGAACACTCTTTTTCAGCATGAAATGAACATACTGTAAGATCAATCATCAATCCGTTTTTTTATCCAAAAATATCTCAGTGCCAGGGACATCAAGTATCGAGGATAATTTGAGAACATCCTTGAAACACCGATACATACCGAGACCCTAAGCCGGCACCATCCACTTGAATCATGTAGTTGTCTTCATGCAATGGATGTTTCTGGCGGAACGAAGTTGATTGTTTAGTGTCGGCCACCAGCCGAAGAACAGGGCAGGGAGACCCCAGGTCAACGTCGGACAAGTTTCACAGCTCACATGGAAGGCAGCCAAACCCCTGGTCCATGTCCCGCCCATGTCACATACAGGTGTGGTGCATTGTCTGCCTTCTTTCGAATCTCTCCACACCTGTTTTTCAAGCAAACATTAAGATCGCGTGTCGACTAGACCTTGATTGATGGCAAGTCGTCAGTCCACCAAATGCTTCGTGCTTCGGCTCAGGGTGTCCTTACTTGTCGGTCACTTTGCCTTGTCACCGTATGACATCTTCGTCCGGTGCCCATCTCGGACAACGACCAACTGGGTCAGTCGAACGAAGCAAAGCTGGCTGCACCCGACACGCCTGCCACGTGCGCCACGAAACCGGTCTTAAAATGCGAGGAATAGGGCCATGCTCTTCCATTTGCTTGGGTCTTCCATGCCGTTGTCTGGCATAGACTGTGTAAAGTCTGCAGGTGTGCAAGAATTGGGTCATCAATGGTCGTAAGATGTTCCAAGCAGGCTTGGCCTGTTTGTTTATGGGATGGTAGTGCTTGGGGTGAACTTTTATACTAAGCCTACTGAAGGCCAATCTTCAATTTCTGTGTAGATATGAACATGGATGTATGTATACAGTATACATGTATACTTGTAGAATCTTATAGAGATCAAGAAAGGTCCTGCCCCCAACCAGTCTACCAAAGTCGACCAATGGAGCTTTTCCATTGAGCTTCGTCCTCCGCCCGATCGCGACAGCAGCGGAGCAGCAGCGGTCGATCCCGTCCTTTTTGGTCCCCTCGGTGCTTCCACCGAGTTCGGCGTGGACAGCACGGTGGACACAATCGTGTCGGCTGTCAGGGATTTGGAAGAGTTCGTATGCCAGGAGCTGAGGTATGACAGTATATAATTGACGACTTGAGATTCCGCGGGAAACCTCCAATGAGAAACTGACTTAGTCAGTTAGCCGTCAATAGGAATTCGATGGAATTCTTTTTCCAGGGAGTCAAGAATCGATGCACCTTCGCACCTGGGATCTCTGCGAACATGTTCTTCCACACTCTCCTCTCCTCACTCTCAGGGGCTCGCCGGAACAACAGGCAGAGCTGCCCAACACTTCGGCCCAGGACCGGGTCGGCGTGTTCGGTATGACCAAGCTTTGAGATTCAGCATGAAATCTACAACAGTTTGGACATGTAGAAACCAGTGGTCCGTTGCTTCAAGGCACTCCACCATGATTCAGAAGGACGTTCATGTGCAAGATCATATATGTGTGTTGTGGTTTCTGTTGACGCCTCTCAAGGCCTACAAGCCAGATCATCCTGCCTGGGTTCTATACCTTTTCCATCCTTTTCCCATCTGTTCCTCATTCCCAAAGACAAAGGAGAACACTAGAAAATACTTAGTAGCTATATATAATGCTATTATATACTTCATTCACAGACTTTGGTCACCTGAAGGTGTCGAATGTTCATGTCATTTCGTCAGGTTCTTGGGAGTTGGACCAGTGATCACGCCAACAAGCATTCAGGGATATTCTGGGGATATGTCGGTCCAAACCGTTCAACGACACCGGGATTTAACATTATAACATGATTTAATTTAGCTGATCTATCCCTTTCAAAACAAAACAACACTTGTCTACTTTTTCCATGCTTGATCCGATTTGTCCGTGTCTATACAGTCCATGTCGAGCTTGGTCATATTGACATCTTTACGTCGCAAGGGCATGTCTTCACTTGCCCGCAACTCACTCGTTGTAGTTTTGCTGCAACGTCTTGGATTTGACCATTCTCGTCCGAGGTCTCCTTTCGAAACCGGAGCCAGCCCGCTTGGAATCGGAGCCGAGGTCCGGTCCGTGAAACGGTTCGGTCCGACCTGTACGGGTACTCCCTACGTAAAGTACGGTTTGGTGAAAGTCTACGGTTTGGTTTCGATCCATGCGGCTTCGTATCTCGCTCTGCCCTGCGCCCCCCTGCGGCCCACAAAACACATCTCTTCATCGAAGGCTTGAGATTGAGGAGTCTCTGGAAACACCAAACCAAGCGTAGACCGCAAGCAAATCCAAGCATCCAGTTGCTACCCAGCAACGAGGCCCCGTTGGGGCAAAACGGTCAGGGGCCAAGGTCAACCAAGCTCCCCAGGTACACTCAAGCGCCGAGCGATCTTTAAAGACGCAACTCACGAGCATCGGAGAATATACATAATATACGAATAGAATAATCTCTCAATCAGAATGGTATGGTTCATCCATGATCGAAGAAATCATCGATGATCGTGTTCGGGCGCCAAAAAACACATTTTTGTTGTGAGATCCGTTCTCCGGGTCATCGACCCGTTGATCCGGTGATTCCTCGTTCGTTTGGGGAAAGCTGTCAGTAGCACTTCCAGCAGGACTCTTCAAGAGCTATTGGAAGTGTATGATGCTGTGCAATGAAACCCGCACAAACATGGGTTGTGCCTTCAGCGCAGCGGGGACAGAAAGGCAGTGAGGGTGAGGGCTATGCTGTTAGTCATCTCAAGCCTGAAGCTATAACAGCTAATTATTGCCTAATTACAACAAATATGTGCTTTGCACTACCTTACACCACGGATTCTTAGGATCGAACAGAGTTCACTTCAAATAAGGAGCTCTAGCCTGCGTCCCACCCAAACAAATGGGATATGGCTTCTATAGCTGAGCTCTTTTCCAAGCTGCCGTGATCACTATAAGCCCAAGTGTTCAACAACTGACAGCCATTTTGGACTCAGAAAACAGGTTCTGTCAAGGGTGAAAGCCACTGCAAGTGTGAATGACCAAGTGAATGAGCTCCCTTGAACCACCCTCAGGAGCACTCGTGCTGCTCTTGGGAATTTGTCTTCGCCCCGCAACCCAAAAACATTAAAAACGTAATATACTATTACATAATATTACATATATATATTATATCACATATCATCGCATCATTATGGTGGAACAAACCAAAAAGAAATGACGGACCTATCCTTCTCCACTCTTTGAACACACACAGGGTCGACGCATCAAGAGTGGTATGGCATGGTGCATCACACCCACAGCCTCCACTGGAAGAAGAACTTGTTGATTTTACTGATGAACAACCAGAACAGCACGAAGGGCACGAAGCTCCTGTTTTTCCCAAAGCCACCTAGCCATGGTGACGAAACTGAGTTTCACTCAATATCCTGGTGAATGCTGCTAGTCTCAGCATCAAATCAGAGACCATGTCCCACCCCTGTTGGACAAGTCAGTCTTGAGCAATTCCCAACCCAGGATTCGCCATGTTTCGCCGGTCGACTCGGGCTCCGAGCCACATGAAGAGGCGCCTGCACGGCCGGCCGGTCGGAGTGGGTCGAACAGCAACTCGGTGCATCCCAAAGAAGTCCAGGAGCTCGTAACACTAACATACACTAACACCATTCTTCTTGGGTGGCAAAGGATTGGGCGGAAATCACAAGAGTCGAACATTTTGGCCTTCTGTTGGAATGAGTGGGTCATTTGCAGAAAGTTGCCGTATGTTCGACCGTTGGAGTATATAGGTGAACTCGGTGCCAAGGTTCCAAGGTAGGCGAAGAGTTATGACCAAAGTTTGGTTCTAGGGTTCCACATAAGGTTCCACATAGAGTTCCATTGCGACCAACTGCGATGAGTTCCACCTGGTTCCGGAGTCACAGGGCTCCACCAAATCAGGGCCCCAAACCGCCAAAAAGTGGATTGGGCTTTCTAAGAAGCCCCCCTTGGGCGCCATGTGGCAATTGTTGCTTACGCCGTTGGCACTTCTTCAGCACGGGAGCGCTGATCCGCCTGATCAACTGATCCGAACGCTGTGCACGCTCACGTCCCACTGAAGATGAGGGACTTGAGGGATGTCATCCTGCGGACTGGCAACCTGAAAGAGTCTGGTCGACCACAGTCGAGATTATTCAGGACCGTCTCTGGGAGCAGCTTCGTTCCAAGCGGTTTTTGTTTTGATATATCCATGTGATATATTTGCTTGGCTAGTTTGGTTTGTCCGAACATCCCATTGTTCCGCAAGAAGCTTGATGTAGGATGACCGCTGAAGCTCTTGCACACCGCATGTTACATTTGGAACTGCTGCTTTGTAACCTGCAAAACCAGGTGTAAAACGTCCACGATGCCATCATATGCCATCTGCGACGTATACAGTTTCAGGGTTTTGGGCCGTATTGATTTGGGGTGCTTTTGCAGCATTTACAGCTTGTAACTGAACGCGTGGTTCTCAATTTTGGATAAAACCATCGCATATTATGTTGAGTTGAACATGTCTGGAGCCAGAGCACGAATCGTTCTGCTCCTCACCACAAGAAAGTAATGTTGATGTTCCAAGCACCCTTACAAAGTCTTGCGTCTGGAAACTGCCAAGTTCCTGTACAAATAGCCAGTTCCAGCCATCAGTCCTTTCATCATCATTTTCACCTACTCTCCCATCAATCCATCACATGCCTCCATCGGGTCTTCACGTCTGCAGGCTTCAGTCCTCCTCATCATCATCCATCGGCGCTTCGACATCGATGTCATCAGAGCGTTGAAAGTAGAAGCAATGACCTGCAGGCTGGACGCGATGCTGACCTATCGCATGCCCCTTTTTTGGAGGTCAGACATTTACCGTGAAAAGAAAACATGGAATCGCATCAAGGGGATGGCTGTGTGTGTTGTTCTTTATCTTTGATCACCGGGGAGATTATTGCTCGCCTGCGACGCTTCCCAACCAGCGATGTCGACCCAAACCTTACCACACCGACCCACAGCTGCTACGTTTTTTTCGCACCAAATGATGTGTATCTCTATGAATATGTATCTCTAGGGCATGGATGTGGAACAAACAAAATGCGTTTAAGCGACATTCAAGATGAACACCTGAAGGCCGAAAGAAGTGGCCTTGTTTTATTCAAATAAGCGAGATATTACACATCCAATCACTTTGGAACCTGCTTCTCCATGGCGACCAGTTGAAACATGTCCCTGAAACCATGTGAACATGACACCCCAAGTCATGTGCCCTGAGCCTCTGCTGAACAAGGGTCTAACTAACCCACACACACACACACTCTATCACATATATATATATACTCTGCCTTGAAAGTGGAAAACCCTCTGCTTGTACGTAGAGGAAAATGCACTTCCACTTCCGTGTACATCAAGCAAATGAACCACATCCTCCGCTGACCCCTGTCCTGAATCCCTCGACGAGGTCTACCTGCCAACGCCTAGGTCTTGCTATCATTCTACAAAAGCACCCGTGCTTTGAACGCTGCAAATTCGGGCTCCTTCGGTTCCCGTCAAATTTCTCTCTCACACCCCGTCCAACACTTTGTGTCTGCTTTTTTTTTTTTTGTGTGTGTGTGTGTGTGGGTCCGTTCCAGATCCTTTTGGGGCAGTCATGGGCATCCCACATTGGATTCCAAACTGCGACATACCGAGGCCCCTTCCGGTCCTCTTTCTCCCTTGCGCCTGACTTGCCCACGCGTTTCAAGCTCCCATCAGCCAGGACGGTCACCGCGCCACCCGCCATTTGCACCGAGTCGTTGGTTCCTGACGTCTGCATTCGTTGCGGGTGGAGGTGCCAACGAGTCCGAGGACCCGGCCGTTGCGGAGGAAGCTCAAGGTCACATGGTCACATGCAGCTTGTGTAGAAAAAGCCTCTGTCCATCTGATTCTTGAAAGTGCATCGAAAGCATGGCCGAAGGCCACCGGATTATAAATGAATTGTGTACAGTGTACTTCCCTCTATAATGTACAAACAGGCGGAAAGAGTGCAACATCTCTGACTTTCATCTGGAATCACAGCATGTGTTTGGAGGGACAGGAACATAGAACCATATAAATATAAAATCTATATTCAATATAGAACTTATATATATATATATTTTTGTAGAACCCTTTTTGGTCACCAATGCAACCCTCAAACACGTGGGACTATCATTGAATATCGCCCAAATTTAGCTCACTTTCACGAAGAAAGGAGGGCGACTTCGAATGGATGGGATCTGGTGGCCCCGCGGCCCTCTTCCGAAGACATCTCAAGCGACAACCATTGTGTTTTGTCTCCATATCACCCAAGCCCAGAGAAAAAACAAACAAAACGGCCTCCTTCCCACGCTTCGCACGCGCTTCGCACACGCTTTTCGCAGACCTGGCCTAGGAGGAGAGGGAAATGGTGCGACTTGCTATGCACGGTCGTCCCGACGATGAGAAACTCCTCGAAAAGCGATGAGTTCCCGGGAATCTGGCAGTGGAACCCCCTTCCGGGCTGGGTGTCAGGTGTTTTTGGGGTTTATGAACTCGGTTTTTTGGTTTCACTGCGAGGACCCCCAACAAATCCCTCCGAAAACGGACCAGTTGGCGGGGTCTCCCTATTCTAATGCCCGGACCATTTCCGATCCAAAGCTTCACTATCCAAAGCAAAGTCCCAAGTGTATGTCTTGCAGGCTGGTTACAGTGCGTAGATGATCATGGTACAGCCCAAAAGCCTAGAATGTGTTGCGTGGAAAGTGTACAATGATGTGGTCAGATTCTTGTCCAATTTGTTGCCTTGACCAACTTCTGTTTTTTCCTTGACAATTTCTGGTCGTCCTGTTTTGTTCGGCTGATTGCCTTCCTTCATGCGCGCGTAATCCTGATTGTATCCAGAAACTGAACAAGAACAGGCTGAGTGCTCTGAACCCACCAGGACCTTGCTCTAAAATCATACAGTTGCGCAGGACAAAGCAGCATGCAGGGAGGCTACTCCGGACTCCAGGATCCCAAAAACCTGAGGCACACCGCGAAATCTCAACAGTTCATGCTCCATTCCTTTCCTCAGGGACCCTGAGTTCACCGGTCACCCTCCAGCCATCTCCGCCTTTCCAGAAAACCAACGACCCACCGCCGTCAGATCTGATCTCAGTGACGTTCAATCTCGAGCGAACTCTGTTTGTCCCAGAAATTCCACTGTACAGGTATCAACAGGTCCCCTGATCTTCCAAAAGTCTCTATTTAGAGGTTCCACCCTTATTTAAAGACTATAGTCTTTATTTTTTTCAATGAAAAACATCTAAATAAGGTCTATAGACTCTAATTAGAGGTTAAACCCCTTAAAATAGAGAAGGTACCTCCTCTATTTAAAGCTTTAAGCTTTAAATTAGAGACTATAGTCCTTATTTAAGGGATGTTCCAAAAGCCCTTATTTAAGGGATGTTGACTGGCAAGAGAAACGACATATTTTCCATGTTAGAGTCCACTTCAGAGCTCCGGCACATCGTGCTGTGCAGCAAAACGGTCAAACACAGAGAGCCCCACTGCTTTTGCAGTGCTTCCCCCACCTCTGCGCTCGGCCAAGAGTGCAATCCTACCGCCCCATGACTCCTCAGTGTATGTCCAGAAGGCAGACGGCGGAGTGCTAGTCTGGACAAGTTCGAGAAAGGCGTGCAGCTTTGGCTTGGCCGGAAAAGTCTTCCAGCCATGAGCCGCGGAGTAATCACCCAGCGCGACATAGAGAAGGGCGAAGCGCAGGGCAGCCTGTTCTAGAAGTTCTCTGTGAAAGGCCTCTTTGCTCAGCTGCTGGTAGCAGACCTGCAACTGCAGGGCGGCTGCTGCTGCAGTGGCGGCCGCAGGCTGTGTGTGGTCGAAGAGCTCGTTTGTGACCTCGACCGCGAAATCAATGAGGTCCCTAGCTTCACCGGCTTTCGCCCGCAAGCGGGCATAGGCGCCAGGCTGCTTCCAGATCATTGTGGGCTTGAGCTCCAGCAAGCAAGAAGTCTTGCAGGTTCTCTTGTAGTAGGCCTTCATACGCAAGTGTAGAGCGCTGCACTTTTGCGCTTGGTTGCCCTCGAGGTAATCGCAGGCCCAAGCCAAGATGCCCCCTAAGAATTCCAAGGAGATGCCCAAGTCAGTGGTGTGGAGCCAATCCATTTGGAAGGTTTCGGTGGTGACAAATGGAATGTTGAAGGCTGGAGAAATCGATTTCCCATCAGCCACCATCCTGACCAAGAGATCAGCATGGCAGAGGCGGTGGCTGGGCTGTCGCCAGTCGGAGTTGGAGGCCACTTCGCGAATGCGGTCTGGCGTCATATCACATCGATAGCAGCAGCCAGTTTTGTCGCGCCAGCCAGGGAAGCGAAAGACAGACTTGAGGGCTGACCAATCACCTTTGATTTCCAGCAGCACCCCACGGGGCAAAGGCATGGCAGAGCCCAAAGCCTTCTTCCTCCAGGCATCGGTGTCGTCAAATGGCTTTCCGTCTGATCTGGTCTGAGGCCAACAGCCAGTGGCCAACTCTTTCATGAAAGTGGCCAACTCTTTCGCTTTAAGTGGTCCACAAAGTTGCCACCGCAGAAGACATACATGAACTTATCCAACTCTTTCTCCTCAGGGTGCTCTTTCTTCTCGGCTTTGAAGGCAAACTTCTCGACCGACTCAGCAATTAGGTGCTGCACCAGAGAATCCTTGCGCTCAAAGGTCATCGAGTCCGGCTGGAAGGCGTTCATCTCCAAAATCTGGTTCCTGGCAGGGCAGCAAACAAAAAATGTTCTTTTCTGTCTTGGGGGTGGGGACCGCTGTGGGAGTTTAGTTTCAAAAGAGTCCTTGTAAAAAAACCTTCGCGCAGCTTGTCACGGGACTCCGTAGCATCCGTGTGTTGGTTCTCCACACTCATGAGCCACTGGGTATTGTTCTTGCCGCCAGCAGCTTCGAACTCTTTGAGCAGGCCCTCCTTTTCAGCCGCTGTCTTGCTCCAGTACATGTCCAAAAACTGCTGAGCCTGTGACTTCTTCTCTGCATCCTTGGAGTGGTTGGCCCTGTACTTCATGAGGTTCAAGACACGCTGCTGAAGCTGCATCTTCTCTGCAGCACTGGAGACGGTTTCTACCTCCAAGGCCTCAGTCGACTTGCCCCTTTTCAATTTAAATTTAGCCCCAGCAGCAGGCTCTGCCTTGGCCTTGGCTTTAGCAGCAGCTTTGCCAGCAGGCTTTTTGGGCGCAGCAGCCTTACCAGCAGCAGGCTTCTTGGGCGCAGCAGCCTTGCTCGCACCAGCCATGGCAAGGACAAGTGGTACTCAAGACAAGTGGCCTCACAGACAGGGAGCTACTCAGGGGTGGAAAAGCTGAGAGCAGCGCCAAGCAAGAGCTGCAGCTCATCTCTCTCTCTTTGTCTCAAAAAAAAGAGAGAGCGCATCGCACTTGCCATCCTGTACGGTGCTCCCAAAAACCGGCAAAAGACAGACAAACACATCGACCCAGCAAGAGAAGAACAAGAAAGGGGACAGGAAGGAGAAACAAACCGGAAGGACAAGATGTGCAATATGTTATGTCCTCAGGTCCTGACTCACAAAGAGCAAAGGACGCCAAGGTCTAGCCCCACCAGTCCAATGAACAAACATCTACTCCAAAGTCTGGGAAACAGACATTGAGCAGAAAGCCTGCGCAGCAAAAATTTTCAAATTTGAAAAAATTTTCAAAAATGTTCCTTTTAATATTAAATTAAAAGGTAGACTTTTGAAAAAAAAAATCAAATTTGAAAATTTTGGTGGGTGTGCGTGTGTGTGTGTGTTGGTGTTGCGCGCACAACTGCTCCAAAACTCACAACTCGAGTTTGCTTCCAAAGCCACAACCGTTGAACTCCTATCTGTTTGTTTAACAAAGGAAACATTGCCAAATCCAAAGCCACTCAGCTGGCATAGTTTTCCTGGCTACAGGATTGGTCGCTGTGACCGGTATGGATTCAGGGCATCTCCTGGCCCACTATACTTATAGGTGCCTCTGGTGGGTAGGGTCTGGGATCCAAACATATATACCAACCCTTAAAAAACAAACCCTTGCACTTAACAGGTGGTTATATATATATATATATCTTCATTCATTTGAGGGGTTATACCCACAGACCCAAACATGTTCCAGTGCAGGCTCTAGGAGCTCAGGCGCCACTCTTGGATGTGGCGGAAAACAGCCAACGCGCGGCGCCACATGAGGCATGTGGTGCTCAAATCCGGGGACGCGCCCAGCTCCTGCGTGTGTGGAACGACTTCCCACTTGGCGTCAGCAGCAGCAGGCCGAATGTCCTCGAAGGTCTCATCGCTCTGTCCTGCACAGGGTCAGGTGTGCGAAACAAACAAACATGCATGCAGGCCTGACTCCCAAGAGCAAAGGCCCAAAATCATGCGCAAAACACATGAGTTCAAACATATATTGTTTTTGGTTTTGGTGGCTTGCTCCTGACCCAGAAGGCAAAGGAGCAGGCCACCCATAGCTGCAAGAACTGTCAAGTCGGTCGAGAGTCCAGGGGGGAGCTGTCCAAAGTCCGCTGCTTCCTTTGAACCCGGCATGCATGCATCGCACACTTTGAGCTGCTGCAAGTCGACTCACTCACTTCAGACCTTGCGCCTCTCTATACATCTAGGCCTCCTGACCTCCCTACGAAGCTAAGGATGCCGTGACTGCCCTGGTGCACTGCTGAACCGTGTGCGCGCGCGCGTATGTTGTGCTGTGCGCGGGGAAGCGACATGAACAGGACGAGATACAGAGGGGTCGACAATCGGGGAAAGAGACAAGACCAAACAACAAGACCAAACAAAACACAAATCTCCCCCAAAACAAACTTTGCTTTTGGTTCGCAGCTGTGCAATCAAAGAAGGCCCCGCTTCCGCCAACACGACGGAGTGCAGCCCCTGCGATTTCTGCAGGTTCCACAGCCTTTGGGCCGGAGCTTCTGTCGCTCCGTCCCTAGCATGGTTTTGCCTGTCTTTTCATTGTACAAATCTGGCAGAGGCGACAAGCTTTCCTCCGAATTGGCCTCCCCCTCAGATGCCAGGGCTGCAGCAGCAGGCGCGGCTGCGGGTCGCTTCTGCGCGGGTCTCTTCTTTGGGGCCGAGGCCGGCTTTTTGCGGGTTGCCAAATCCTCCAACAAAGTAGGGCATTCAGTTTCTTCTTGGGCGCCGTCTCGCCAAGTTGCCACTAGGAACCCATTGCTCCCAGCGCTCATCTTAGCTTCCTCCCGACGCCCACCCGGATGCATGCGCACTGCCACACGCTTCTCCCACTCAAAGAAATGCGCCACAGTCGCCCCCTCTTTCAAATCCGGCGCTGAGCTCGCCACTGTCAAAGCCTCGGAGGGGCGTGGAGCCAAGCGCCTGACTTTCTTTGGCGGTGACACACCCATGGCAGCAAACACATCCTGTTGGAGAATGCCCGCATTGTCCGAGCTGGTTGTGTCTGGCCTAGCGCCTGCGCTTGAGGACGCGGCAGTTCCTGACGCCACCGGCAACGGTGTCGCAGAGGATCTGCCCAGGTCGCGCAATCGCTTCACCACACGGAGAACAGAAGCTGCGGTCTTTGCCCCTGACGTCACAGATTTGGCCTTCGTCCTGCACGCTTTGAATGCCTTGTGCAACTGCTGGGCAAACATGGCCTTCTCAGAAGCCTGCACTCCAGTGTGGCAGCAGCTTCCAAGGCTGAACGGTTGGGTCGCTCTGTCAAAGCAAGGATGTCCAACATGAGTTCTTCGTATTCTGTCACCACATCTTCATAGTTGCTCGCCCTGTATTTCTCCTCGTCCAAGTGGCCCACATGCAGGCGCATCAGCCTGCATAGCTCCGCTGCGCTTGCTGTGTTGCGCGCGCGGCCGCCGCTCATGGCTGCCTCAAAAAAAAAATGGTGCTATATCCAGGCGGCAGCGACTGAGTGGGCACGCACAGAAGCTCACTGCATTTCAGGTCATTGCAAGCACTCATGTGGACTCTTTCAAATGAAAACCCCTTAAATTAATTAAAGACTATAGTCCTTAAATAAGGTTGATAGAAAACCCTTTAAATTAAAATAGAGACTTTTGGAAGATCAGGGTCAACTTCATATATAGACTCTTGATGAATCAAACCCCCCAAATGGATTGAACCACCTCGTATCGTATCACAGGGGTATTCATCCACCGTAGTCTACTGTCCAGACCCGTCACCGGGCCGACGGGTGTTAACGAAACGGCCCGGTCCTGCAGCCACTCGGCCACCCCGACTGGTCCACGTACCAAGGTCCAACCACCCTGAGAGCGCCGAGATGTGGTCGTGGCCCAAAAGGGAACACATCGCAGAGTCCGATCGTGTGTGGAATCAAGTGCGGACTGGGGATTTCTAGGCTGGGGCACATCCACTGACATTTTGGTCCTACGGGTCTTGTGGTCTGTGTCATTTGCCTATATATTATATACGGTTCCCGGGGTGAGCTGCCTATTGACAGCCCAAAAAAGAACGTCTGGGCACAGTCAGTGTGGTTGTAGCCTCAGACCACTCATGAAATAGGGGCACCCACCATCAGAGGATTTTTGTCTGGTTGTTAAAGTTAGCAGTTAGCCACAATGAACTGATTAAACTCAACATAACGAGACTCTAGAAGGTCCCGTATCCAAGACCCAAATTTGTCGGACATTTGCCGCCCATAGTGCTCCCCGTCACCTGTTCCAGGCTTCGCCGCGTGGATGTATATAGATTGTTGAATTCCAACACATCAATCATATGTTTGCAGTAATTCATTGAGATGACCCTAGGGATGTTCACCAGGTCTTTGCCTAATTACTCCCAGAGATAAGTCCTCAGTTTTAGTTTTGCTTGGAAGGTTGCCCTGTGCCACTTTAGCTGAACATTTTTGGCCAAACCACGGCGAAACACAATGAAACATCCAACAATGGTGAGGTGTGATGTCTCGAAGATTCGAAGATTACTTTCTGGGGTTTGGTGCTGTTTACCTGTTTGCAAGTTGGCCCTTCGCCATTTTAGCCATTGTTCCTTGCACCTTTCCAGGCACATCTTTCGCAGCACGGCTGTGGCTAAATGATTCCAAATAAAATGCTGGGTCCAACATCAGGATCCAAAACCGGGCTTGGAACATTAGCCGAATCAGCCAGCCGATGTTCCCTGAACTGTGGGGTCGGCTTATCAGGGGCTCAAGCCACCCCATTCTAGCCAGGCTGGCCAAACGGCTCCAAAATAAAAGGATGGCCAGTTACTACCCACTTTGGCCATCGCTTTCCCCATAGTCTTGACATTAGGGAAAGACACTTTCACCGTTCACCTATATTACACACCTCACATGTCTTTTGTACCTTGCCCACATGGGTCAAAAAACTGGTTTGCAGGCCAACTCTGATCTTTGGCCTGTACGCGCATGCAATGACTGTCGAAGTGTGTTTGCCACTTCTTTTCTTGCCTTGCCCAACATTTTGATTGAAGGTTTTTGCTGTTTGCCTTTAACTGTTGCAGAAAGAGATGTTTCTGTTCTTCTTTGGCTTTGGTATGTTTTGGTTCTTCCACGAGATACACGACCAAATAGGGTGAGGGATTAAACAAATTGAGCATCAAACAACATATTCCCAGTGAGCAATGAAAGGAAGGAAAGACTAGGGAAAGGAAAGCAGCAGCAGGGCGGGCGACCAAAGGACCATTAAAGGATGTTTGCAGCACATAGTAAAACAATTTAGGCATAGTAAAACAATTCATGGCGGTGGAAGGGGGGTTGGGGGGATGGCGCAGCGCCTCCCCCCAGAGCGAACCAAACATCAGAAGCCATCAAACATCATCAGACTCAAAAGCCACCACCATCGAAAACTACACGCCCCGTTGCCGCATTAATGAAGGGCACTCAGAAAGTGACGCGAGGACCAAGGCAACCGGGTAGCGCTTTGTTTTCGCAAACCTCGTGTTTTTGACCAATATTGACCAATGGACCACGAGGCCAGCGGACCAGGACAAGGACCAGGAAATGGACCAGGGCACCAAAGGACCATGGGACCAAAGGACCAGGGGACCTGGAGCAGGGGACCAAAGGATGAGGACCAAAGGACCAGGGGACACTAGGACTTTGCAGCTTATAGTGTCGTTCCATGTCAATTTTCGAACATGAGTTTTGAGATGCTATGAGTTGTGCGGTCCTCACGTTGACCTCGCACCTCGTGAAGGGAACATGGTGGTGAACTGACCCTTGGTGTCCATTCCTTTTCCCTGTGCACCATGGGCCATGGCGGGGCGGCCATGACGGCCATGGCCTCGCCGTCCGCGCCCGTCCGCGAGCGCCTGCATGTACTTCACAGCGCTGAAGGGTGGATAACTTCGCCTGAAAACGAGCGGAATCGACGAATCCTTCGCGCCTCAGGTGTTGGACAAAAGGATTTTGACTGCATGAGGTGATGTGAGGTATCAGAAAAGACCGAGAAACTGGCTGGAACGTGGATCAATCACCCAGGATGTCTTCCCGGGTTGCCATGACTACTAGTAGCATAAAAGCTAAAAACCACCCTGAAAACCCACCAAATGGCTTCGCTGCGACCACCTTCGAAGAGTCGGATCGGATTCTCCCGGTGTCGCCTGGAGCTCGAGGGCTCAGGGGGTGGATCATGGGGTCCTTGGGGTCTGGGCGGCTTCGCACCTCAGAGCGAAGGACGGGACGTTGAGGACTTCACCCGGTAAAGGTTTAGGTTTAGGGTTTAGGCTCTAGGTTTAGGTTCAACGAGATGCTCTGACCCGAATCATGCGGACCCGACCAGGGAAATCAAAAGAACATGGCTGAGTGCAACACGGATTGTTAAAATCCGGTCACTAACCCTTGCAGTTGTTAAGGGGATGAGCGGACCGGGTTATGACCACGTCCAACCGGACCATGCCTTGAGTAATCTTGAGTATATATGATAGAACGTAGGACACATGTTGAAAAAACTAGACCCATCAACAAAATGCCCAAAAACGTCCTTTTCCCGGTGGGGGCAATGTTTAGGCGAAGCCTACCAAAGCAACACAACAAGCAATTTTGGTTTCGATTTTTGCTCTGTGCCATTTTGGCATCATGCTTTCTATCGCGAACTTGCTGCATCTTTCTGCGTCATATTTTCCGGCGAGACGGAAATACGACATCTGTTCAGGCTCAGGGTCCAGGTATACACATTTAGCATCAGTTGGCACGAACAGAATTGTCAACATAGAGATTGATATCAGCCACAAGAGATTTACCTAGAACATTGCCCTCAAACATTCTTCACACTATTGACTGGACGTCATTCTTGAGACCAATTCCTAGATCTCCAACCCCTTTTGAGGGCTCTGGTCGATCTGGTCGATGGTTTAACAAAACCACCAGGGCTGGTTCCAGACCACTTTCACATCTTTCGCAGTTGCATATTGTACAATGCACCAAATAGCAGGCCCAAAACAGTTAGGTAGACATTAATTGTATAGACATTTGTAGACACATAGCGAACAGCAATCTCTACTCGTCCATGCGTGGAAGGTGGACGATTCACCTATACATTGACTCCCTTCAACCACCCTTACCTAGAGTAGGTGACTATAAATTTCCATGGAACGTCAGTGTCTGGGAATTGGACATTGATTTGACCCTCCTGCCAATTTCCAACCGGACTGCGGGGATATCTGCTGATTAGTTCTTTACATGCAACCCAGCCCAACCGAGAGCAATCAAAGTGAGGAGATGTCAGCAGGGTGCAGCCAGCAAGTAGCCCGCCCTTTAAACAAACATCAAGACATCTAAAAAAGAGAACACTTCTTACTAGTCGCGATGCCTTTGTTACAAGTATATAGCTTCTTGTTCCTAGTAGTAATGCCAGGAGCTACTTGTAGCTTCTTGTTACTTCTAGCGATGCACCTTGTTACTATACTATTTGCTCCTGCTGCTAATAGGGATTTCGTTGTGTGAGATGCCAATCGACTGCTTCACCACTGCACCACGACACTCGACTCCAGCAGTCGACTGCGAGGGCGGCGTGACATCTCATGGGTTTGCTGAGTGGTGACATCCCGATTTCAACATGAGCGAGGACATGTCGAAAAAATGGTGGGGTTCCTGCTATCAGCTTTTTGAGTTCAAGATTTGGTTTCAAACAGCCACCAGTTCGCCAGTTCCTCAAAACCTCAAAACAGGGGCAACACGGCCCCAGGTGATCCCAGGTCTCAAGTCTTCTCAAGTTCTAGGGCCAAAGGGCATGCTCGACAATGCCAGCCAAGGTTGTTCCAGACCTCACCACGGAGCCAGCAGAGCTCGGAGCGCCGATTTGGCAGAAGTGAAATCGTGTGGCGTCTGGACACCGATCTTCTCCAAACGAGAAACCGATCGGTGTGAAAAGCCGATATCATCCGGTCTCAACACCGAAGAAGTGCTGTCGATAGACGATGCCTGCAATGGCTCAAGTACAACTGGATACTCAGGAGTCTACATAAAGATAGAGTAAAGCGAAGTGAAACAGAATGCTATGTAAAGGTCATTTGCTCAATGACCAAATCAAGTTTCCAAATTGGCCGAAACTGTTCGCTTGGAATTGAGGATGCACAAGGAAGCTAGCTAGGGAGGTATGTTTAGATCAACTTGCACATTCACTGCTTGGTGTTTTTCACACTTGGACTCGCTGACATCCTGGTCGAGTAGGCCCAAATTGATGCAAACAACCTTTGAAGCCTGAAGACAAGCTCGCACAGCCCAGCACCTCGCACACGCTGTTACCAACCAACAGCACAGCTTATTCATGCTTCACGTCCCCACAACATCCCAAAGACGACGGAACCTCTCCAAGGAATGATCACGACTTTTACACGACTGTTCTCTCCGGTCGTGGCTCCACGCGAGATCCGTCTGCGTGGTGGCATCTGTTCTTACCGCCTGTTTCACGCGGGAAAAAGAAGCGACTGGCAGCCTTTGTATTGGAAGAAAGCTCAGTTGCAGAGTTGCAGCCATCATGCCAGTTGATAAAATCAAAGCGTCTACATTGGAGATGTAGAACCGTTCTGGTGGAGGGGTTCTACTTGGAGTTTGCATTAGCGGCCCCAGATTATATAGTTTAAAATATGTGTTGACGAACTTGAACATCACAAGACCCTCCCAAAAACTGTGTTGGAAAAATATACAAACCGCATCAAACCTTAGTTCCTAGGCGTTGTCACCGCTGGGGACGTCCGCCATGTGAGGTCCATCCACAGCATCCCGTGCGTCGTCGGGGGGGGCGAGGAAAAGCATCAACGGCTTGACTTGGAGCGACTGGCTTTGACTCCCCAGCTCAGCTGGGGTACGTGTCCGAACCCATTCAAGATCGCCAGTGGTTGCCCATAGAGATTGCAATATATAATATGAGGGACACTGGTTGACCTGTTGCGAGAAGCAAATGTGCCAACTGCTGGTACTGCGTGGCATCTACAACCCTCCCTCAAACTAGTCTTCAAACATGCTATAATATCATATCGATAATGTATGGCTGCAGGTCAAAACCTGGAGCGTTGGCCTCGTGAGATGATCTTCCTCCATTTTAGGGGACCACCAAAAGGTCGCTCCGAGGCGACGTCGCATCCGGGGCAGCGACGGTCGCGTCGTGGTGTTGGATCTCTTCCGAAAACGAAGGATTCTTCGAGTTGTTGGATCTCTTCCAAAAGACATTCCACGTCCGGTGAAGCTGGACCTTGATGTGTTCAAGATTGTTCCACCAAAAAACAAGACAAATCCCCCCAGCCGTGCTCGCCTTTGAGTTGTTGGAGCCTGAAACGAAGCTTAGCGGGTTGGCGAAGTACCATGAAATCGCTCCCTCAAACCGAATGAAATGGATGCCATGGGCCCGCAGACTCGGAGGATCATGAAAACCATCCGGTTTGACCACACTGGTGGTGAACTCATTCGTCTAACTCTTCCACCATGATGATTTCAGGGATTGTAATCCGTGGAAGCCTAAGAGTTGTGACCTTGCACCCTCCTGGTGAGGAAAGGAGAGGATGGCAGGGTTTCTTGCTCTGAGATGGGGTGCCAGCTGTTCGTTGACAGTGCATGGAAGCTGAAGCCTGAAGACTTGAAGAATTGAAGGCTTGTCTGACTGCATCAGCAGCACGTTGAAGCTTTTTCTTCGAAAAACAAAGTGAAGCAAAAGCTCGGATCTCGTCGGAGTTTAGACGCAAAAGCTTGGAAGAGGCGAGTTGCAAACCAACCGCCAAAAAGAATTCGTGGTCAAACAGGCACTTTTCCAAAAACATTGTGTGACATATCAATGACATCATACTATTGAATTGGACCTGGCTTTGTCCCTCCTTCTATCTACGCTCGGATGACTGAGGAAAGAATTCACGCTTCATGGTGTCCTGTTTTTCATGTTTGTTTCTACAACAGGAACATCTACAGTATTCCTACATTGATCAACTCCAGCATCATCTCACACATTCCGCCCATCAGCCGCCATTCAAACACCTCGCCTGAATCCCGCGCAGAGAGGGAAAAGCTGTAGCTGAGGCTTCTTCCTCCATCCTAGGCCACAAATGCACTCTGATGCCTAAACGAAGACACACAGTTTCTGGTCAATCGTCACCTGAAACAACGACGACCCTGTAACCGTCAGTGGATCTCCTTGCGGTCTGTGAAACGGAGTGTTGAGATGCACATCCAATTCGAATGCCTTCCATACCTTCCATTGCCTTTCCCGATTAAAGAAAACTTCGCTCCTTTCGGAAGTACGAGTTTAATGTGGTTCAGTGGTCCTTCTCTTCATTGTATCCCCTATCGGTCGTTTGAGGCACGGGGGGTGCGCAAGCCACTGGGGGCGCCAGTTGGAAGCCACTGTGAGAGTGATCCACCGGATGCATCCGGATGCAACAACATGTTGAGCAAAGGGACTCGGCAAGAGGTCAGCAATGCTTGGGTTGTCCACCTAAACCATCATAATCCACGTAATCATATACGTAATCACTCATACTTCATCATAGTACTGGGTCTCGTTGTCACATCTATCATCCAATGGAGACTCTCGATTGGGCGACCCCCCCAATTGGATTGTAGAACCGACATTCACCCACCGTCTACAGGGTCACCCAACCTGCGGTCTCGGAGGGTCGCCCGACGCAGCCATTCGATGGAACCCTCGCATCGATTGACCGAAAACGGCACCCATCTTGTGGTTGTGCCACACCAATCTTCTTTTGACCAAGTTAAGTCCGTTCACCTCAAAGTATGTATGGGTTAGGTCTATGATTAAAGGCCTTGTTCAAAAATAGTGATTTGCTTGTTGACTAACTGTTGCAGGTAAGAACGGACAAACCCAAAGGGACGACCCGGCGTGTAGCTCGAACGGAAGACCTCCCAGGCGTCAGCTGTGCTGGTTGGGGATATGGTTGACCGGTCTACGCAGCCAGGGCCGAAAAACACGTGGAGTGGAAGCAAGCCGCAAAGATCCACCGTTTTCGACAGCTGTGCGATTTTGCATGTTTGGTCTTTCATCTTCATGGGGCATCATGGGACATGAGACATGGGACCTTCTGACAGCAAATTGGGCTTTCATCGCGGTGTCTTCTTTGGCGATGACACCTGGCTAAAACCGACTCCAAAGTGCCGAAAGAAGGCGGAGAGTACTTGTGCGAATTCACACCGAAACTCGGGAGTCGGAGAAGCCGACGTTTTCGGAGCAACTTTTGTCTCTTGATGGCTGATTAGTAAACCATAGTAAAACCTGCCATATATTAACCCCTCACTAGCGTAGCAGAATGGTTTTGGATCCATGGGAGCTTTGATTCATCAGTCCAGAAATGTCTGCCATCTTTCAAAACTCTGCTCTGGAGCTTTTGACCAGCCCCGGCCCCATGCGCGGCACCCGCGGGCTGAGGAGGCCGGGCACGACAGTCATCGATACTCCTGACGGGGCACGGGTCCCGTCTGCGGGGTGGACGAAGTGGTTCCACCCTATGGGTGGCGTGTATTGAAATAGGGAGACCTCCAGTTCGACTCCCTGGAAGAAGGAACCAGTATGCCTACCAAAAACGCTTAGCTGAGGGTAAATTTTTCCTTACCGACGCGTGCGTGAAACGACAAAGACCAACCAAACATCCAGCCAGGGCCAGGGGGTCTCCCTATGAACATACACAGGCCCATGGTCCCCTACAGGCCTTCCGCCGAAACAGGTCAGCGGTGGTTGCAAAGGTTTCGGTGCTGCCGCACAAAAAGAAGCGGAACAAGCGGACAACATTGCAACTTTGCACTACGAGCTGTTCCCACGAGCAGGTCTTCCTTTGACAGTTCTTGAATTTGTACTAATACCCCAAGCACCACAGGTAACTCTTGTAGCTCTACATGCGAATCCAACCAACATGTCTTCTCATCAGGTCATCCAGGCTATGGGCACTAGTATGCGCCTCACGTGGACAAGATCTCCTTTGTGTCTCCACTGACTCAATGCCCACTGACGTGAACATATATGACAATAGGAGTGCCCATGACGCGGCTGGCAGTGCAGGAGTACTTCATCATTCCCTGCAATTGCCCCCTTCTGTGCACATTCGAAAGACTTCCTGCCAGGGCACAAGCGATTCTTCCGCATCAGCGGTAGGCTGCTGGACTGGTTGGGGATGTGATCCCCCTGCACACGCACGGCGACGGGCACCAGCTGTTGATCCAACAGCTGATTTGGCATTGGATTGAAATCCTGATGGATCCCGGGTCTCAAAGACACTATATATATTAGGATCTATTATTATGATCTATTTAATTTATCAATGATATTGGTAGGTGAATGTAGGTGATGGTTTTTCTCCTTCGGGGGACTGATGCCCAAGATCGATGAATTGGTTCTGATTCTTGGCCCGAGAATTCTTGAGAAATCATCCGGGTGGGTTTGAGGAATGGAAACATCCGTTTTAACCTTAGTCGAACTGGAACTGGAACCAAAGTTCCAACTTTGAGCAAGCATACGTATGCGCCTGCAACTGCCCAAAGCTCTTCTGGTCAGCCAAAGCAAGGGTTTGCAAGGATGCTGGTTGATGGACCAAACTATTCTTCTGGGTGCTGGTGGGAGACCTGGGTGTGCGACTTGTGCCAACGGAAAACATATCCACTTCAGAGCGGTGCAGCCATGGCACTTGCGCTCGCTTGCGCTACAGAGATCCAGCAACCACATGCTCCTCATCTACTCTTCAGATGTGCGACCTTGTATTTAAGATTTAAGACCTTTTATACCTTTGACTTCCAAGACCTGCTCATCTACTAAAAACAAACATCCTGCGTCGATGGACGCACCCCATCCATCCCATGCCAACTCTGAGGGTCTTCTCTCTTTTTCATTCGCTCTGTCGCCTGATTCACTTGCGAGAATCTTGACAGGGAGATGTCCAGGCTCACCTGATCATTCGCTGCAAAAACACGTGCGCACGTTGACCCAAATCCGTGGCCATGTCCGTGTAGGACTTTTTGACCCAAAGCGCCGGGGTCCCAGGGCTGGTCTTCAGGGTAGACATCGATGGAGATGAAAACGCATCGATCCAGATGTTCACCCAGGATCACCCAGGTATGCCATACAACCTTTTGGTGACCGACACCACAAGTCCGGAAACATGGATGAAGGAACAGCGCTACTGAATAACATGTCAAACACATGATCTAAAGCCACCCCTGTGGTTGTTGACCACATGTTTGTCAGCCCGCATTTTTGCCCTAGCTTCCAGCACGCAACTGTTCCTCGCATACATATATGCAAAGGTGCATGTATACTTCCTTCAAAGTGGAAAGTCATATCGCGTGCATACACCCAACACTCAAATCCCTCCCCAATTCTCATTTCACATAGAGATTGTGACATTGTGGTTGGAGGAAATGGCTCCCGACAGGTAGCTCGCAAGAAAAACTCTCCTATCCACGATGTTCTCTGGGTCTTGAACATTTGAGTGGATTGAATTTGCGTTGGAAAGGACTCAGGCACACTTTTTGATACAGTCTATCATAGTCTATCTGTTTGGGGGGTGTCATGTGCATGGAACCATGGACTCAACAAATCTCCAGAAAGACCCCTTGGAAGCATGTTGTTCACTTTGGACGGCGCAAATCCAGTTTCCAACAATTTAAGAACCAAAGCTGGGACAACCTGGTCTCGTTTGGAAACTCCCCTTTTCTTCCGGTCAACCTCCCCTCTGGCTGCGGCCTGATTGTCGAACTCTGAGATGTCTCTCATGTCTCTCTTGGTCAGCCCCTGCGAAGCGAAAGCAAAGGAACTTCTCGAAGGCTTTATATATATAATATTAACAGAACGGGTGTCCCTGAGAGTGCGGTTGTCCATTGATTTGCAGATGTTTTTTTCTGGAAATTTTGCACCAGATACAGACAATGATTTGCAGATGTTTTTCTGTAACTTTTGCAACAGATAGAGACATTTCAGATAGGACCAGATGTTTTGAGTATTCAGAAATACCAAAAAAATACAATTTTCCAGAGGTTTGGGAATTTGGTGGTTCCAAAAAACCTGGGGTTTCCAAAAAACAAAAAAAACAAAAAAATCAAAAAAAAACAATATTTCAAAACTCTTTCTGCAGAAGCCCCAAGTGCAAAGACCTCTGGAAACTGGAAAATTGTTTTTTTTGCTTTTTTTTGTTTTTTGGAAACCCCAGGTTTTTTGGAACCACCAAATTCCCAAACCTCTGGAAATTTTGCACCAGATAGAGACATTTCAGATATGACCAGATGCTTTGAGTATTCATAAATACAAAAGACTACTAATTTCCAGAGGTTTGGGAATCTTGGGTCTCCAAAAAAAAACAAAAGAACAAAAAACATCCAGAGGTCTTTGAACTTGGGGCTTCTGCAGAAAGAGTTCTGAAATATTTTTTTTGTTTTTCATTTTTTTTGGTTCATCTATCTGGCGGCCCAAGCAGACAGGGGACATCAATAGGAGGAAACATTACAATACATGAATGGCAAAAAGTCATATCTAGTAAGCAGAGAATGGTTGTGGTGCAGTATCACAAGAGCAAGGGATTTTAACAATGTATATTTTTCAAGAATGAAAACGCAGATGAAGAGATGCAAAATAATTTAGTAATAGGATATTTAAAAAACAAGATTGAAGGACACAAAAAACAGGATAAAGTGGCTGATAGAGAAATAGATGAAGACAACTATATCAATGAACATTGATGTTTGAATCATTTCCATGGCTGTTGTGCCCACTGTGGAATAAAATCTTATATTGAAATGAAGCAAGGCAAATTATCAAAAAACTTCACAGCACAAAGACTAGACAATACACTGTGCCATTCTGTGGATAATTGCACTCCATACTGTAAGTATTGTAATTGTAGTGCTCACTGATTATTTTTGAAAATATGGAAGTAAAGCAACAACTGTAAGAGATGCAAAAAAATATTCTGAAATAAAACTGTTTGATGTTGAATATTGTTTTTAGAAAAAATGTTGAGACAAAGAAAAAACACAGAGGTCAGAACA
>CAXAMN010009335.1:1109933-1142300 GCA_963970005.1 Durusdinium trenchii | reverse complement strand
ACGCTACTAGGGGCTCCTGGCCATACTACTAGGAGCAAGGACGCTACGAACGGAGCCCGCTGTTCAGACACCGCACGAACGGGAACCTCGTCCCGCACGCTCGTCCCTTGTCTCGACTGGGCTCATGGACGACCGCCAGCATAGTAGGTGGTTGGACAGGAGGCCCCGCCCTTCTCGATCCCGGTCACCTGGCGCTCAAATTCTTGGTGCGAAGTCCTAAGACCCCCAGGACAGCGGAGAAAGCTCAAGGACTGTTCTTAGCTGCCCCCAGTCTCAGTTTAACGTAAGTACGTACCCGAGAATCCGCCGGTGACCCTGGTTTAGAACGATGAACGGAAGTGTGAACGGTTTAGGACGCTGGCGCGTGTTCCAGGGAGTCCGGAGAGCATGTTTTGCGATGCCGGTCTGCCATCGCATTGACCAAAGACCAATGAGACAAATTGACCAAAGACCGTTCGTAACAAGTGCATCGCTACGTTCGTAGCTTCTAGCTACTAGTAGCGCTGCTACCAAAATATTGACAAAAGTGTAGTAGGTTCGTCATTACTTTCGGACAGAACGTCAAGATTTGTTTTCCAGGAAAGCGTTGCCCAATATTTGAGGCTTGATCGATCTCCCCGTAGTCCGTGGAAGCTGCTATTGAAGCACATTTGGGTCTATGCTGGTTGCGTGCTGCGGTCCCACCGTGCAGTGTGCTAACTGCAAACTAATCCCAGCAAGCAGCAAGAAAAATCAACAGCACCCAGACCAACACCACCAACAACACCAGAACCACTACCACAAGAAAAACACACATAGCAAGAAACAGCAAATAACAACCATACCAACAGCCAGCAATCATGAGGACGACGACAACAACAACAACCACAACAACCACAACCACAACCACCGCAACCACAACCACCACAAACAACCAGAAAACCAAACAGAACAAATAAACAAACATAGAAACGCACAAACAAACGTAGAACAAAATAAAGAAAGATACACACCGACTGACAGACCAAAGGAGTGAACGAAACAACAGCCAAAAAAACCGTCAACACAAAGCCAAACGGCATTTTTCAGAATAAACACATATTCAAAAGTGAAACAAACAACCACAAAAAACAATGGACACAAAATGAAACAAATCATAGACTCATAGGCTCATAGACCGCCTTTAATCAAGGTGTTGCCATTCCTGCCTTGCTTACTTTTTCACAGAGTCTTATATATGTATATATCTGAATATGCCCCTGACGTTCACGGATGTTTACACATGCTCATACGGAAAGTGGCGCACGTAGACATAGCATGATATATATATATATATATCCATTGAAGCCACCCACATATTCAAAGGCATTGAGCGCTGGCCGAGCCCAGATCTATATAGTGTTTTCACTAGTGTTTTCAGAATAGATTGCACAAACCTAAAAATGTCTTTTATATGGGGGTCCATCTAAATAACCAAACTTCGGGGTTGTGCCATCTACTCTGAAACATTCTGAAACCACTTTACGGCTCCCCAGCCGAGTCAACATGTTCAGAGCAAAGCACACGAACAGATATGAACAGGTTTCGAACCCTTGAACCGTCACAGTGAATGCCCACATTCCTTTAGGGGTCGCTTGAACCGATGTTGCCCAGCCCACAAGGAAACAAGGTTCAACTTTGAGCTCTAGCCACTTAGAAAAGAAAGGGTTCTTAATGCAGACTCGTGATTAATAAACCCCCAATATGAAGAGGATTTCATCTTCAAATGGGGGGCATTATTCATCAAGAGTCTACATTAATCATGTGCTTCAAGCGCTTGGTTTGACCAGAACCTCCCACGGCTGGACAACGGCCACGTGCCTGGATAGTGCGGGAGGAGGTCCAAGTGGATGTCCGGGGCAGCCGGACAGGTGCCTGCGACAGCGCGATGAATGCGAAGCGCGAAGAATGCGAGGCTCAGAGCCCTCTTCACTCCCCAAGATGAAGCGGACATCGTCTCTAGTGATGACCGGACACCACATACTTCCTTTAGTACACACTCAACAAAAAATAGGACCTTGGAGCCGAAAACGGATCTTCTGTTGGTGCGAACAACGATGGACGATGGACGTGGATTCAAGGATTCGACGTCATCTGCTTGGTCGGACAGAAGATCGAATGTTCCACTTCCTGAAATGCAAGGTCCAGAAGGTTCAGTGCAATTGCAGTGGTCGCTCGTGTCCGTCACAACTTCCGTCACACGGTTCTAATTTTCTCGTGTGGTATTTCGACTGCGCCGCATGTGGTCAGCGCCTTCTGATCTTCCTGCGTCTGGGTGTAGCCATCGACGAGCTTTGCCTTCGACCTGGGCAGTGCAGCGAAGAGATCGCAGAAAACCAGGCTAAACCAGGTCCACCAAAGTCACCAGGTCCTGGGTTGATCCAACTTGCACGAACACATCCAACCTCGCACAAGTTCGCACTCACCTCTTCGCAATCTCTTGACTCTGGAGACCCTAGTTCAGTTCCTGTGAGCCGAACAATTTGGAGTACTCCTAGTGGACTACAGATTAACTCGTCGAGACGAAGTAGACCACAGCTCTCAAAACGTGATTCGGTGGACCACAACTCACGTGAAAGCTTATAAAATGTGAAGAACCATCCCTCACTACCCCTACCCATCACCACCCCCTCCCACTAGGCCCACTACTAAGACGACCCACAGGAACCAAAGCTGAAAAACCAGGCTTTGAATCTGGATGGCGATGTCCAAGCCATGAAAGCACTTTCAGTGGTGAAAAGCGGTTTCATGGGTAATACATGGATAGTACTCGCTGACGCTCAAAATGGTCCATGAATGAAGAAGTAGCAATCGCCAGCTCATCCAACTTTGTTGCCACCACCTGGTCCACACATTGAGGTTTCCTTTGCCCAAATGTGAGTTTCGCATGGGAAATCTCCTTGAGGTCCTTGAGGGTATGAAGAGTGCTTTCACTTCTCCTGACGAGGACGGTGAAGCTTTTGCCAAGGCACTTCTCCGCATCCACAGGTATTGCATGCTTTGCTTTGCAAAAAATCGCCAACCTCGGAATGAAGGTCTTTGAGACTTTGAGAGGGTAAGTTGTACAAACCGACTTCCACTAAGATCCTCCCACCATTTAGTATAGTGAAGTGTAGTTGCAGAAAACTACAGTAATCCCAAAGAGCTGCCATCAGCTGATTTCACTGAATCCAAAATGATTTCTTTGAGGCAAAACCAGCTCAAGCCCCACCACTGCATCCAACAAAGTGGGTGATTGGCAGTTCTCGGCTACCAACCGAGAGTGGGCTTCCAACATATTGCTGTGAAAACCGCTTGGAGGGGCTTCACCCGCCAATGCTTGTGAAAAGAACGAAAGAGCTGGCTGGTAGTATGCACCTCCAGTCCGTACTTTTGAGTAGCGGTAGGTCCGTGGGGAGGTTTCCCCCATCCTGTCCAAACTCACCAGCATGGCTCCTCTTGCTCATCCGCCCTGACCCGCTGGACCCGCAAAGACCGGAGACCCCCCAAAACACCACTGCAACAGTTGAGGCGTTGAACTTGATGCGCTCTTTAGTGTGAAACACACCTGTCAAATTGACCCAGCTGCCCTGGTGTATTGCACTGTCACACCTGTAGCGCTTGTTCATCACAAATGGAAGTGCCAAGCGCTGTCGTTTGCTACTAACAGCCCCTTTATGCTTCGTACAGTGACAGCTTGGACATAATCTATGGTACCATGCATGCATAGCTCCCACGGTACACAGTGAGTATATCATTAAACTGTTGGATTTTGCTCGGCTTTTTATGGGCATTTCAGGTGATTCTGATTCAGGTTTCTTGTCGCCAAGCAAATCTCCATACTGAGATATACTGAGTAGGGGTTGAAGTGTGAAACACTTCATGACACCTAGAGTCTATAGAGAATACCAGAGTCATGTTGATTCCTGGATTCTGTGTGTTCTGCTTCATGGCGCTGCCGCCATTTCTTTCCCCCTTCCCTCGCCTTCGACTCCGTTCGTCCCACCGGGCCGAGGCACCACTTGGGCTCCGAGAGCCCGGAAGGGGTCAGACGGCACACCATCTGCCGTCCTGTGGCGGGAGTCGAGATGGCCCAGTCAAAGGAGATGGCCCGACGTTTTGGAAAGTGTTCATTCTGCAGCGAACATTGTTCCTAGTAGCGATGCCAGGAGCTCCGAAACGTAGCGTCCGATCGCTCCTAGTATGGCCAGGAACCCCTTGTAGCTTCTTGTTCCTAGTAGATTTCTATGCCATCTCCTACCATCTCCTGCCTCTTTTGAGAACCTCTTATGACCCGTTCATTGTTTTGATTTGTGGTGTTTTCACTTCAAAAAGGCTCCGAATTTCACGGGAAGACCCCCGGAGACGGGTTTCCACGCCGTCGCCGTTCAGGTCGAATAGGTCGAACGCCGTCGCCGAAAAGAGGGGGATGACCGCGGATGGTGGACCGGCACGGATGGCTGTGGGACGTGGTGTGACGTGGCAATGGTTCACCTGGTTCCCTCGTTTTTCTTCGAACCAGCCACATAGCCCAAACACATCTGGAGTGGTGGAAATGCTTGGGGTCAAGCCCACCAAGCCACGAGTGGGGATCGCTCGCGTCCACAGCTCGCACTTGCTGCTTCCACGCAGGAGGACCTGTGTATTGGCTCGCCTTGAAAAAAGTCTGTGTTCACCGAAACGGACTGGTGAATGCCATCATCTGCGAGGACCATCGCCACAGCCTTGGCCCGAGGGGAGTGTGCAGTGGAAACATGTGTAAAGATATGATGCTCACGTGACTCAAGTGGCTCACTCAATTTATCAACACATCAATTTCATTCCCGGGATTTGGGGGTTCTTCCACATTCCATCTATGGAGGACAAGGCCCCCGGAATGTTTCAATTTACTGCCAGTACCAATTTACCTCGTCACCATTGGCCTTCACGTGCCATTCACGTGACCCTCGACCGCGCGGCACCACGCATTAATGAAGGGTCCTCAACACTTCAAATAATGGTCACGTCAAGACGCAAACGAAGATTCTACATCTACGTCAATCAACACCCACATCCAGGATCAGCGAGTTCATGGGAAACGCCCATAACCCAAAACATGCACCACAGGCCCCCCAAATGGCCACATGTTCTGAACCTGGTGAATCACCTGAAGCACTAGACGGCCGAGATCCCCGAGATCCGGTTCAAGCGAGAGTCCAACACGCGACGAGTCGAAGCGCTCAGCTTCACAGGTCCCTCAAAAAATGGCCGATCCAAAACGGACACCCTGAATCAAATTTACTTTTGGGGGTGTCCGATTCAGTGAACCACCCCCGAACCCGCGTGCTTTTCCCGCGGTGTTTTTTTTTTTTTTTCCGACGTTCAGTGAATGTCCCCGTAGCGGGGGCCCCCAGTCAATGAATGGCGTTTGCATCTTTTGTTCTATTTCCCTTCCAAGGGGGTCCTTGCCGGGGGTTGGTCTCCCTATCTTGATACACACCCAAGTGATGACATCAGCGCCGGACACCCGGCGCTTTTTCGACGGTGTTTTTTTCAGCAAAGCGGACCGGGCCTTGGGTCTAGAATAGGTAGATCCCTCAAAGTCCTCTGAAAACAATTCCTCAGGGAGTCAGGAGATGCAGGAGGTGAGGTGCCAACATATGGTTGGGATGTCCCCATCTCGAGAAGGCTTCAACGAGCGGTCGCAGCTGAGGCCCCCAGCCTGGCGATCCTCACCTTTGAAGAAGTGCAACAGCCTCAGCCGAGAGGCAAACTACAGGGGTTTCAGAGTGTTTCATATGGACACCACTATGGACACCAATCTTTTCAGTATATCTTAGGGTGCCAGTGCCATCTACTTTGAAGAAACCGTTGGTGCTTGCGAAGCGGAGCTCGAATTGAAGGGCCAAGGTTTGACCGATCAACATGTGTGTAATGGAGAAATCCTAGAACCCTGATTCCGTCGTGTTGGTGCCCTTCAGGTTATATAAACGGAGAGATGTTGACTCTATAGCCTATAGCATCACTATCCAGCTGACAGAAAAAGAGGTGCATGAGGGTATCTAAGACTCCTGATCTCACATGGTCTCATGGTGGTAGATGAAGCTGGGGCTGTGACATGCTGTGACCAACTGACCCTGCTGGGGCTGTGACTCTTTGTTTGAGACATCTTCTCCAAAAAATGCTTGCTCGTGGGGCCCCACCTCTTCAATCCTGGCACTGGACAGGTCACGAACAAAAACGGATGTACTCAGAGGCACCGATGTCCGATCGATCTCTGGCGACTCACCTGACGCTGTCGTGCCCAAATCAAGCCATGCACATCGGATGTCGACCGTGTGTCTGGCGATGTCTCAGTGCGTTTTGGCCCTCTGAATCAAAAAAAGCCGGGCACACAAAATGGTTCCTGATGTTTTATAGCTGCATGATGTCAATCATGTCAAGACACCAGCGTTTCTACACATGTCAGGGCACACGAACAAAAACCGCGTGCCGCAGCGCCGCGCACGAAACCAACTCCATCGCACCCACCCTTGGAGCTCCTGAAATCGGTTCTGCAGCAAATCACCGCCATCTGACAAGGAAAGACGTGACATGGGAGACATCGATTTCGACGTGGTGTCATCGGCCCATGGCTCCGATTTAGAGGAAAAGGCATGGTGTAGCAGGTCTTGTTGATTCCTCAATGGAGCGTCCATGTTGTTGCAGAAAATACGAGTCCATTCCAAGTGATACACGGGTTGACCTTAACAAACAAGTCGTCCTCTTTCTTAGGTGGGCGTTCATCATCTTTCTGCATATTAACGTATGCATGAGACTAGAATATTGGCCAATACCTCAATCCCTCCAAAAAGACTACCCATCAGGACCCATCTATCCATCATCCATCCAAGAAACTGTCTCTGAAACAGATTGAACAAGTACATCCAAGGCATTCCTTCATTGCTCAACACGTTCCACCCAGCTATGCTCCGCGGCTCTGCCCCTCTCCCCGAGAGCGGCCTCCTTACACCTCAAAAGGAACAGCTCTTGGCTCTTGTTTGATTCGGAACGTTCCCGGGAGATGGAACGTTTCACCGCACTAAGCAGCTTTCCTTTCGCACTTGCAGAACATCGAAATCGACCGGGATGAAGCGGAATGGAACATGTTTCCTCACCAAACCTGCCAAGCAAATAGAACGACTGCATCGGGCCCCGCCTTGGCATCCCCGCGCCGACCGGGGCGCAGGCTCGAACGACCTGGGAGAGTGAAGAGCCCGAAAGACACGACCGCTGCAGACCGGATCAAACAGATGATAGAGAGAAGTCACAAAAGGCACTCAGAGCTTGGGGCTTTGACCTCACAACTAGGGTGAAATGGAACCAACATGTAGCAGTTGGTGGTTCAGGGTCGCCTCTGGGCCTCTGGGTAGTCATTCCTGAATCGAGTTGGACCTTCCCAGTGGGTGAGGATGTTGGACCGTTCCAATCTGAAATCCACCAGCCTCGCGGGGCGCCATGTTGACCCCACAAGATCCGGCAACGGATGGGATTGCACAGTCACATATGACTTCAACGGACATGGGCTTGACATGGCTTGACCATGTTCCTTTCATACTGAACCTGTTGCATCTTCTCATGGACTCCATGCGTTTGTACTTGGCTCTTCCATGGAGACACCAAGTAATCTCTTGCCTTGAACAAATATCAGGATCAATTGAGGGTCAACTCAAACGGAGGCGTCCGATGCACGTGGATCTTGCGGGGGGCAACGCTTCACGAACTTCCGTCATGGGTCTCTCTTCGTCTTCGCTGGGGGTGGACGTTGTACTGGTTTGGGAAGTCGAGACTCACAGGGCCTGAGTGCTGTGGAGGCTCTGCCTCCTGAGACCAGAGACATCAGTGCTACATGTAAGAGTCACAGAACTCCTATAAGTGCAACACTAGGGCAATGACTCTGACTATATAGTATAGCTACATAGTAGCTACTAGCCGGTGGGGGGGTGACATTCTTAGTGATCGCTTCAGACCGCTTCCCTGCTTCTCCGCCCAGCTGCTCTCCACTGGTGAAGAGGCGCCTTCCGCCGTGTCGACAGGTCGAGCCCCGGTGGAGTCGGTCGAGCAATGGACGGTGCCGGCCCACCCCTCCACCCTCCGGACTCTCGGACCTCTGGAGGTCAAGGGAGCGGAGTAAGAAATCAATGGTTTGTGTTGTATACTGTGGATGAGGATGGTCCAGGATGGTAAATGTAAGGCCTTAGGCCTTTCTCAAAAATCGCGGTCATCTTTTAGGACACACCCGAAAAGATGGTGGCTGGTCTCCTGGTCTTGATACCAAAGTCCCAATTCACCAGAAGCAACATCAACATCACCAATTCGCCAAGCGCGCGCAACCTAGTGCTTTGCACTTCCCCCTTCCAGGTCTACTACCTCACAAGGTCTACTACCTCTTCGCTGTGAACTACCCACGGGCCGCACCTGTGCCCAAGACATTGGTCCAGGCCAAGGGCTTGGGGGTAAGGGTGCGAATGGACTCCTGAGTCAAGTCGCCCTCGTGAGTCGTCCGCGCAAGCAAAATCATTGACAAAAGCAGAAGCCAAGAGAATCTGTTGGATCAGGCTGGCCAAATAACAAAGCTGACTGTGTAGATCCACTGCAAACTGTGCTGGTTGTTTGGAGCACCCCTTCTTGGGGGAGGTCTATTCGCTCACGTTCAGACCCCCTGTGATCCACCCACAGGTCACCACAACGCTTAGACTGCATTGCTGTTCAGACTCTGAAGATTAAGACATGTTTTGCGACATGTTTGTTACTTTTGTTGTGATCAAGTTACAAGTTGATCTGTAAATGTGCATTTTTGCTTTACTGCTTTTGCTGAGCGTATTGCACCATGCGCCGCATGAGGTTGTAGCAATGTACGCATGAAACATGTTATGTTCCGGGTGAGTACCCATGGTTGCGCCTTCTGCACCCCTCGTACGTCTTCGTTCGGTCCAACGAGAGCGGCGGGTCCTGGAGGACGATCTGACGCCTCGGACTGTGAGCCGAGAGAACGTTTTGATTGGATTGGATTGGATTGGATTTGTACAATCCCGTTTGATTGGGCTTTGGATTGTTTGGCTTGGCTTTGGAAGATGTGATGAAATTGCACAAACTTTCGAAGGGATTGTCCTGGGATTGTACAAATTCCAATTTGGTATGATGAGATATGATGAGATTGTCCCAGGATGGGAGTTGCGGGGACAAGGTCTCGTTGACAAGGTTGACTTGCGGCTCGGCAAAAGTGGTTCTGTAACCTTGGGATGCGTGCAACCGAGAGGATCATGAATCAAGTGGGAGTATTGTTTCTTATTGAAGGAATCTGTGTGAGACTGGACAAAGCTCTCAGGGTATGTGTGGACGTCCAAGCAACTGTGAGGGGTCAATGACGGTGGGAGCTTTCCTGTGCGGGCCCCGAAAGCCTCAGGGCAAGAAATGTTACAGGGCATGTGTCTCCAGCTCGGCAGCTTGTGAACCAGCAAGTTTTAGAAGTTCTCTCCGAGAACACAAGAGATCAAACTCGGCGATTAAAGCTCACGACATGGCAGTGAACTATAGTGAGCCCGCTGCTGTCTGCATGCAGCCGGAGTCAATTCACAGGACCTGCACTATCCTGGCAACCACCAACCATCCGGCCAAACATGTACCACACTCGCCACTGAAAATCAACCAACGAATCCACCCAAGCATCATTGAATTTAAATAAACAACAAAACACCGTTGACTAATAACAGTTGTTCAATTCCGTGTGCTGAACAATATACTCATCACAAAAAATACTGTAGTTCATCAGCCATCTACATTCACCCAAATGCCCCCCCAAAGAAGGACCCTCTTCACCTCCCCCCCAATCCTTTTCCGCCCCAAATGCCCCCCACGTCCCCAATCCCAGTGCCAGGAGCTGATCGCTCTCGTAGACATAAAAGATGGGCAACAGGAAGAGGCAGAAAAACATCCCTGCACCCACGTCATAGGAGCCTGGAAAATCGGACAGTCAGTGCCCATGTCCGCCCACAACTCGTGCCCGCACTTCGCATACACGGCTTAGGGTCAAATCCAATTTGCAATTCTTTTTTCAGCGGTGATCGACCTTGGACCCGCGGCTCAGCTTGGCTTTCGAAACAAAGAGCCGTGGTGCCACAAAACCCCAACACCGTGCGCCTTCTGCGTGAAGCCAACTGCTGATGAAGCTGGCCACGAAGGTCAAAACCGCGACACTCGTTGAGAGCCACAGGCCTCAGAAAGCCAGGAGCCCCGATGGCATCACCCAGTTGGCCGGAAACAGTACTGTAGCATACTCTAACAGTCTTCTGTTCATTTGCGGGATGACCTGAATGTGCCCCATCCGCGGAGAAACGTGCGCCAAGCAGCGTAGAGGCAGCGCAGCTAGAAGCACCACCACCTCATTGTTGGAGGCTGCCCAAATTTGGATCAGGGAGGGTACTAGAGAGTGTTGCTGTATCACCTATCACTCCAACACACGAGGTTCCAACATTTTCTATATAGCTCACATGCGATATGTATTCCCATCAAACTGTCTGAGCCACCCAGGAACAAATAAGGCAACATGGCAATGGGTTGGCCGATCCGAGTTCGCCAGCTGGTTGCCAGCTGGATTGAAATTCCTCAACCGGACCTGCAACCTAAAGGATGAAGTCTGGCACCATAGATTTTTGTGAACATGAGGGACGAAGACCATTGGCTTGTCATGCAATTCCTATAATATAGGAACTCCTTGCCACTGTGAAGAGTTGGGGTGCACCTCTCAAAGAAGGAATACATGCCCTCCACTCAATCTCGCATCTGAAGCCGGTCAGCAGCGTCGCTGTTGCTCCAACAGAGCCGGATCCAGCCGTTGGCCGAACCCAGGCGCTGCAGCCCGAACCCGAGAGCGGAGTGATCAAGCAACGGAGCGATCGAAGGACCCGAGGGCCGAAGACCTATGTTCATCCAAAGACCTATGTTCAGGATGGAGAATATGGTCTGTGGATTCAAATTCCGTGCTGATTCTTGGAATATATTCTACGTTCATCCAATTTTGATCAGTGGTTAACTCCACTTGGTGGTTGATTCAGTGCAGTTGCCATAGGCTCGCCCTCCTTTTGTTCTGAAGTCTCCATGCCCTCTCATCCCCAGAACAGGCATGAGGTTCGCAAACACTTGGAGAAAATACAAAGGACATCAAAGGACCACAAATTCCTAGCATAATTATATAGGTAGGTAGAGATCAATCTGGAAGAAGGATCTCTGGTAAGCATTGGTGAATTCAATACTGTCAAGAATGCTAAATGATGCGAAATGATAAAGAACCTCAAAGAAAAAGCAAAGCCCCGACACGCGAAGGAAAACATCTTCCATACAAGCGGGCTAGTACCCTGGTAATGTTCGTCTCCCTCACTATATTGATTCCGTGGAAGGAGTGCTTTTGAAGTGTCTTCCTTAGGTAAACATAACTGTTTGATCGGGGTCACAGGATTCTGACCTCAGCAGAACACCGTGTTGAGGTCAGAAGACCCAGACACACCGGAAGTATAGATACAACGGATACAGCCATGGTACAGAATCTGGTGTTTGCATGTGTTTGCTTGCTTCACAGACTTGGGCTCATGTTTCACACGTGGGCTTACGTGGGCTTTCTCACCTAGGGACCGATCAAGGTAAGGTAGTCAACTCAAATGAGTGTGTGCAGTCTTCACCTCTAATTCCAAGCCGCCATCCATAAATCCTATATATATAATTTAATATAGGATATTATGGGATTGACCCACACATGATGGTTCAAAAGACTCCTCAATGTCATCAGTGAATCACATGCAGGCTGCAGGCGCTTGCAGTTCCCCCCAGGCAAACAAAACTACAACATTCTATAACATCATTCCTTTGATTCCATCCCACGGACAGTCTCCGTTTTGAAGTTGGATTCATGCTGAGTGTAAAAAACAACATCTCTCTTCATGCTGTCCCATGTTTTTCTTCCCATGCTTTCTGTGAATCCAAGGTACCACGAAGACGATCAGCATCGCTGTGGAAGGACCTGCGGCCTTGGAACACCCATGCTGTCTGTGTTTCTTTCGTGGAAGGACCCGGTGGTCCACCTGGTAGACTGGACCAATGAACCGGTGGAACCACGAATGAAGCTTTGTTGGAGAAGTTTACGTTCCTTGAAACAGTGGAAGAGTTTGGACCCTGAAAGACCATTGTTCCTCTACACTACTTGTACCTGCGACCTGCACGTCTGAGGACGTCTGAGGGTACAAGGGTACAAAGGATCCAAGGACAATCTTTGTGAGAATCTGTATGACTCTTATCGGTCACGTTATCAGAGTGTGTATCACTCTGGGCAGAGTTTTTGCAGCACTGAAGCTGAATGTCGGGGAGACGATTCGGAAGACTGGCCTAATTGTATTACCCGAGCTGCATAAAGACACAGGCCGATGCCCAGGGGCATGAACTTCTATCATAAGCGCTACAACATTCATAGGACATCATAGGACTCAGATCACAGCAAACACTTCAGAGGTGTCTAGTGCGTCTGCGCTGCGGCAGCTGTGTTGATACTTCATAGATATTTTGAGCACGACTACGATCAATTATAGGCCAACAAGCATCAACACTTGCTACCTTTCACTCTTGACTGCCAAACCCCCCGTACAAATGATGAAAGACATGCTGCACCACGTATGACTCCCATCTCACCGCAAAGACCCGCAGGTGGTGCAGGAGTTCTTCCACAGGAAAACAACAGGGCCAATACATTCGGAATTTGTTATCAGTGGCGATGCCCTTGTTGCTAGTAGCGACGTCCTTGTTGCTAGTAGCGATTAGCGATGCCCTTGTTACTTGTATACTAGTAGCGATGCACTTGTTACTAGTAGCAATGCATTTGTTACTAGTAGCGATGCATTTGTTGCTAGTAGCGATGGCCTCCAACCTAATAGCGATGGCCTCCACCTAGTAGCTTCTTGTTACTAGTATCGATGGCCTCCAACTAGTAGCTTCTTGTTACTAGTAGCGATGCCCTTCCGCTTCATGGATTTGGTCGCCAACTTGCAAGTTCCCGCCCACCCTTCACAATTATCTCTAATATCAACTGAATTGGAGGCTTAGTGTTCCACCGCTTCTTCCGAAAAACTGCCCTGCTCCGCTGGCTCGAAATGAGATCCCAACGAAACAGATCGATCTTAGACCAACCAGTTCCTGCTTCCGCCCTCTTATGACCGAGCCACAGGGATCATATGCCACCTGCACGGACGAGCAACGAGCCCCGAGGTCGTATGCCATCAAGCGATCACGTACGGTCTTTTTCATGGTCCTATAGTCCTCTACTGGGCTCAAAGTGGTGTGCTCCTCCAGTTTTGGGTGGCTTTTGGGATGGTCTACACTTTCCGTGCGTCTGAATACCACCGACGCCTTCATTGAAAAGGACCAGTCCAGGTTCAGTGTTTTCCAGTGGTTTCCCTCAAGAGCCCAACCGTTTGAGCTGCAGCGACATTAAAATCTTCTATAGTGTATACATTATACAAAGTCCAATCTAAAGTTGCTGAGGGGTCATCCTGTTGGTTCACTCGTACAATTCAAGTCATATTTTGGCAAGGTTGAACTGCTAGCTGTTGGAGGTATAGGGTGCCTCTTCACGTTTCACTTGGGGACCAACACTGTGCCACCAACACCAATGTGGAGTGTCTCGACATCCTTAGCACTCCTGGTCTCCCAGCTGTTCCAGGATTCATCTCGCCGGTTTACAGTCTGCCACGAGTTCTATTATGATCTGTGACCGTCCCAAGAGGGACGGTCTGTGCCTGGTGGCCAGCAAGGTAGACAAGGTCAAGAAGAGGAAGGCCCAGAAAGGTTCCCATGACCAGCTGCTCCTGACGAAAACACACAAAAGAAAAGACACGTCACGGAGGGAACACGGACGTCCAAGAGAAAAGATCAAGCTGAGAAGTGACAAGAGAAGTAAAGGTCTCCGCAAGTAAGTCATAATATAAATGATATAATATACTACTAACATGACATAAGCCCCCAAACAAAACAATACGCACCCATTCAGGAGGGGTGTGTCCATGGTTGGCATGCTGCAATATTTCTTGGTGGAGGGGCCTCCAAGACAAAGGTTTGAACACGTGGTTTGTTCACCCAACTTTTCATAAACATGGGTATGCAGCGCATGTGTTGTCTAAAGCTCCCTCAAAAAACGGCTGGAATTCTCCATTCCCAAACGAGTAATACTTGATCGACACATGTTGGGCTACAACACTTCTTTGCCATAGCTTGATGTCCACAAACCACATCATGGAATCAATACCCTCTTGCACACAGAAGCCTGTAAGCAAAAGAACCCTCCTTGGGTGTCAATGAACAAGTTCTCATGCGGTGTTGAACTTGCTTATTGGGACAGTGCAAGGCCGCGAGAACTCTCCAACATAGGAGACATGACGTTTTCGCGTGAGATTGGCACATATAATGGTGGGAGTGGGCATTGAAACTTCATGACAGCTCTGAGGTGGAGGTGGACTGAGATGGAGAACTCCTGGCTGTTTCGGTGCGGCCTTTCGTTTCATCGACCTCTCAAGACCGCCCGTTTCGGAGCGGTCTGGAGTTGAGCGCCCTCCTGTCCTGGGGCAACTGGCCGAGGCAATGGCCAAGATGAAGCTCAGGATGGTGGAGATGAAGACGCTGAAGCAGTGGATGGTCTCCCCTGTCGCCGAGACACCGAAAGGATTCGGTGACCCTCAGGGACTTCGGTGGAAGACTCTGAGTCCAAAAAAGAAGACGGCAAACCAAGTCTTTGCGAAACTGATTGACTCACCGGCTGCCCGGCTCCCTGTTGATTGAACCACGAAACTCCCCACCCGCCCACGACTGCCCCACGCCCCATGTGCGGCCCCACCCAGGGTCAGTTGTCGCTCGTCCATCACCGGCATCGCCCATAGAGCCTCACCGGCGTCGGTGGACCATGAAGAGGAGCCCTTTGGCGTCTGATACGGACTGATACAAGCATTGAGTCATTGGCGCCTGATACGGTTGTGTGTCGTTCTTTTTGAGGATCTGCGAACAGATCTGCGAAGATGCTCCTATTGCAAACCCACAGTGTTCAAGTGTTCAGACATTTCCTGTATATCAGCTACTGCAAGAACCTACTGCTCGAACGCAGGCTCTTTACTTAGTCTGGGAGACTCAGACGCGTATATCGTATAATCATAAAACCATCCATTCCTTAGGTCCTTGCTAGGTTAAACATATCATGTCTCTCCCAACCCTATCATCCCTTTCACATCCTTTCACAACTTTTGACTACGCGGAGTGTTCATCATTCAACAGACTACAATATGGCTAGGCCAATCCAAAGCTAAAAGTGATCGAGATCACCGACAAATCTTCAGAACATCTCCGCTTCACCCGACACACGACATCCGACACGACGCCCGGGCGCGCCTGAGAGATCGCGAAGGATCCGCAGAAAGAGAAACAGCCCAGGAGCGTGACACATCTTCCTAACGGATTTTCAGAGAGTGTTTTTGGACATCTGAGTTCCGGCCAAAGCCTGGTAACAAAGAATCCCTTATGCAGACTTATGCACTTACGCTATCTTATGCTGGATAGTTGTCATCCCGATGAAATCCGCCCGGTTGGAGGAGGGCTTTTGATCACAAATGCGGCAGAACCACGTCCACCTGTGCCAATGTCTTCTACTCGTCCACCTGTACACACCGACACGCCGGAAGGAGAAGACCAAGCGGGGTGCGATCGAGGGCTGGGGAAGATTTGCAAGAATCAGTCTCTGAGTGCACACGCATCCGCATTGCATTTGCACACGCATCCGCACCCTTCCCCAATGGCACACAGCCATGCCAATGCACTTTCCACCGAGGCCGCGCAAAAACACATGGCACAGCGACATCACCTTTCGACATATTTCTTAGTCTGCTGAACAGTTTACAAGCGAAGAATATCGAACTAATGAACAATTACTATGTTAATAAAGGGTTTTGGTACAAAGAGAAGGAAGACTCTTCGATCTGGAGGTTTATCAATGGTTGATTCAGGTTTAAATAAGGATTACACAAAAAATACAACATGTTCCTAGGCGACTTTTCGGTTTTGAAGCTCTTCCCAGGTGTCCATCTTTGCGGGTCCCCCATTTTGGGGACCCCTCATTTAGAACAGGTTTAGCAATGTTGAGCCTTTTCTAAATATGGGCCAGTGCGTGTTTTCTTTGTTTGTTTGTTTTTTTAAATAGGTTGAATTGATTAGGATTCTGTGTTCATTCTTCACACATTCCAGCTCCAAAATCTAAGCCAAAACAAGGTGGTCAAGAATCACTCTACTAGTAGCGATGCCCTTTGCTACTAGTAGCTTCTTGTTCCTAGTAGTAATGCCAGGAGCTACTAGTAGCGTCCTTGCTCCTAGTTGCGATGCCCTTTGTTGCTATCTATAGGTGGACTTCGGCTTCGGAAATCTTCAGAACCTCTGCGACCCAACCGGCCCGGCCCGCCCCCCCCCTCCCAGTTCTCCGAGTGTCGGAGGCGCACCAAGTGCAGCTTGAAAGCTGTTTCATCTGCCTGCGGCGCTTGGACGCTCCGCGCGCGTTTCACCGGCACCGCTGCGGTTTCCGGCGCGTCGCGTTTCCGGCGCGGGCAACTGGCGAAGTCGCGCAGCGAGGACGGACAAAGTGCAAGAAACAGCTCCTGCTCCGGGCGCCCTGGCTGGCTCTCCGGAATACTAAACGTCTCCCCTCTATACCAAAACCATCTACCACCTGGTACTAGCTATTTCCAACTTTGAACCCAAATTTCCCGAATCCCTCAGGTCTTCTTCTCACCTCTTTCCAGTGTGCGGGTGCACCGGTCATCAGATCCAAAACCCTGGGTCTTGAGGGACCCTTGTTAATCCATGTCAATCCTACATGGACTAGTAAAGCCTACAGCCTACTGCAAAAGGTTGAGAGAAAGACCCTTGGAAGGCCACACAAAAAAACAAAACAACAACAGACCCAGCCACCCTTATTCCATCTTATTCCCTATGAAGCACCAGGAAGAAGGATTCCTCCAGGCATTTCTCAACACTGATACCTGGATATCGATACATGAAGCTTGCACTGCACTTGTGGTTCCCAAAGGGTCTCTGAACTAATTTGAACCATCCACACCCGCTTCCATGGTGGATCGAATCATCCGAACCAACCGAGTGAACTTCCTTTAACCATCTTAACCCTTGGAATCTCCACAAATCCTCCGACGTGGAAAAAGGACACCTCCGTACTACGCGGTGGATCTGCTGGGTTGACTTACACCTCAGGTCCTTCTTCGCTTGACTCACCCCCCCCAACACTTCTGGAAGAGAAACCTCTGAATCGGGATGGTTCAGCCAGAGAGATTCTGATGGTTCTGCTTAGATCCACCTGGTTCTTCTTGGAACCGGTCAAAGACGGTCACCAACGAATCAACGAAGAAATCCGAAGAATACCTTGCTTCTTCGACTCAAGGACGTGCGGACGACTCACCGGTGGGACGACGAGGACGAGCGCCGTTGTTCACCACGAAGCACTCCACTGGACGTGGATGGCCTGGTCCTGCTATCCCAAGACCAAACAGTGGTGGTTTTCCACTTCCATGATGATTCCATCTGTGTAACCAGATGTAACCAAGGGGACTTCCATCCTGGTGATTGAACATAATGTAGACAGTAGAATCAATAACCCCCCTTATTTGGATTGTAAAACCTCTCCATCTGGGATGGCTAAAGTTGAATCAACTGTCCACAATACTATGCTTCAGGATCTCAAAAACACCAAGGAGTTCCGGATGTGTCTGAACTCCTTCAGTGACTCCTGCCTCCAGTTCAAACCTAGGCACGTATGCCACGGCACCACTGCACACCACGGTGCCGTCACCACACGTGGCGGCCCGTGATCACCGACCCTTCACCGGAGAAACGGACATGGCCTTTAAAGGGTGTTCAACGCACCCACCCCAAACCAGTGAGTTACATACATGGTGGGAAATCATTTAGCACACTGGAAATGCTACACGAAGTATGTGGAGTCGGAACAAAAGGAAAGTGAAAGGACCAATCCAGGAAATAGAAAGGATGAATAAACATTGATCAAGGAAAGGGGGTGCAAACAAAACAGCAAACATAGAACAACAACGGACATGTAATATATTATCGCTACATAGCTTTTGCTGGGGCGCATTTCGTTTGGGAGCAATAATGAATATCCTGCATCACAAGGTGTCTGGGAGAGGACTGGGACTGGGAGATAACATCCCAAACCCCTATGGTTTTCCCCTACCATCTATGTATTTTTGCTTCTCATTATCGCATCAGTTGCATCACCAGGCCCATGAAAGGCAAACAAAGGACTCCTCTCAACAGTTCATGTCTTAATACATCTTTCATAGTTGCATCATATGCCTCAGCTGATTGCAGTTGTACAGTGTACAGTGTATTACGGCGACATATGCCTCAGCTGGCTGTATAGTTGTTTGTACGCAGTGCCTGCAAGTTAGTGTAACTTGGACACCCTGAAACATGTACAATGTCAAGAGGGTAGAAAAATTATCAAACAATGCTTGCAAATTGTAAGGCTTGTAAGGAAGACCTGAATAAACAGAGTGATTTTATAGAGACTTCTTACAGTATATCTTGCTCATCCACTTCACTTCATGCTGCGTTCATCTCTAAGACGTGCGTCGATCATGCACATTGTCAAGTTCATTTATTCACTATTTTTTTCGACCCCCGCAACATTGGGTCCAAACTCTATGCCTTTGCAGGCATTGTAGGATATAAGTTGGATCCCCTGAAAGATGCACAATGCTTGCAACTTGCAAGCAAGACATCACTAAACATTTTGTAAGAGGGTCCAAAACAAGTGATTATGTCTTCGTTTTATTAATTCACTTCATGCTGCGTTCATATCTAAGTTTTGTCTCGATCATGCACATTGTATAGTTTAATATACGTTACATAATCACTCTATTTGTTTGCCACCTTGAACATGTACAATATTAAGGGGGTCAAACAAAAATAGATCCAACAATGCTTGCAAACTGCAAGTAAGACACAACAAAACAATTCACCAAAGGGTCCGAAAATGGTGATGGAGACTTCTTTTACCCTCTCTCTGAGACCCGACCACATATTATGTGTATATATAACATAAAACTAACATAAGACTATATATTCTATGTATATATATACAAAATGTATCAACATGTGTATTATACTATATTAGTTTGTCCAATGTCTACACATTTCCCTGTTGTCTAAATCACCGACAACTCTTCTCAAGTTGCCTGAAATAGCACTGAAATAGCAATGATACATACTGACACCTTGACACCTTCATCGATAGCACCGATAGCTTGAAAACAAGAACACCCATCCTAATTGGAATGTACAAGAATTCTCGCCCTCTCTGATCAGTCTCTCCGCAAACTCTTGAGGGTTCTCATTCAGGTTTGTCTACCTTGTAGGGGTAAGCCTTCAAAAAAGTACAGGTACATTTAGTGAGGCAATCCTCACGGTGGCACAAGTATATATAGATTGACCTTCAGAAACCTGCTTGGCTGGAGTAGAGGGCCAAGTGCACCAGGAGCGCCAAATGTGCATGTTTGAACATCTGTGAACAATCCAGCGCGGCCCCACTCCGAAACTGATGCAACCACCTCCTTGACGAGAACAGTACATACGAGGCCACCTTGCTGAATGATAGGGCTGGATTGAGGACCAAAACCGCAGAAAGCACGTAGGTCAAAAGCACCTTTGCCTTTGACTCGAAGAACATGACCAGTTCTACCGCAAGCATCCACAAGTCACAAGTCTCAAGTCTTGCGGTGGTGCATGTACCATTACCAAACCTTTAAGGAAGAAACACCAAACCATGACCAGTGCGATGTTTCCCTCAAGCTGGTTGATGTCCAAGGCACCGTTGATCGAGCCATCGGACCCTCTCCGCCCAGGCCATGGCGTGACGCTCGGCCGCATGGACGGCGCGGCGTCAGCAAGGCCAAAGACAGGGGGGTGGATGGATGAGAAGGCGCTTGGCTGCTGGGTGGTGGCTATTCAGTGTATAAAAGGGGGGAGCAAAGTGGACTCATTTTATACTTACTCTAGTTCCATGAGATTTCAGACCTGTTGACCAATGCTGTCTCACCGGTGACAGTGGAGGAATCTTCGCGGTGAAGCTTCATCAAAGGAGCGGTGGCACTTTTGCACAATTTACACCGTGCTGTGAAAAAAAAGGTATGTCCGAGTCGAAGCATGTTTCTGCTGGGGTCCTGGTCTTCGTCCTCCATTCTTTTGCATCGTCCATTCTTTTCACTCTGCCCTTTGGGCTGTGTCAACGCTGCGACCGCAGCGTTCAGCGAGACACCGATACCGATGTCGTCTCGGTCGGGATGACATGTCAGATGAACGAAGGTGGGGAGGGAAGGCTTGGGGAGTCGACAATGCCGCTGCATTTTTTAACGGGAACCTAGCTGATCTGGGCCCATGGGCTTTGATCGAATTCCTTCTTCCAGGTGGTCCAACCGGTTTTGATTTGGATCGATTTCCTGAGGGCCTCCTTAGGGGGTCCAAAAGGCCTTTGGTCACCCACATCCGGACACCGTGTTTCGGCATTGTGGAGCAAAGAACGCCAAAGCAACCAACAGTGGTTGATAGACACCCCGCTTGAGGTGGTTCATAGTAGACACCCCCGGTACCACCAAGTGGCATCCCTTCTGGAAAAAGACACCTTGGGGCACGTCACGGTCTATAGCGACATAGCCGGTGACCTAGGTTTTCTCGCATCTCCCCAGCAATTTATAGTAAGGCATCTCGCCATCTGCGAGGGTGTTCGCAAACCCAACTTGCTTGGGTCCAAAAGCCTTTTCTGAGAAAAGCTCGGATTTCGGAGCCTATCAGACAGAGTCAGTACCTGGTAGTTGGTCCTTTTTACAAGGAACCTGAAGAGGATGCGGTCAAACTCAGTCCGAAATGGACTTCAACGGACCGTTCCCGTGTCGACCGAAGCCGCTGCCCCGAACCGGCGGACCGACCTGAGTGCTTCCAGCGCCAATGAGGCGCTCAAAGGCTCCAGAAGCACCGCCTGTGTGGACGAAGACGAAGGCCACCAAACGACCGCTGGTGCGAGGGTTTGTGTGAGAAAGTCAGTTTAGAGTCTTCCTAAGATTCCTATATGTCCACAATTGCCATAGGCTTGGAACTTTAGGAGGAGGAAAAAGAAAACAAACATCCCATAGCATCATGAGAGCAAACTTGAAAACAGGTACGGCCTTCATTTGGTGTCCAATCTACATGACATACTAGTCGCGATACTTTTCCTGCTGACTTTGACAAACAATTTCTAGTTTCTGCACTCAAACACTTAAAATGGTGACCATTAGACCCGAAAAAACTGATTTGTTCAAAAAGCGCTTCAGTCATCTTCAGTCAAGTTATAAATAAAGTATGTGCGAAGCAGCTTTGAGGGAAGATTGCTTGGCCTCGTGAATGGCCACCAAGACAAATGTGCTGTGGTCAGCACTTCTTTTGTGGGAAACAAACCCTTACCCATGGCCCGAGTGAGGTTGTACAAATGTCCGTATATGCATATATATATATAAATAACAGCACGAGTGCTGGCCAACCAAATCCGGAAACAAGACTCGGCGTGATTCCATGACTCTGCTCCTCTATAATTCCCCCATCTTTGGCTAAGGGCCATGGCCAAAGGACCCTGGTTCACATGATCTCTTCAGCTGCCTGGTGTCTGGCTGGCGCAGCTGGCCTCTTTGAGCATCTCCAACTTTGGGTAAAGCAGCTGCGCTTGGGCAGGCACCGCCACTGCGCCGCCCCGTAGCCAGGGCCGAAGGAGAGTCGCCTATCCCGGAAACGCCATGGGGTCGGGGTATGGAAACGCAAGCTGTGACCGGAGCCCTGAAGGTTTCCTCTGGTTTATGAGTAACGTCCAAGTACCATTTTGGATGGGCCGATGGAGGGTACCCAGAGTACTTCCTTTTTGACTGGTCTTTGGGGTGAAACGACATGACCTTGGGATGGTCGTGGACCCTCTGGGAATCTTCTAATTGAGTCGAGGAGTCGCGGAATATGACCTCGACAGATCAGCCATCGTGCCTTTGGGCTCGACTCGATTGACCCTGATCGAGCGGTCTTTTCGCGCAAAAAAACCACCGAGCCGGAGGCATTGCCATCGGAGCAAGCCCCTTCTCCGCTCCGAGTCGAAGGGTGACAACAGTCCAAACATCACAACAGGTGAAAACGCAGGAAAACAGTAGACCTGATCATTTTGGACCTCCCCCAGCTTTGGTGTTATGCTTTGGTGTTAAGGAAGCTGGCTGCCAGGACACTGGGTTTCTGCTTCTGAGTTGGTCGACGCCAACTCGTTGTCAAAGAGCACCTCTGCACCCTTCACGGGAAGTTTGTATTTAACATATACACATTCCGAACCATAAATTACAAAATCTATAGTAGCATGGCATAGATCGCTAACCCAATGTTGTTGGGTGGGGAAACATGTAGCGACATGTAGATCATGTAGCAGGGATATGGCAAGATATATTTCAGCCACACTCTCGTTTAATCTTGAATTACACAGCTAGCTACCAGGCTACCAGGACAATTCGTGCCCGTACAACACAACAAACAAAAACACTTGCGCTGGTCGTTGGAGCAAACCTGTAACCTCTTCCAACCACCTCTCCAAACGCTTTTGGGCCAAGGTGGAGTGCCACGTCCTCCCGGCGCCAGCGGCACCTTGGAATCCAACTGCTCCAGCAAAGAGCGGAGGTCCTCCCGTTGTGCTTCGAAGCTCCCGGACTTCCCAAGTCCATCCTCCCACCTGAGACCATGAGACCAACGGTCGCCCAAAAACCAAGTCATGTGGTTTCTTCAACACGGAGAAGCCACACGTGTGCTTTTCTTTTCCTCCCCAGCTTAAACCCGTCAGTCCTTGTTTTACAGTTTATGAAGCAAACATCAACCAGCCAGCCACTACAAATCCACACAAAAAGGAGGTCACGCCCGCTGCAACGGCCCCGCGCGATTTGCGCGTTCTCAGAGGCATCTTCGGGTCGTTTTTCATAAGCCCTGTGGCACTTTATGGCGATGCCTTTTTTTAGGTCAATGTCATTTTCAATGTGTTTTTACACCACAAAACGCCTTTCAAATCGTAATTCCATTGTGAAATGACAGTGCGTTCGGGGACCCGGAAGCAAAACAAAAAACGGATCTTTAATCGTTTCTCTGTTTTTCATGAAAACTTAACACACATCCACTCCCTGAGGCGTGCCACTCCTTTTCACGCGGTCCACTCCTTCTGTGCCATCTGACCCAACTTCTGCAGTTGGTGTTTAGACGGTGTATTACAGCGCCACACAAAGCTATACATATATTCTTGGATCTGTGCATTCAATCCGCCATTGGATCGTTTGGATGCCAACTCTTTCGGGATAAATGTCTTCAGGGATGACCATTTGCGGTCAATACGTTTGGCGCCATGCGTTTTCCGACCACGCGCTTTGCGCGTAAACGTAGCATCAACTTGGTTTGCAAGTGCAAGCGAATGTTAACAGACCCCACCTCATTTTCAACGTAGCGGCAACTTGGTTTGCAAGTGCAAGCGAATGTTAACAGACCCACCCCATCCCCAACGTAGCATCAACTTGGTTTGCAAGTGCAAGCGAATGTTAACAGACCCCACCCCATCCCCATCCCATCCCCAACGTAGCATCAACTTGGTTGGCAAGTGCAAGCGAATGTTAACAGACCCCACCCCATCCCCATCCCATCCCCAACGTAGCATCAACTTTGTTTGCAAGTGCAAGCGAATGTTAACAGACCCCAACCCATCCCCACCCCATCCCCAACGTAAAATCAACTTGGTTTGCAAGTGCATCCCCACCCCATCCCCAACGTAGTATCACCTTGGGTAATGGTGAACATGTGGAAATTCTCCGGGGCCGTTAGGGGGGGGCGTGAGCAAAAACTAACGCATGATGGATATGTGGGACAACCTAGTTGACCAAGGTCGGATGCATCACGGTCCATCGTCCGATACATCCCTTCTAAGGGCTGGCTCCGAGACTGGCTCTATTTGGAGTTTCTGGTGTGCCGGGTTGGTCTGCCACTGTCATGCAGCTCTAGCAGTTCCGCAATTTGATTTCCATTTTCGCGGCATGCAATGCTGTCATCATGGTGCTGACCAGGTGGCACAGCAGGCATTCCCGATCCTGTGACCTTCCAACGGGCAATTGGATGCCCAAGATCTTGTGACGCCATACACCAGGCATCAGGAAATCACACATTGTGGGGATTGTATTGATTTGTATGCATGTTGCTTTCTTCATTGGGCCAATCTGGTAAACTCACTGGGCCAATCACCGGGGAAAAAGACTGACCCGCCGAAAAGACGCACGCTCTTGGTCCCATCTCCTGAGTGCTTTGGAGCTGTGCGTACCAGAGTTGCTCATCCCAAAGCCCTTCCCACTCGCCCTGGCAGCTCCCGCGCTTGGAGAACACTGGTGGAACCAGGGAAAGCATCGAACTGATGGGACAAGTGGATCTTTTGGGTCAAACATTGTTGGCTTTCAGAGCATGCAACATGCACCTCCGCGTACACCATAGTACTAGCATAAAATGTAACGTGTGCATACATATATCTATATATGTATATTAACATAGAGATATAAATGATATAATACTCAAATAAAGTACCATGTACAAATATATAGCATGCTTCACCTGGTATCACTTTTGATCGACAAAGGCCTCTTCCAGGAGGGTGTGGCCAGTACACTCCCAGAAACTATCTCAAATGAAGAAATCTGAAATCTGCACTTTCTTCCACTGTGAAAAAACACCGATTCCATGACGTCATGTTGTTCAAACAAGTTGTTCGTTCTCTTTTCTCATTGCCCCCCACCATCGCCCCGAACATTTGACCAACAGCTGCTTTTGGTCTGGTCACGAACTGCGCATGCTTCGTGAATCCCTTCATGGTTCGATCTTCATGGCGAGGCCGTGTTTCGTAGAGAGAACCTGGCAAAGCGGTTCAGTCGCCGTCGCCCAAAACAACGGGACAAAAGCGGTCCAGTCGGCACATCCTCCTGCACCCTTGGGGGCCAAGGGGGGCCTAGGGGGAATCTGCATGCGCAAAAAAAATTGGAGCCTGCAAAAAGTGACGATGCAGGAATTTTATGCATGTTTTAGATGTATGATGTATGGTCATCCTCCCATCTCCATGAACTTTTTGTTCAAGTAAGCATGGACGACTCTCGCCTTGCTGATCATACCTCACCTTGGAATGCGGAGATCTGCGCAAGCGAAATGTGGTATGCACGGGTGTGGCTCAGGATGAACTCATCAATTTTCCACAGACAAAGTCCGTCTGCGGGCGGACGAAAAAGCATTTTCAGTCAAGGACTCAAGGACTATCGAGGTATCCTCAACTAACAGGACCCACCGGTCGGGGTGGTTAATGGACACCATGAATGACTACTTTTGGCGATGATTTAAAGAGACACCCCCGAGTGTCGGGTGCAACGGGGTGTCTTAGTGTTCAAAGTTTACATGGTTCAAGGATCTCCCCTCACATCATACTTCTCTCACTTCAAGCATCGCTGCCTTCAGCCTGCAGGAATGTGCTTTACACGCCGGGCGCTTCGCGGCGGTTGGGACCATGTCGAGGGGCGCTTCGCAGACAGCAGGTCGAGACGAAGCGAGAGTAAGCAGCTTCTTCCACAACTTGTTCAACCAGAAAGTATGCGAGTTGTGACTTTCAGGGCGAAAAGCATGTGAAGATCACCCAATCTTGCCCACAGGACAGCATGGCATCGGCTGCGACAAGTGGTTCACGACCAAAACTGGCGGCTTCATGAAAAGAATTGCAGGATGTTCACATTTTTGACGTTCCTCGCGGGTGATTGCTTCAATCCAAGCCTCATCTGTCCAAACCCCCGCGCAGCCCCTCAAGGGGAAGCCCTGCCGGATCTGTCCCCGCGAACAAGCCGGGACATGCGAACAAGCCCGGAGCTGTATAGGTGGAGGATCACGGACCATCAAGCAGAGCGTCCAAAGGCGATCTGTTTTGGTGCGGGTGGATTCCACCCGTGTCAAGCATCTCCAAAACTTCTGGTATGGTGGAATCCAACAGCGAATGCCACTAGACTAGACTATGGTCCGAAGTCAATGCAAAAGCTGTAGTGTTGGGGCATTGCTGTCTCGGCTGGCGTGGAGAACGGTTCTGCCGCAAATAATGCTGCAAAGGCGAACCCAAAACAGGAAACCCAAAGCATTCAGCATGTGATTCCGATGCTGCTTTGAAATTCAGCCAAACACCAAAGCAGCTGGGTGCCCATGGTCACTGTGGCCTATGCTAATAAAGTGGAACTCCGCAACAGGCACAAATGCAAGCCTATAAGAATTGCGATTGGTCCGCAATTGTTTAAGTGTTGGTTGCACTTAGCTTACCTCTGCCTACTCCAGCCACGCTGGAGGGCAACTTCTAGTGTTCCTGCAAAGAAAGGTGCGGAGGTTTGATCTCCAAGCTGACAGTCGAACTGTTCAATACTCTTAACGTTAGTACCTGGTAATTCCATTTGGAGCACTCACGAGAAGCAGAAACATCGCTGGTAGATCTCACCCAACCCTGTCTGTCACTGGAGACATGAAATGGCCACCTGCCTCTTGAGTTCCCAACTAGTCGGAGGGTTGCCATCTTGTGCGATTTTCAAGATTTCCGTTGGGAGGCCTATGGAGGCATTAAAAATACATCCTGTCCTGAAGGTGTGTACCCAAGGGGTCTTCCTTCCCAAGCAAGCGATCTGTTGTCGATGTACCACCAACAACAGCGGGCATGAGAGTAAGAAGCATGTCAATGTGGTTGAGAGGCTCAAATGTGACCAAAAGGTCAAAGGTCGTGCCCTCATCGTAAGCATTTGCTTACCACCATGCTTGCACTGAGCTTGTGGGCTGCAGGCTGAAGCTTCAGCGAAACAGGGTGTCACATACAGTGCTTATTCAGTTTTCACGGCAAATAGCTTCTGCAACCTGTGCTTTGCGACAAAAGACTCGTCACGCTGATCAAAGGTAGGACGGCCATCGGGCTGGTCAAACTGAGTGGGGCGGCTGAGTCATCGACAGGTGCCGACCACGAGGTGTCCCACCCGGGCTGGGTGGCCGAAGCCATGGTCTTTCCACCGTCTCGGCCCTCTCGGCCGTGAGATGGCCCAGTGACCTTTTGGGACACTGGGCACATGTGTAGATGATGACGGGAGTGTTTTTCTAAAGGAGACGTTCAAGCAAACATGGTGCATCTGGTCACGTGACCGTGCACATCCTCACAGCTCTTCATCTTCCAAGCCACTCCGACTCAATTGGACGAGAAAGGAGCCGCAGGTGCAAGCTACAAAGGAACCGCAGGAATGGACAGCTCTGAAAGGTTCCAAAAGTGTGCCAATTATAGGGGAGCCAAAGCAAACGGTTTCGCTACTGGAAGATAGATCCAAACCCCAGGGTTTTCTTTCGCACATGTTTTACATGACCCAAACTTTATTTGGATATGCGAAGAAAGGAGGGGGCATATAGAAATGGAGATGCCTCCAAGCACTTGGCTTATCTTCAACATTCCTTTAGGCTTTTGAGGAGGTTGGAGGCCATCGCTAGTAGGAGGCCATCACATTCCTTTAGGCTTTTGAGCACCAAGTGTTTGTGAGTTCGGCGGGTAATTTTCCAGCCTTTTATCTGTGGAGGTTTGCTTCACAAGGCTAAGTCAATCTATATATAAGGCCATGCTTACTCTTCCTTCACTTGGAAGGACCGCAACTGGTGGAGTTTCATTTCAAGCTCTGGGTTTGCACCCGTAGCATCTATGATCTGATCATCCTCTAGTTGTGTCTGGTCAGTATGCGTATGCAGCATATGGTGGGTTCTAAGTGGATCATAAACTTGCTCAAAGGCCTATCTTCCTGAGAAACCGCACCCGAAAAGGAGTGCTTTAGTGCAGATCATCCAACCTTCGGAATCTGAGACTGTGACCACTTTTTCTGATGGACAACTTTTTCTGATGATTCACAAAACGGCGCCGTAGGATCGTGATCGGCTCGCGGCAGGTCGGATCTGGTGGTGGCTTTTCTGCGAAGAAAGAGCACTTGCTGGAAGACCTGATTTGGACAGACAAACAAAGAGCCAAGTCGATGGTCGGAAGAGACCAAGGTGTTTTCATTGAAACTTGGATGATGTATGAAGATTTATGATCTTTCATTCCACCCGAAAAAGCCTTGCCAATTTTCTTCTATCCATGCATCCTTGATCTTCATGAGACGAAACCTAACGATGCAGCTGGACATGTGATCGAAAGATAGGACAGTACAGGACACTCTGCACGGTGCTGACACTCTGCATGACAGCAGGACACTCTGCACGTCCGTAACGAATCACCACAGGGCTGGCCATCAGATGTGTGTTTCGGCGCAGGAGCATGATGAAGAGCAGCGCTTGAACGACTGTACTCATGGGGTCAAAAAGGCTCTAGAGTTTGCTGTGTACCCATCGGCCCATGGATCTGTGATGATGTTAAAACCTCCTACTAAGATCTACCTAGAACCTTGGAACAAGCTTCGTGGGATTATGCTCTGCTTTTGTGAGGACTGCGTTTGGAGGACCATGAGGTCACAAAACCTGTCCCGTTCCTCCCGTTCCTCCTGTCGTACCTCCCGTCACGGGCTGCCCTGGAGCCCGGCCGCCCCGGCGTGACGCACTCGATTGCGGAACGAGGGACCGTTCCAAACGTTTTGGAACATGAGTGACGGAGTCCCAACATGAGTCCCACGTGTTGCAGGAGTTGCGTTCCAAAGTGAGTCGTCTTCGTCTACGAAGACTGGCAGGTCGAAGGCACATGTCAAAGACTGGGCGTCCAAACCTTCTCCTCTCAGTCCGAGCTGTGCCTCCAAACCGGATTGGTCACCTCTGACCCACTATTGCTTCGACTCGGAGAACGCCTGGGTCCGGGATGGATGCTTAGGTGGCATGTCACCTAAGCCACGGTGCGTGGCAAACGGGACTGTTTGAGGTCGAAGAGTCTGGTCCATTCCACCGGTGGAAGAGTCGGACAGGCTCCGGGATCCGGCGAGCCGTTGCCGGGCTGAGCGGGACCTCAGTAGCTGAACATCGGTGTGAAGTATCTCAGACATGGCCGGCATGGCTGAGATTTGGAAGAGACTAGCTTTCATCATCCGCTTGGACAGCTCGGACCCGAACGAAGGAGCCCAGGACGGGCATCTTGCTGGAGTGAATGGATGTTCATGTTGGGGAGACCTCTGCTCAAGACGACTGTGGACATCCCAAAGTAGCTGTTTGGTCGATGCTCATGCACTCGGCCGGCTCAATATTGGAAGGCATGTGAATGCATACCTTTTCGGGCTTCCCCGAACCCCCCCTTGAAGCACTCCTAAAAGACGGACTAGAGTGCGAAGCAAAAGATCCGCTTTGGGTCCCAGGCTTTGGCACCCCAGGCCTTGTTGATCCGCAAAGTCACTCGTCAGTCCACAACAGTAGAGCCCTTGGCCACAGCATTTCCTGCTAACCAAGAATGAAATTCAAGCTTCCCACATAAGAGCAACGGAGTGCACGATCGGCTCCTTGCATACCTTGAATGCAACCGATCTTACTTGACATGCATTTGGTAGCACAGGTCATCCAAAGGACTGGCTGGACATTCAAAGGCCAAGTTGACCCGGCCCGTTCCAAGGAGTTCGGCTTTGGGTGTCAGCAACATTCATATCAGCGCAACGATGGGTCAGCACTTCAGCGCAGCAGTGAACAAATTTCCGTGTCTCAAGGTTTGTAATGGATCTGTGCTGAAACACCCTGCACAGGTATGGCTTCGACATGTCACTGGATGCCAGTCCATCCATGCAACTTTAGTGGGCTGTGCTCCCAAGTTGGTCAGGGCCCCTGACCTAGAAGAGCATTGGGCATTTCATTTCGGAGCGTGCAGTTGGCTCCACACGCTCACAGGCCCGAAGGCACCCCTGATCAGTCGACCCTGAAAGGTTGAGTGTGGCAAAACAAGGAGCAACACACGACCTAAGAAGACGATCCACACATTGCACGTGGTGAAATCTTCGGAAGCTTGTGTTGAAGATGTTGCGTTCAGGATGATCTTCTTACCTCTTCAACCAGACTTTAGTCGTGCAAACTCCCAACTCTTCAACACACAGGCCTTTGTGTGGCCTCAGCATGTTTGAGTTTCAGCTAACATTGCCCAACCGACTCACACCCAAACTGCGAGCTCTTGTGTAGAGCAACTAGACTGCATAACCCCTACGGCCCTACAGCCACCCAGTCCCAGTTGGAACTTACATTCAATGATGTGAGCAACATGACTTGACAGGCTTGCGTGATGCTGTGAGCATGTCGCTGGCTTTCCTTTTTCTTAGGGCTGCGCACAAAACACAGCTCCAGGTCAACAGGCAGACTTACAACTGGATCAAACCGCCCAAACCGTCCCCGAACATCTTCACGCGGTGTGTGGTACAAGTTCGGTTGGACCTTGAGGGCGGTGAAGCCATCTATGGCGCCAGTTATAAGTTATAGGCAGCTATCCGAAACGTTGACTACAGGACATGACAAAGCAGGATGCGAAGACTCTAGAGCTGATCTATTGGAAGCATGACTCCTGATTCTTTACTCTCAGGACCAAGGATGCAATTCGTGGTGCTCTCAAATCAACAAGACTTGGCACCCCAGCAGTGCCGTTTCGTTTCACGGGATCAAATAGCCAAATGACCCCCATGGGACGCGGCCATGTACCAACTTGGAACTTGATATTTCAGCAATAATTCCCGTGCATGTACCCACTAGGGCTCGCCTACTCCGCAAGGAACAGATCCAATAGGCAGGCTTTCCATTCTCTTTGCTGATCATGCCTGGCCTGAACAGTATGCCTCTGTTGAACTTTTAAGAGCCAGAAAACACGGCCAACTGTCGGCATTACATTAGAGGCAATGTGGCACAACGATTTGATCTCCTGAGGGGTGCTTATCATTGAGTTACACGTGGCCCCTTTACCATCCATTTGGGTTGACTCAAGTAGAAGGAGAAGAAAGACACCAAGCACGCGTCTGCAAAAATACTTCTGGATGCGTTGATGCTGGAAGAGCCTGACACTGCCGATGCTCTGGAAAGGGAGCAGCTCAAAATACCTGTGTTTGGCGCTTGGAGACCTTCACAAGGAAACGTGCTGCTTGCATCACCCAAAGGTTGCATACATCCTTATCCCTCTTCGCAGAAGCGTAGCGGCAAAATGATTCTCACCCTGCCTCTGAGTAGCGTAGCCACTCACTTCCAAATCGACACCTTCAAGAAATACCTGTACACTTGGGCACTGAGGAAAGCCTACATCACTTGGGCACTGAGGCCCACCTCTCAAGCGACCTCGTCGGTATCTCTCGAGCGAACTCAGGCAGCCCTTGAAAAAGGTCTTGCGAAAAACACACAACCAACTCTTGCTAGTAGCCCTGCAGGCCCTGGCTTTCTGCAAGGCCCAGTCAGGATAGCCTACTCGCAGGCCAAACGTCGTCCTTGTCAGGACCTCTTCAAGCCGATCATTGGTCAAATGGCGAGGTGGAACTGCCACGAGGATGCCCCATTCTCGCCACTCTCGCAGCGTCACCAGGGGAACCTGCGCAAACAGGGTGCTGGAAGACTCCTGAAAAACAAATAAAACATGCTGTTTTAAGTTCTAAATGCTGCCAGAAACATTCAACAGAACCTGAGAAGCTGCAAAACGAAAGCCAGCGCTTCCCCTTTTCGACAACTGCGCGTCGAAGCAATCTTGAATGTGACATATACCCTTCAATAGGAACTCGAACAGCTCAAATCCAGAAGATTCTGAAAATGGCCTGGCTCCCTATATGAACCCTGGGAAGACTGGGAAGCGAGGAGGTGGAAACTCCTTTGCTCTCGCTTCGCAGACCTTCATTTTCAAGGTGGCCTGAACAGAGTGTTTTAGGGCATCAAACCCTGGTCTCAGGCCACCTTGAATTTAGCTTGAAAACCACAGCTTTGAAGCCTCATGCGCGCGATACCTGGGAACAGAATTGTAGCTACCCTGGGTCCGTGTAAATAGTGTGTTGCTATACCTCTTGCACACCTATACAAGTTCAAAGCACGAATGAGACTTCAAAGCTGTGGATTGCTGTGCGTGTGTAGAGGTTATCGAGCGGTTGACGGAAAGGGAACTTGAAGTACTATACCTGGTAGCTGCACTATAGCTACCCTGGGTCTCTATACCTGGCAAGGTGCCAGCTACACCTTTATTTTCAAGGTGGCCTGAACAGAGTGTTTTAGGGCAGCAAACCCTGG
>CAXAMN010009335.1:1073766-1089933 GCA_963970005.1 Durusdinium trenchii | reverse complement strand
TAGCTATTTGTTTGCATGTCCAAATCTTTTCCACCATTAGCAAATTTATTCCTGATCTTTTATGAAAAACTTTTGTATTTTGGAAGACCTTTATTGTAATTCATCTTAATTTTTCATAAGCTTCCAAAGATAATTCCATAAGCTAGGTCGTTCATTTCTTTCATATTCATTCTCATATTTATTCATTCTATATTACTTTATTCTATTTGCATTAATTTGTAAAAGACATCCTGCATTAATATGATGAGTTTGGATGACTTTCTATTCATTCATTGCCTGGTTTTTGCTATATGAAAAGCATTTGTTATTCACGGTTTCCCACTTCCTTTCATTTGGTCTTCTTCTCATTCATTCTTCTATTTTGTTCTCTCTCACATTCAATTTCATTCGCCTGTTCAATCATCATTTATAATCAGATATGTTGCTCTCATTCCTTTATTATTTGCATTGTTGGTTTTGGTCTTTTTCTATTTCATATTATATCTTAAGGGTCATTCTATTTATGGTCTTTCCTTATCTCTTCTTCTTTTAGGATTCTACAGGCACTTCATTATTATTGGCCAACAGATTTAATGGTTCATTGTTATTCTATTTTAATTTCTTGGCTATTTCTCTATCTTTCATCTCTTAAAAACAATATACGCTCTTTAAATTTATAGGTTGCTCCCCGTCTATTTATTTTATATATCTTATTGTTTTGTGTGCTTTATAAGCTCTGGCATGGCCAAAAAAAGGATGGTTTCTTTCATTATAAAAGATGATAACAGATAAAGCCCAAAATTAAGAAGAATATGATGGTGAAAGATATTAAAATTATAGCCTAGCGGATGACCCTTGGCAAAAATATAAAATAGATTGCCAAGTCATGATTATAGATAATGGAATAGGTAATAATGAATGATCCAACATTAAAATTTATAATAACCTTTTCTTTAGTTTTAGTGTTGGGAATGAATGGTCTTTATCTGGGGGGTTGTAGCTGGGGTTCTTACAATTTTATTCGTAACTTTCCAACATCAGGTTCTCCAGCTACAACCGTGTAACACCTTATGACTGATATTATCTTTTGTCTCTTTTTTATCAGTCATCATGGTGTTTATAGTCTATTATTGGTTCATTCACATTAATTTTTATTCATCATATCTTTGCCTTTTCACAATGAAAGTTAATGATCATAACTTTTATTTCTTATCTATAATCACGATCACACATTTTATTTTATATTCATGTGTGAAGTTAACGGCTAGTCCATTCATATTACTTGGTATTTTGTTTTATCTTTCGTACGTTTTCTTTGGTCGTGAAGGCTCCAATTTGAAAGGGATATTCTATCTTTATATTTTATGGGAGAATTTTCCACTAAATGACTTATGTTGGAAATTCACTGATAATAATAAAATATGATGACCGTTAATTTCCTCCACAAGCATTCTTTATTACCAAACAAAAAGGAAAATGTCAATAAATTAATGGTCATCCTCCATATATATAGAGACTAGCATGTTTATAATCGCTTTTTGACAGCGATCACATTTTTTCATAAAATTGGCAGGGAATTAATAAAGAATCATGAATTTTCTAGAAAATCTCTTATTGAAAATTCATGAATAAGAAAGAAAAGAAGTGAATGATCCAATATTTTCCATGGGTTAAGATATGAAAGGGGAAATATTGGTGAATGAACGTAAGGGCTATAAAATTTATGATCACTTATTAAAAATCGCTTATTAATCCATAAATGTTATAGCATATTTATTATTCATGGCATTAAATTCCTTAAGTAATTTCAATAGTTTTTAATGCATTATTTATTATTACCACCTAAATCAAGTGGACTTGATATTTTCATTCTAAATTGTATCCGGGGTCAATTGCTAGGTCATTAATTATATTGGAAATCGCCAAAAGAGAAAGAAAGTATAAATGGGCGATTTCCTCATATAAAAAGAATAAATGTTTGTGTCCCGTTTTTTTCTTTGTGTTTGTGTGTTTTTCCTTGCCGTTTTTTATCTGTGCTTTTTGTAAGTGAGGTCACCCTGGGAATCCATCCCCTTTATATAAGTGATCGATAGGCGGGATGGATTCCTGGTCACATCTGGGCGCTCGTGCTGATCGATGCAGCTGTCAGATGTACAGCGCGTTCGGCTTGAGTTGAGCGTGCTAGTGCGGGATGGAGAAATGCTTTGGACGTTTGACAATCTTTAGCACAGCTGTGCGCCTCATAGGGCGCATTCTTCCCAGCCACGGGACCCCCCCCCCCGACGAACAGAATCAACTCTTACAGGACCAAACTCAATGCAAACTCCTGATTGTAATACATTTTTGCTAAAGCAAGGAGAACTCAGGTAGCTCAAGCTACCTTTCGTGAATTCAGGTTTCCCCCCCTCGACCAAACACCTTTCATGGCAGACTCCATAGGTTTTTATTATCAAGGATTGAGATATCCTGATATCCTGAGGAATCGTGATATCCGTTCGGATGCGAAGTATTCCAATGTCTTACAGCGGAAGAAACGTCCTTCTCTTCTAGAAACGGTTATTCACCGACTTTTACCATCTTTGACCTCACACACACCCTCCTCAAAAGGTGCCTGAAGGAAACACATGCTCTCACACACCATCTGCCTCTGCCACCAACGCCATCACGTCGGCCATCAGGCGACAGCTGACACGCCGGGCACGTGGTTGAAGTCCAAAATAACGTCCTCCGAGTCTTTCACTGCTCCTGAGACAGATTGAGGGTACTTATGGGTATAGTTATGGGTACAGTATGGTACAGCGGTTTCAGAGTATCCCCAAAAGGTGGTTTTGGAGGACCCCCAATATAAATAATCTATATACTCTGAAACCATTGTAGTTGGAATAGATTCGGCAAAGCGAACCGCCGTCGCAGCAAAATCATGACAAATCGATCCACCGCCGTCACCCGAAAAAAAACCCAACATGCTAAGCTGGTCATGGGAGTTCCACTAAATGGCGATCAGCTCGATGTTGGGTAGTTCAAAGTTGGAGTCATCTGGGGTCCCCAAACTGGAGGCCTGGAGAATGCACAGCAAAACCTAGCAAAGCCCCCCGTGGACCTGGCGTCTCCCTTCTTCAAGACTGCCATGTTTTCGCAGTCCAACATCAACCCGACCCGCCGACCTTCTCGAAAAGAATGCTACTGGCGCGCAGTAAAGCAGTGAGTGGCATCTGGTCCTGAGCAAGTGGGTCTTGCTGATGGCAAGTGGTACCCGCAAGAGAGATCTTCGATGTCCAAGCATCAAATGGAGTGGTAAGACTCCAGGTCCACCGGAGTCCACCCAAGTATATTGCTCTTGCATCCATCCCCACATCTGATATCATTTTAGCCGCAAGATTGATCGTCTTTTCAGGTGGTGTGTGATATGTATGCTGTCGTGTCTTGGTTGTCGCATCTCAGTTTTCAGCTAGATCAGAACCTGCATTTTCAGATCCCACGGATCCCACGTCAACGTCCATCTCAGGACCTTGAGTAGTCGGATCCGTACAGGTGGTACCTGAACATCGCCCAGGAATAACCCGGCGGTGAAGGTGTCATCAAAAAGGTGGTCCTTCTCTTGGGAAATCCTTCCCTGAGGCCATCGGTCACCTCGAGGCCATCGCTAGTAGGTTGAATGTCCTCAATTTGTACTCCGACTGATGAATGATCCACACAACGGGGGTGTATTGAAATAGGGTGACCTCCCAAAGAACCCCCCAACGAACAGGCAGAATAGACTATATGATATATATATATATATATTGTATAATATATATATAATAACTCAATTCCCATTGGGCCAACGGGTGTCCCTATTCCATCTTATTCCAATAACCATGCACACCCCCAACTGGTCTCAAACACTGAAAAACAATAACCAAGGAGCCCATCACCGCAAGCCCATCACGAGGCACGGCCGCTACGCCGCGGGGAGCCTCGCCGTGGCGCCACCGCAGTGGTCGAAATGACCGGTGTGAGGATGCGCACCGCCTCTGCCACGACACACCTCAGGTGATGAAGCAACCAGGACCGACCCTGATGGGTACGTTGAAACCGGGCCAAACGAGGAGACATCGTAAGGCATAATGAGAAAATAGAGCAAACAAAAGGAGACACGGCCGTACAAAGAATATAGGGAAGAGCCGCTCGTATGATGTGGAACAGTGTAGCAGTGACCCCTTACAGGATATTGGGATACAGCATCAATGGAGCTATACTGATGACTCTATTGACTGTATTGCAACTCCCCATGCTTTGATATCGCACAAAGCCTACTAGAGGTTTCTGTGTTCAAAATCGGATTGAAAATGCCACTAAGTGGGAAAAACAAGAATCCATTGTCGCCTCCAGCAAGACTCGGCCAAGCTTTGTGCTTGCCTTTCATAGGGCGAACACCTGTGAACACAAACATCGGAGTGAAGACCTTTCTCGGAAATAGAAGTACAAAGCAAACAGCGTCTCCACGCGCAGCCGGGCCACCAGAAGACCTCCAACCTCATCAGTGTAGACCAAGGACTTTCACTCACTCCGAAGACCGGCACCAGCGGCACCAGCCCCCGACCGGAGTTGGTGCCAGCGGTTGACCATGCAGTGCCAGCTGACAGCGCCAGCCAGCGCCCCTGCCAAAGGTCCGGTGCGCATTGCGTAGGTGGAGACAGCACGAGGGCAGACCTGCTCCCGCGGAGGACAGCAAAGCGTGGGCATGTCGCGGGCGGAGAATAGGAGGTAGGACAAGTGCAAGCACGCCAGTATCTGCAAGCTCCTGACAAATGTTGTTTTCAATCTTGAGAGTACGTATGTCATGTCAAAGTTGACCAACATGGCCAACATGTCATTCGAATGATTCCTTGCTTTGAAGTTCCAACCCAATATGATGCTCACCAGTTGAGTAGATGAAGATTGGAGTAAGAACACCAGGCAAACTAGGCAGCAACAATCAGCCGCAGGTCGCGTCTAATTCCAACCTAATTTTAGCCCTACTGTGTCTCTCCGTCTGCGTCTCGTCGTCCGAATGCGTCCGAATGTATTTGTTCATGGCAGCTAACGTGCGGAAGAAACGGGAGGCCCCGTAATATAATGCAGAATATTGATTCAAATTTCAAGCCCCCCCAAGCCAGAAGAGGTGCTACAATCTATGTGCGGGGCGGGTATTCATCAAGATTCTACCTGATTCTACTGGCTAGTGGCTTGCTTCAACTCACTGGAAAAATACTAGGATCAATCATCTCAAGTAGTAGAGGTTGAAAACTAGTAGTAATGCCAGGAGCTACTAGTAGCGTCCTTGTTACTAGAGTGATGCACCTTGCTACTACTAGCACTTTGTCTACCATTCTGCACTTGGTCTCCTGATCACTTCGTCTCCAACTCTTCAGGACTTCGTCTTGTTTCTGTGGCGAGGGCCTGGTCTCCAACGAGATGTGGCGTGGACTCCTGGAACCTTTGGTTGTCTCAAAAACGAGTCCCCACGGATTGGTGCTTTTTTCGTGTCCCAAAATGGCCACAAAGATTTGTGCACTCCCTTTGAGCATCCTTGGGGACGGTGATCTTGACACTATTATGAGACCGAGATAGTATATATGAACATATGGGGTCTATAATTACCAGCAAGAGTGGATGATGATGGTTAGTAAAGGCCTCGTTCAAATAGTGATAATCACAGTGATCATCGTTTACTGACTGTGACAGACTGGACAGTCGTTTGATGAAACCAATTTCATGAATATCACAATCATGCCATGCAGTCCATGCTGCTAATCACATGAAGCAATAGATGAAACGTGTACAAAACTTGCCCAACAAGGCAGGGACTGTGACACAGTGTGATAGTCCTCCAAAAAACTGTCTTTAGTCTATAATAGTTCCTCATGATTGATACAACAAATGTATACAAATGATTACACATGTAACAATCATTAAACGGTAAGTAGACCTTGCGAATGAACCATCAGGATTCCTGGAAAACAGTTTTTGTGACAATGCCCTCAACCATCTACTTGCCGGAGTGTATGCCCCTCTGCTCAGCAGTCACGGCAAGTCATGGGATTAGGGAGCTTTTTTCCCTCGGTGTCCTTGGAAATTGTACGTGCTTCCTTTTATTGGAAAGAAGAACTGTTGCCTAAAGGATCTTGAGGCTGTTTCACCTTGTCTCAAAAGGACGCTGACTTCTCTGATGGCCCTTGAGCCAAAGCCCTTTTCTTTTTAGTTGAACGAGAACAGCACCCTGCATATTTCAAAGGCGCTTGGATGCGTACTTGGATGATCTGGCACAAGTCCGCAGTCCGCACCCCGCCCAGCCCACCTCGGCCTCGATCGCTCTAGCCCAATGAAAGCAGGAGAAGCAGGAGGAGTCAGCGGGATCGCTCCCCCCATCAGTCGGGTTGCAAATGATAGAAGTAATGATAGATCTCTTCTGCTAATGGTGGCTCTCTTCTGGACTTCCGTTGTTTCCGTCACTTCCCTTGTCACGACCGGCATTGGCAACACAGGGTTGAAATGGCGACCTAGCCGCAGTGGTGCGTTGCTCTCATCGATTCTCCAGCACCCATTTGTTTTCGGACGAGTTTCTCAGCGCGTTTGGATCAAACCTCTGGAAGGTGGTTCATCCTCAGATTGGATTCTTCAATTAAGGCAGCTCGAAGTTCCCAACAGGCTGTAGTGTGTTTTAGCCACATGACTTACACGACTCGCAATTCCAGGACACTTCGAGAACCGACGTGGATGGTTTGGCGTTTCCTCACAGAACAATTGAGGTGGCACCAAAGGACACGACTGGCTCGATGTGAGAAAAACAATGCATGACTGGAATGCCCCACAACTGGTTGGTTTTGAGGCTCGAAAGATTTGCTTGAGATGGTAAATCCTGTGGTCTCTGTGACCCACCAGTCCCTGCCATGTCCTTGTCACGTGGGTCATCTGGGTCAACACACAGGATTTTAGAGGGACACGTCCCCACTCACGCCCGATTTGAGGACATCCTTCAGCTAGCCAAACAGCCGTGGCCTGCATGGTCTAAGGTGCCTTCAAAACATCTCCAACGGATCGGAATGCATTCAGATCGTGGTCATGGTCCTCCCGGACCTTGAAGACGTAGCAAAGGATGCGGTCAAGGAGATAGCTAAACAACAAAAGCTCTTCCGCAGTACGTAGAAGGTCAGCAAGATCAGGCTAAGTGCAACTTCTCTGCTCAAGCACTCCTCCAAACACAGACTCCGGCAAAGAAGATCCCAGAAGCCTGCTTCTTCAGCTCATGACCGAAAATGTTCAATGAACGAACTGCCCATCTTCCTGACAATCCACGGCTCACTGACAACCTCCCAAGAACTCCCCCCGAATCAAAACTCTTCACCTCATCTGCTCATCCAAAACGCTGCTCTGGAGCTTATGGCGAGTTCACCCGGGCCTCGCTCGTGCGCGCAGGCTCGCGGTCATCTGGCGGTCATCTGGTCCGTCGCACCCCATTGGATGAGAACGACACATGGCTCCCATGGCTCATGGTCTCATCATTCTTCCGTAGCGCGTAGCTCTTCCGTGCGGAACCGTCCGTCCCTCTCCGTCCCTCTGATGTCTCATCGCGAGCGGACACATGTCGTCTGGCCGCTCTCATGTCCGGTTCGGATGCACGATTGGTTGCAGGCCAGGTGTGACTAAGGGCCGTGACTTTGGTGTGTGAATCGAAGAAAACGCTGGAACACAAAACCTGGAATCGTCAGTTGGCCACGACCAGAGCTTTCTTTCAATGTGAAGAGTTTTGTGGGGCAAAAAATCGCTCCCTGACCGTGCTGAAGCAGTTGAAGGACACAAGTGCCGACGCTTCCTACACTGGACTCTCCGAAAGTGAGGATGTTTTGGGCCAATGCGATTCTGGGCACCAGGATCTTCTTTGGAGCGGACATGCAGGGGGTAGAAGAAGTTTGGCAAACAAAGGCATACGCTATCTGCTTACGCATACGCAATGTACGCGTTCAAACTTTGCCGGAATAATGTAGATTACCTTCTCTCCAAAGAAGGTGTGTGGTTATAGACCAAAGCCAAAACATGTCACTCAGAAACTTACTATAGCACTTGATCATACTTGATCCCTTTACTTTACATGGCTCTATAGCACGCATGCTCACTTGTATAGGACAGGGTTTCATGTCATAATTATGGTCTCATCATATCCCTGGCTTGATCATGGTCCCCCGCAGTTCACCCCACTCAACATCCTAGCGCCATATTCATGGGTGCATTTTGCGCACGATCTGCTCCAGGAGCTCCTCCCCACTTCCTACCGACACTGAGTTACCGACATTCGGCGACAAACTCTGCCGGGAGGTCTTTCCTCGATCGGCCTCTTCTCGTCGGAAGAGGCAGCCTTTCCTCCCTCGATCGGACCGCGAAAAGGGGCCTCGATTCAACGCTGGATGTGCCGGGTGGTGCTGCGGGCCAACTCAACACGACTGAGAGTTGAGCAGAACGATGTTCCACGCAGTTTCTTCGCTAGCAACGTGCCGAGCTGGAACTGCTCAAAGCTTCACGTCACCAATAGCCATAGCATCAAAGGCTTGGAGCGGCTCATTAAGAAGGGTCTTTTCTTCCCTAGAACACATCATGCCATTGCGAGAACTCCTGGTGGCATGCAGGAGCTCGTAGCATCAAAAAGTATCACTTCACTTGCTTAGACCCAGGTGAGAAATGGTCGCAACCCTCTGTGCTTTGTGGCCACTCCGAAGCTTAAGAAAGGCCGAAATCCTGCGAACTCGCGATGGCCACGTGTACCTTGGTAACGATGGCACACGTTGCTGGAAATGTGCAAACAGTTGTAGGTTCTCCAAGTCGTATGGGATACATTGCCAAGGCTTTCAAGATCATATGTTCCTTTTCCACTGGCTTATGAGCAAGAACTCAGTGAGAGCAAATCATTACGCTCCAAGTACAAATGCATGTCGTATGTGACACTCCTGTCTCAACCAGTCCAAAAAACTTTCTCGTTTCAAGACACAAACTATCTGTAATTGGATAAACCGCTCCTTCTGCTTGTGAACGGAACTCAGACTCAACTCGGACTCCAGCAACACGTTTTCACCTGCTTTCCCGGGTTAATCGGTCGTTTCGAAGTGAAAGAACGGTCAAGTTTCACTGTTCCAGCCAGCGTCGGCAAGGATGGGCCACCTGGGGTTTGCATTCAGCTCCTGGAAACCTGCACTGGGCGGGTCTATGATTGGGCTTTCTCTCCTTGTATTGACGAAAACGCTTCAGCCTCAAGTGTACTCCTCTAGTGCTTCCGACTAATCGATAGCAAAAGTGTCTGATTCTCTTTGAGTGGTGTTCACACCGCCCTATCCTTGTAAACAAGTGCACGTGTGCTTGCTGCCGATTTGACAAAACTGCTGACGCACCATGCTTTGGCTTATCCTTTGACTTCTGCAATATGTGAGTGGTGAAAGCGTCAGCCCAGCACTTTGATTGTTGAATCAACATTCTGCAGGCCTTCAAGGCAAGAATTACACATTTTTCTGCAGCACAATACTTCTGCTCTGGTTTCAACAACATGGTCCATATCGAGGCTTCTGGCCTGTGCGAAACTAGATTAAAGGCACAACCTTGACAATGCGCTCCAGAAACGAGATCCATTCTACAGAGGGTTGCCCCTAGCGAGATTGAAATTGGCACAAAGCATCTTGGTTTCAATGATGTCAGAAACTGGAGGTCGCCTGTCATATTGTGCTCAACTGACTTGAATAACCGAACCCAAATACATTGGCAATGCTGCGTGGCCAATCTATTGAATATTTTCCACTGAAACCCTAACATGGCTGTCTTGAACACAAGTGTCAATTCTTTCTTGGCAACAGCATCTTTGATTTGCGAGCAAGTGCAGTTAATGTCTACACACCGACTTGGACGTTCGCCCCTGGTGTTCAAGCAAATGCATCCATCTTAAACGTACTCCCCTGGTGCTTCTAACTAGCATCATTCCATAGTTGGATTTGCTTTGCCTGCTGTGTGTCTGAGTTTGCAAGCAGTGTCTCAGTGACTGCAACTGAATCCCGTTTCTACCTCGGTATCTCTACACCCCTTCCTGGGCGGCGGTCAACAACTGGTCAGGGCCACTTCAAGGCCAAATTAGATTGAACCATCAAGTTTAGTTTTGCAATCGTCGATTCGCTCGATTTTATCGTTGCTCGACAAAAAGTCGATTCTCCACGGCCATTTGTTTCGGACGAGTTTCTCAGCGCGTTTGGATCAAACCTCTGGAAGGTGGTTTATCCTCCGATTGGATTCTTCAATCAAGGCAGCTCGAAGTTCTCAACAGGCTGTAGTGTGTTTTAGCCACATGACACTTCGAGAACCGACGTGGATGGTTTGGCGTTCCCTCACATAACAATTGAGGTGGCACCAAAGGATACGACTGGCTCGATGTGAGAAAAACAATGCATGACTGGAATGCCCCACAACTGGTTGGTTTTGAGGCTCGCAAGAATTGCTTGAGATGGTAAATCCTGTGGTCTCTGTGACCCACCAGTCCCTGCCATGTCCTTGTCACGTGGGTCATCTGGGCATAGGGTGTAGGGCACTGGGCTTTCTCTACTTCAGCCTCAAGTGTACTCCTCTAGTGCTTCCGACTAATCGATAGCAAAAGTGTCTGATTCTCTTTGAGTGGTGTTCACACCGCCCTATCCTTGTAAACAAGTGTACATGAGATTGCTGCCGATTTGACAAAACTGCTGACGCACCATGCTTTGGCTTATCCTTTGACTTCTGCAATATGTGAGTGCCGAAAGCGTCAGCCCAGCACTTTGATTGTTGAATCAACATTCTGCAGGCCTTCAAGGCAAGAATTACACATTTTTCTGCAGCACAATACTTCTGCTCTGGTTTCAACAACATGGTCCATATCGAGGCTTCTGGCCTGTGTGAAACTAGATTAAAGGCACAACCTTGACAATGTGCTCCAGAAACGAGATCCATTCTACAAAGGGTTGCGCCTAGCGAGTTTGAAATTGGCACAAACCATCTTGGTTTCAATGATGTCAGAAACTGGAGGTCGCCTGTCATATTGTGCTCAACTGACTTGAACAACCGAACCCAAATACATTGGCAATGCAGCTTGGCCGATCTATTGAATATTGTCGTGCACTGAACTCCTAACATGGCTGTCTTAAGCACAAGTGTCAATTCTTTCTTGGCAACAGCATCTTTGATTTGCGAGCAAGTGCAGTTAATGTCTACACACGGACTTGGGCGTTCGCCCCTGGTGTTCAAGCAAATGCATCCATCTTAAACGTACTCCCCTGGTGCTTCTAACTAGCATCATTCCATAGTCGGATTTGCTTTGCCTGCTGTGTGTCTGAGTTTGCACGCAGTGTCTCAGTGACTGCAACTGAATCCCGTTTCTACCTCGGTATCTCTACACCCCTTCCTGGGCCGCGGTCAACAACTGGTCAGGGCCACTTGAAAGCTTCCCCTTGCAAGGCTATTGCAAGGCCAAATTAGATTGAACCATCAAGTTTAGTTTTGCCATCGTCGATTCGCTCGATTTTCTCGTTGCTCGACACAAAGTCGATTCTCCACCCATTTGTTTTCGGACGAGTTTCTCAGCGCGTTTGGACCGTGGGTCATCTGGGCATAGGGTGTAGGGCACTGGGCTTTCTCTACTTCAGCCTCAAGTGTACTCTTCTAGTGCTTCCGACTAATCGATAGCAAAAGTGTCTGATTCTCTTTGAGTGGTGTTCACACCGCCCTATCCTTGTAAACAAGTGCACATGTGATTGCTGCCGTTTTGACAAAACTGCTGACGCACCATGCTTTGGCTTATCCTTTGTCTTCTGCAATATGTGAGTGGTGAAAGCGTCAGCCCAGCACTTTGATTGTTGAATCGGCATTCTGCAAGCCTTCAAAGGAAGTGTTACACATTTTTCTGCAGCACAATACTTCTGCTCTGGTTTCAACAACATGGTCCACATCGAGGCTCCCGGCCTGTGTGAAACTAGATTAAAGGCACAACCTTGACAATGCGCTCCAGAAACGAGATCCATTCTACAAAGGGTTGCCCCTAGCGAGTTTGAAATTGGCACAAAGCATCTTGGTTTCAATGATGTCAGAAACTGGAGGTCGCCTGTCATATTGTGCTCAACTGACTTGAATAACGGAACCCAAATACATTGGCAATGCAGCGTGGCCAATCTATTGAATATTGTCGTGCACTTAAAACCTAACATGGCATTCTTGAACACAAGTGTCAATTCTTTCTTGGCAACAGCATCTTTGATTTGCGAGCAAGTGCAGTTAATGTCTACACACGGACTTGGGCGTTCGCCCCTGGTGTTCAAGCAAATGCATCCATCTTAAACGTACTCCCCTGGTGCTTCTAACTAGCATCATTCCATAGTTGGATTTGCTTTGCCTGCTGTGTGTCTGAGTTTGCACGCAGTGTCTCAGTGACTGCAACTGAATCCCGTTTCTACCTCGGTATCTCTGCACCCCTTCCTGGGCGGTGGTCAACAACTGGTCAGGGCCACTTGAAAGCCTTGCAAGGCTATTGCGAGACCAAATAGATTGGAGCATCCGTGTCTGCCAATAACCTCTAAATCGTCTGATGCGTGGAGCAACAAGCGGCTTGCCGCCACTTCTGCACAAGTGGCAAGCTGCAGAAGCTGCGCTGGCTTGCACTAGAACTGCCTCATGTCGCTAGACATCATCACATCCCAAAGGAGGAGACATGTTGAAACACCCGAACATGGTACGCCACAAACTTCCGGACACCTTTTGGATGTAGAGATTTGTCCCAACTGGCCCCGCTTCATCGGACAGAACCTGACGCCCCATGGCAATGCCTCACGAATTACACACGTGCCGACCATGTGGCATGACCATGTGATGGGCTTCCTGATCACTTCGGTGAGGATCAAAACAAACCAAATGGGCTGACATCTAAGCAAACCAGGAAAGTCTTTGAGGTCTGTTTTGTTTTCTTTCATGCCACCAGCCACCATGCTCATTCGCCAGCAAAAATTGGGTTCAGGTTGCGCACCTTTCAGTTAATCAATCGCTTGTCCCATGTTCAATGAGCGGGAAATGGGGCATACTGAGAAGTCTGAAGAACACAGGACCTGGTCGATGAGGAAAGCGCTTCTTGCTAGCCTGGCACTGGCGGGAGCCATCACATGATGGACTCTTGCAAAAGAACACACTGAACACATTCACATCTGAGTTTTCTACCAACTTGCTACAAGGCTTTCACTTGGGCCAGGGACCTTGCAAGGTGAGCTTGTCATCACATTGAATGATGAGAGATTGCACCCAGAAGGGCAAACAACGACAGTTGCTGATCTGCGCGAGGAAAAGACCACATCACCTTTCTGCCGGGTCTTCAAGGTACACAGATATATACAAGTGATGCATCTTTCTTAATGTCAGTCCTCCCAAAGCAGACTTGTTGCCTGACTGGATGTGTAACATTCAGAGTTCCAAAGCAACTGCTGGGGCCCAACTACATTCACGAAACAAAGCAGCAAAAAAAATGGCCCATACAAATAAGCATATGGCCAGCGCAATTGGTCCCGCTCACAGCTTGATCCCACACGTTGAGAACAAACCAGGCAGTACAATTGAGGCGGCATGTTCTGCCGGTTGCGACCACCGGTTGGTTTGGCTTCGAGTATGACATGGCATTTGCAGGCGAAAGATGGCGAAAGATCAGGCAGGACATTTTGGCCTTGGAGACGAGTGCGAGGTCAGGTCAAGTGATCATTCTTTCTTCACGTGGTATGGTCTCGAATGTCCAGAAAAAGTGCAACTGAAGATGTTCGGGGTCAGCGGCAAAATCGAAGTCAGAAAAAGAACTTCGATTTGGAAAGTAAGCTAGGCAGCTGTGGCAGGCCATTTGCAACGGCGCTGCGAGGCCGGGTGGTGCCACTGTTCGATTCATGTCAGGTTCGACTCGGGCCTTTTTGCTAGCCCGACTTCCAGAATCACGAAACGATGTGTCAATTCAACAGGCATGAGCGCTTGCTCCTCAAAGACTCATATCTGAGCTTGCTACTTGCTGAAAGAGGTCTTTGAGACCGAGCACAGCATGAATCTGCTCACCGAAACAGAAGATCGGAAGGAGGCCGAAAAGACGACCACTCGCTTAAAAAGCAGTTCTCAGTTTCATGTGGTTCATGTTGGTGTTGCTGTAGTGACTGTAGCGCACCATGTGCCAAAACCAGGCTTGCCTGGACATGTCTGCAAAATCCTGAGCGCGCCACATGATCACAACAGTCACACAATGGCAAACAAGTGTGCCACGCGAGGTGATGGTCATCATTATCGCATCCCCACATCAGGGAATCCTCGTTCCAAAGTTGCCTCGACCTCACCATGTGGCTCAAGTGTCCAAAGCTATGGAGGGCCGCCCCCGACACCCCCAAAATACAGGAACATGGCATGCCCCCAAAAAAAGCCACGTTGACGTTATCATCACGGCATTCTCATCGACGAATCTGTCAACATCTAGGATCTAGACTGCTTGTCTCTGAGTTGGCTTGACTTAGATTGGATCAAAAAGTTTTGCCGACCGGTCAAACACGAAAGCGCTTCTTGCTAGCCTGGCACTGGCGGGAGCCATCACATGATGGACTCTTGCAAAAGAACACACTGAACACATTCACATCTGAGTTTTCTACCAACTTGCTACAAGGCTTTCACTTGGCCCAAGGACCTTGCAAGGTGAGCTTGTCATCACATTGAATGATGAGAGATTGCACCCAGAAGGGCAAACAACAACAGTTGCTGATCTGCGCGAGGAAAAACAACGTCACCTTTCTGCCTGGTCTTCAAGGTAGACATATATAGGACATATATAGGTGATGCATCTTTCTTGATGTCAGAGCTCTCTGTTCGTCTTCAAAGTAGAATCCTGCTTGATGTCAGTCCTCTGAGCGCACAACACTCAGTGGTCAACCAAAACAATTAAATCTCTCCAGGCAAGTGCATGCATCAAACAAATGGATGTCAGCTCACAAGGCATGAGAGGCCAGTGCAGGGTGCAAGATGTTGATTGAGTAGCCTAATCTGGAGATCAAGTAACTTTGCCCAGCGCTTCTTCTGAGCTGTTTGCAGAGGCTGATCGTGTTGCTTGACATATGCAGCCAAAGTTGGCTTGACTTAGATTGGATCAAAAAGTTTTGCCGACCGGTCAAACACGAAAGCGCTTCTAGCCTGGCACTGGCATGAGCCATCACATGATGGACTCTTGCAAAAGAACACACTGAACACATTCACATCTGAGTTTTCTACCAACTTGCTACAAGGCGTTCACTTGGGCCGAGCACCTTGCAAGGTGAGCTTGTCATCACATTGAATGATGAGAGATTGCACCCAGAGGGGCAAACAACAACAGTTGCTGATCTGCGCGAGGAAAAACAACGTCACCTTTTTGCCTGGTCTTCAAGGTAGACATATATAGGTGGTGCATCTTTCTTGATGTCAGTGCTCTCTGATCGTCTTCAAAGTGGAACTATGTAGGAGCATCCTGCTATATCTTGCTTGATGTCAGTCCTCTCTGAGCGCACAACGCTCAGTGGTCAACAAAGACAATTGAATCTCTCCAGGCAAGTGCATGCATCAGACAAACGGATCTCAGCTTACAAGGCATCAAAGGCCGGTGCAGGGTACAAGCCTCCCTCCACACTACTCGAGTGGACATCGCCGCGTGAGCTTGCTCTGTCTCTTGTTGTTGCGCTTTGGCTCCACCACTATTGAGCTGACACACCTGTTAGGAAGATCAGGCTCCAGCCTGTTGACTAGACCTGTCATCGAGTGATTGTTAACAAGCTGCATCTGCTTTTGCAGCTTTCACCTCTGACCTGACTCAAGGCATCAAAAGGACATATTTATAAATTTATAGTACAGAAGTGGGTTGGAGACCTGAGGGAGCTTTGCCTACTGTGCGATGAGATCTGACGTAACGCGGCCACAATGCTGATGCAAAAGCCAACATGAATCGAAAGAATCAGTTTTGGCAACAGAACATCTAGCCAATGTGGAGTGGGCCGCAACATGTCTTGTCTTCTGCCTGCTTCTACGAAGGCAAAACCCACGAGTCCCTCCAGATCAAGCAAAGCCGTCTAATTACAGGGTTACCAGCGCTGAAAGTTAAGCCGTATGCCGTATGCTTCTTACTTGCAAGCTGCTTTCAATGGT
>CAXAMN010009335.1:1022589-1058811 GCA_963970005.1 Durusdinium trenchii | reverse complement strand
CTACTCAGGGATCACTTTGGCCAGTGTGCTGTGGAAGAGCTAAGTTGGGCTACCGGGCGTACTGAAGTCCAAAGTTCTAAAAATCTAACATCCTACGGGTGGGGAAAAAAAACACCTGCAGCTTCACCCGGCCTCCTGCTCCGCGCGGCTGTAGAAGTGGCGCTCCATGAAAGGACAAAGGGACGGGGGAGGGCGGAAACCCCACAGATCTACGGCCGAAAATCTCGCCGATCGCAGTCGATCATAGTCGATCTACGGCTCTCAGTAATGCCCTTGTTACTAGTAGCTTCTTGCTCCTAGTAGTAAGGCCAGGAGCCCCTAGTAGCGTCCTTCTGTGTGAAGAGAGATTTCTAGTTGGATTGGCACTGTGTTGCAAGAGAGATTTCTAGCATGGGAAACCCTTTTGTTTTGGATGCCTCAGCGCTTCCAAGTCGAGCTTGAAGCTATCAGCCAGATGCTAGCAGCTCTCGGTTTCGGACTACGATGCCTCATCAGGAGCCCGCATCCATCACCCGTCATGGAACTAGGAGCAAGTGGCAAGGACGCTACAAGAAGCTCCTGGCATCGCTACTAGGAACAAGAAGCTACTAGGTGTCGTGCTATGATGCGAGCATTGCGTGCTGGGAAGTGAGGCATCTGAAGGATGGTCATTAGGATATCTCGGGATGGTTCCTCCAGTTTTGAAATCCAATTTGTTCACTTGGACTTCTTCAGGGGCTTGGGGCGATCAGTTCCGTACGCATTATGTCGTGTGTGTCTTGATCTGTTCCTTTCATCTCCCTCAGATTCTACAACGGCCAAAGGCCAGTGGACCCTACCAACGAGACCGTCCAGGTTCAGTGAGGCTGCATGCCCTCAGCCGTTTGCTCATCCGTCGATCATGAGGTCTGAAGTATACGCACCCTTTGGTTTAAACAAAGAAATGCCAAGTCTTCAACACTACCTATTTCGGGTGGTTCTCGGATTCCCTGGATGGACAATGCGTCAGGGGGGCCATATGTCAACCACCCTGTCATGCTTGTGCTAGAAGTCTTCAAGTGCTGAGAAGAAATGGCCTGACCGAAGGCCCCTTTGCGCTGCAACCACATACCAAGTCTGCGAACAACCTAACAGTCAACTGCTGAAAGCACTGCAACTGGTAAACCCCAAAAGGCCTGGAACACCTGGGCTAGCACTGAAGTATACTTCAGCAACCAACCTCTATGTTTGTTGCAGCATGTTGCAGCCATGGAGAATGGCAATTGAACAAGGCTAAAAGAATAGCACACCTTGTCTACTCCTTCAGTACTTGTATCTGCTTGATGGTTCAAGGGTCCAGTTTTCAGGAGTGTACCGCCTGACACAAACATACTTTGAACCTCAACATGGCCCTACCAAAAACAGTCTCAACCACTGGTTTTGGCATGTTTTGGCACAACTGGTCCGCCATTTCAGCTGGTCCGCACCTCCAGCTGGTCCGCCAAACCGAGCCCGGCCAATGGGTCCTCTTCACCTCGGTGCCCGCGTGGCCCCCAAAAACGCCACGGGGGCGGGACCCGTGCGAACATGACCCGACTCACCCGACTCGTGGAAGGGACCTGTGGTCGAGCGCTCGACCCTGGTGGTGTTGCGACCCTTCAGTCAAAACAAAGTTGCAATATGTTGCAATGGCTGAAGAGCTTCAAGGGTTCGTCCTCAGATCTCCAAATCATGCAGGTGTATAATGCTAATGGGATCCCTTTGTTTTATCATATAACGGATTTTGTATCATTTCCTGTTGGCTAGAACACCTTATGGCAATTCAGGTCCCGTCCAACGGCGAAAACAATTCGGATGTGCTGGAACGTACGTACAGACACCTACATTTCATTGCATTGCATTGCATTTCATTACATTGCGTTGCATTGCATGGCACACATAATCATATATATAATGTTATATACTCATACATTGCATAACCATACCGTACCCCACCATTGCAATGTATACAGACTGTATAAATGGAAGCCAAATAGAACCTGTGCACATGGAGGCCGAGCGATCCCTGAGGCTGATCCCGGCGACCAGCCACCAGGTCGTTGTTGAGACCTGATGTCAGGCCTTGATCAGTTGTGAGACCGGCTCCAAAGGCTCCAAGCGAGGAGCCGAGCGACTTGATCTGGTTTGAAGTGAGGCTCTTCAATCTGGGTTGTGAGAAGAAGCCGCGAGCAAGCCCACGAGCAATGATGGCTGACCTTAAGAACCCATGTTGGCAAGGAGGCTGCAAGGTGGCAAAGCATCGGATCGCTTCGCTAAGATTGAATTGAGATCAAGCAATCCGCAAACGATCTGCTCGACTGCGAGTGGAGGTATTTATAGGGATGATCTGACCCATCTGTCATTGAGCTGGCGCCAAAGAAAGCACCTCTGGGGTCTTCGAACCATTGCCACCAGGTGTTCGTTGTCAAACAATAGCAGACTGATCCTGCTGCAGAGCCAAAACAAATGATCAGGAAAGCTGACCCATGGTGTTCAGATGTGTTCAGCATATGTTTGGTTGGTTGTTCCAGGTGCCATTGAAAAAGCTGAGCCAGGTCGTGACCTGGCCTCACCAAACCGGTGCTCAAGCGGGCGGCTCACGGCTCCTCACGAAGCCAAGACCTGCCTTCCCTGCTTCGAAAGATCAACGCCTAGAAAATCACCTCTCACATGAAGAAATGAAAATCGACATTATCATAGCAAGATCGATATCCATATCGCCTACCTCCCTGCTTCGCTGCTTCGATATCATAGCACATAAAGAGTCAGGATCCCAAAGACTCCCAGGGCTCGCTGGCAGGGTTTGGCTCCACGGCGAGCCAACGGGTGTTGCACCGGTATCGCCAAAAACACTGGCCCTGGCTGGGTAGACTGGTCGATTTTCCGAACCTCCCACGGGGTCGAAATGGGATGGTCTCTCTATTTTAGTAATTACACACCCCTATTGAAATCCATCGAATTAATACCGATTCTAGAGTTCAAAATAGTTCAAATACTTACGATATCTTACGATTGTGGCCAAAATGATTCTTGCAGAACGTCGGAACTTCATAAAATTTCTGATCGGTTGAATTCGTAAATGGATGTCAATGGTCCTTCCGGACTGGTCAAGGCAGTAGGCTTGCTTCTTTCTGTCTTTCCCCGTCCGGATTTCCTCGTCTTTCTCTTTGATTCCCTGTTTGATCAAACCGTCCGGGTTCTGGATCGTTGGACCAGGAGACGCATGACAGGCCCCACCCCAACTCGGGCCGAAGACCCGTCTCCGCTCCGAGGGGCTGCGAAGCATCCAGACCACCAAATCCCACCTGGGCGCGGCACGGTCCGGTCGCGTTGTCGGGTCGGTTGACGGTCCTGCTTGGTGGTCAAAAAAAGTCCTGGAGATGGGGAGATATTGTATTTTTAAGGAAAAATGTGGGGTGGAATCCATGAGATGTTGAACTGACTCTTGGAATTGGTGGCTCTTGAAAAAGATTTGAAGACTAGTGACTAGCCAACCAATCCAGGGTGCTTGGGAATAGCATCAAACTTCCCTCGCACATACCAGCGAGCTATGTTGCATTATTGGAAGCAATGCACATAGTACACCACTGTAGTGGACATACATATCCATCACGTGGGAGACTACCGCAAGCTACGTCATGAAGCAAGGAAAGGTTAAAGTGCTTGAATGTGCCTTATGTATCCTCATACTATATACATGTACAACCACCACCTGTTTTTGCGGTGTCTACAATTCTGGAATTTGCCACTGCGGTGATTTTCGGAAAACAAAGAGACTGGCGAGGCAATCTTCCCGATGTTCTTCCAAACCAGTAGACACTTCTGCATCCCAATGCCCATCTGGCAGTTGTGGCTCCCAACTGCTGTGCTTTAGCGGCCTGGCGGCCGGTTCCAGGTGCTGTCTGGTGGATGGTAGAGCGGGATTTGGGGAGAAACAGGGACCCCCCTTGTAAGTTGGTGGTACTTTCGTACATGTGACAAGACTCTGACCCTGCAAACATGATACAGTAGATAAACATCATTAAACATCACACCGTGAATCATCACTCTTCTCAGAAAGGAAAAACGTTTTGGGGTGCGCTGTGGTGGGATACAAATCGATACAGGACCCGTGAACGGGGATCTTTGGGGACCAACGGGTCACGAGCCCAACGCGACCGAGCCCAACGGTGCAACTTTCACACACACAAACGAAGACAACGCGGGCCAACGGGTCACGGGGATTGGTCTCCGAGACCTTTCGAAACGGACAAGATCTTAACAGTAAAAAGGGTGTGATCGTTTGCAAATGGCCATTCCAGGTAGTGTCTCTTGTATCGTCGTATGACCATTTGGAGGAAGCTACCAAATAAGCCACATGTTCTTCCATTCCATGCACCACACGGCTTACATCGAAGCTTTGAACCCGCACCAACGAACACACTCGCGCACGTCCACTCGCATCCGCGCGGAGGCACCTCCGATCCGGACGCCCCAGTCGCGCCTTGCAGAGCAAGGTTTCGCCCACATCGCGCGCCAGCACTGCTGCAGTCTGGGACCGGCCACGCATGGCCGGGACGGAGCAGAATGGTCCCGGAGGTGAGGACGTGAGGACGTGGTAGCGAAGCGCAACAAGGAAATGACAGGTTGGGATGGTCTAAGTGATGTCAAGTGTGAGTTGTTGCAGAAAATTGTATATATATATAGGTTGGTTTTCTTTTTGTTGCGTCAGGAGGTAATAGCACTGCCCTTTTCAGGACAATAATGGACAGTGGGGTGAAAGAAGAATTAGGTTCGATTTCACTGCGTACAATTCAGCAGGGCAGCAGGTCATCCCATACTACATAAAAGAGATTAAAGTTTCAGAGGTTGAGGGTGTGAATGATAAGGACATTCTGGAGGAGCAGCAAAGCATCGGCCAAAGCAGTGCTCTTCATGCTAGCATATGGGTCACCATCAGTGTGAGATATGAAGATCGACACGGTCGTTCATCTTCGTCAACAATCACAACATGTCCCCAACTTGCTGTCAAATGCGATTGCTTTGTCGACGCAAGCTGCAGCAAAGCTCTCTCTTCTCTTGTTCTCTCTGGGACCTTCTGAGATTATCCCAAGGTGTGTTCAAAGCCGACAAACACTGCGAACATACACAATTGTGCCAACATCATCCAAGTCAAGCCAATCCATGATATCCCGGTAGGCCTCCCTTGGTCTGAATGCGCCATAACGTACCCATGCAGTCGCACCTGCTGTTGCTGCCACCACTCGCGGAACTTCTTCATTATACCATCCTGACTCAATGCATTGAGCAGGAAGGCACAGTAGTCACAAGCTGACTATATGCCGAAATGATTCTAGCTGCTCATTACCTTCTCGTGACCTCCCTCTCGCATCCAACAGAGTATAAAGTGTCAGCATTCCACTCAAAGAAGTACGGTTGAACGCAGCCTTATCACTGATGGATATACCTATATACCATGTAAGTTCATGTAAGTTCATAATGCTGATCAAAAGACTTCTCGGACGGAACATGAGGCGTGGAACCTTCTGCGTTCCACGTTCCGCGCCCGATCGAGCTTCCACCGCGGTCCCTGGAAACAGCGTCCTCTCGCACGCCCAGAAAGCGTCGTTCTCGGTAAGAGGCATCCACCAACAAGCCTGGTGGCCGCGGGTCTGTCTCGAACAAGCGGGGCCATCGGCGGCAAGTCCAGAAGTCTTGGTCGCTTTCAGCATTTGCTGTTTTGTCTGATCTTGGTTTTAGGTCAGATGTGCAACATGTGGGGCACTGGAGCATGAGTGCGAAATTCACTTATTCTTGCCATTGTGAAGCCAGCGAGAGGCTTCTGGTGATATTTTTGCAAAAGAGATCTGATCCAGTCAGATGTTTCAACAAAGCGTGCAAAACCGTGACTTGAAACAGATTCATGATGTTGAGTTGAGTTGTTGAACATGTCTGCTGGCAACCTCCCTCTTTTGTGCCCAGCACCTCTAACCACTCAAAGGTCTACCAAACAGGAGGCCTTCTCCATGTTTTGGGTCCCATGGCCATATGGAAAACAACCTTCACAGTCTGAAAGATGTCTTGACACATCCAAACTGCACACAGTGAGACCCGGTCCAGTTTTAGTTTCCATTTGCAAACAACAAAAATAAAGAAAAGAGGTTCAGTCATTCAGTCTCCAAAGATCTTCGAAGTGCCATTCTGAACTTGGCGATAATGCTGGATACGTTTCAATAGATTCTAAATATTGGTGCTCTTTCGATGGCTCGAACTCTTGCCTGTCACTGCCAAACTTCGCTGTAAGGCCTCAGTCATCGCAGGTTCAGCGCTCACAAGACCAGGTGGAGTTGTGTTTCAAGATTTGTCAGCGTTGAGAAGGTGGAGGTGACCAAGAGGATTTCACCAAAAAAAAGAAAAGGACAAATCCCATGTGTTCACGTTTCTTTCGAGTTGGTCCAAACAACATGCCCCTTACTGATGAGATGGTTTCCATAATACCACCCATGGCATCCCAAGAACCACATCCATACCTGAAGGGTGAAGCCTCGGTAAAACGGAAGGGAGTTGCGGAAGAACTGTTGGGTGTCATGAGTGACCAGTTGCGGTGGCGGACATCACTTGCCACTAATATAATATATATATAAAGGCTGAAAGATTCGACGCCATGCCGCTTTTTGCTCTACACCAGATGCAGCAAAACACTGGGCGGATGTCCGAATGTTTAATGCTAGGCTTAGCCACTGAGCCATCGTGAATACCTACACCTGGGAGGAAGTACGGACGGATGGATGGCACAACTCCACAACTCTCAAGACTATGTACGGGCCCTCTTTCATTCAAAGAGAGCCGCCATCTACATCGCACCCCCAAAATCCTCCAAAAAAGCGTTCGACGGCGGGGAGAGAAACTTCTCCTTCCTCCGCAGGGTGGCGGGACAAACGCCAAACCACTGGAAAAACATGGAAAAAGAATCCCGCAAGGATATTGGTGCAAATTTACAATCGGAAGGGCCTTCAAGATCCCCTGACAAATGAAATAGACTAAAACCGGTTGGAGGTCTCCCCGTTCCACACAGGTCAACGGATGTCAATGGGATATCCTTTGTTGAAGTACTGGGTGCTCTGAGCCTTTCTCCTTCGGCAATGCAGAACATTCCACCGCAGTCACCACTCACAGCTATGGCTCAACCATGTGCAACCCGTCACTAAACAAAGGGCTTGGCGAAACCAGGAATTGAGGACACCCTCCAAGAGCTTGAAGGAATCTCTGGTGCAATTGTTCCCTTTTCACAGATTGAGCCAGCTGTCTGAAGCTAAACCCAAGCACCATGAGGGTGCCTTGTAGACCTCTCGCAGCTGCTCGAACTTCCTTTCAGCATCACCTCACAGATGACAAATTTGGATTCAGCAGGCAGGATGTTGTTTCAGGGCACTAAGGGCACTACCAGTAGGTGGGACTTTGGATGACCTTTTAATTTTAGTGAGTCTGGATTCTGGATGAGTTGAGCAGATGAAGACAGCAGACTTGGGATGAATTTGGACTTAACGTCAAGCAATCAGGAAACCACCGGAAACCACTTGGGGATCTCATTTGGGGCCCCGAAGACCTCCATTGCCAATGGCTCCGTCCCAGCTCAAAACCATGGCGTTGGTGGTCTGAAAGGAAAAGCGCTGGCGCCGGTGGAGGGCGGTTTGGTTTGTGTTTCACCGAGCCGTCTAGCCGTGACGAACGACTGCACGAAATTCAGGGACGTACGACTATTTCTGGGGATCCCCCCCCTGCGACGACCTGGATGTGATGAACAGTGGACAACCTGGAAGTCTCGAGCCGATTGAAGCCAAACTCTTTAGTGGCCACGCCATACTTTGCCGAGCCAAATCGGGTCAGCTGACACCCTCAAAGATGCGCGAGGACCCGTTTTGGGACCTTCGCGTCCGCGGATTCTTGGAGGGTCAAACGGTCAAATTCCCCAAAGCTCCGTAAACCTCCCATCCAATGAATCGCCCAAGACACTCAGCAGCTCGAAGCTTTCACCCTGCACGGCTTCCCACTGCACGTGCCAAATCACGTAAAAGCGCTCCTCACCAACGGAAAACCACTCAAAGAGCTCACCATGTGGAACCTTTGTGTCGGTCAGACGACGGTGTGCACGGTGTGCCTGGGAGCGCCTTTAAGTTCACCTTCCCGGCGTCTCTCGAGGCAACCGTTCGACCCGTTGTCCACGTGGGCCTCTCTCCACTTCGGTGGTCCAGGTGTCAGTCTCCAGGATACCAGCGACATGTCCGGTGGGATTCTCCAGGATTAACATTGACTGCGAAGATCTCCACAATGAACTGTTTTGGAGGGCACAGGTGTTGACCATTTGTTGGCAAGTAGTTTTTTATTTGAAAGTACTTTTATATAATATAGAATGAACGCAAACAATGAAGCATCTAAACTGTGAATGGAGACCGTTAGCATGATCTGGAGAAAAAGACTTGGTTGAACGGCCCTGGTAGAACCCGGGTGTTCCCAAAATATGGGAAGCACCTAACAAACTCCTACAAGTAACAAGTACCCTGAGAGCCTCAGAGTCACTAAGACTATGACAAATACTGTTCTTAGGGGACCTGAGTTCGGGAAGTTCCTTTCCTTCACTAAGGCAAAGTATGCTCTGTCAACTATATACTGTAGTAGGGATGACACAAATGGTGAGAATTCACTCCATCCTGGAGAGCTCAATCCCTCATTGAGGGTCCTGCTTATCCTAAGAGAAAAAGGGTCAAACGCAGCGTCATCCACGCAGCACACCACTTCGACCTCAGGGATCCATGAACCCAAAAGACGCCGCGCGAACCGTGATGCGGCGATTCGATGCCAGCATATGCCAGCCACCGACGAATTTCTCGCGGCCGCGTCCTGCAGCTCGAGATCTTTCATGCGCCAATCTTTTCGTCGCACCAAAGCCTTGCTTTCGGGTCCAAGGCGAAAATTCTTGAAGAAATTGCTGACCTGCCTTAAACAAGTTCCTTACTATATATATTACATATATATTATATATATATATTGTATATTCCTGTTCTTTCTGTTGTGGTGCTGCTGCTGCTGCCGCTGCTGCTGGTGGTGTTGGTGGCACCGGCAGCACATGGCGTGGTCAGTGCGTTCCTGGAACCCCCGGTCCTCTATGTCTCACTCACCTTCTAGGCCACTTGGCCACCTTGGACGACCATTTGGTGGAGCTCCCATGACCATGAATTTGTGCAGGCATGACCCTGCATTGGCCACCTGTCAAACGTCAGTGTTGCAATATGCTGGTGGGCTGGAAGACGGTTGGGTCTACATTTCGCATTGAGCCTGAATGGCCAATGTGTGATGACCATGGGACCATGAGCGTTCGCTGCGTGTCCGACGAAACAGTGCACCTGTCGGCGGATCGTGCCACTGAGGTCACTGAAGAAACCAGTGAGAATGCACTTTTTTGAGGGCCTCTGCGTCTTTGGACCTCGTGGACCAGGTTAGCTTGGCTTCAGAGCTGTGCGGCTGGGCTGGGTGCCTGGATGCACTGAGTGTGTGTTTGTGTGTGAATGAGCCTTGTTCTCTGTTGAGCTGCATTCATTTTACCAGCAAGTTGATCGATGATGATCGATGTATCCTTGGACTGCGGAATGATGAACCCCTCCCATGTTGCTCAACGTTTCTTTTACTGTAAGGGAGTCCAGCATTTCCATGGCTGCTCGGTGGCGCTTCAGAATCCGAGTTGTGCAGTTGTGCAGTGAAAAAGTCCTGTTCTTGTTGTCGTTGTCCTCGTTTACTGTCGCTGTGGCGGTCGTTTGGGTGTCGCGATCCTTCTCGCGAACCCTCAAAACAAAGCCGCTCGAAAGAAACATGGGGTTGGAACTTTGAAACCCCCAATGAAGTCTTCAATGTCTATCAGTCTATCATTCCCTCAATCTGATACTTCCCAATAATCATATACAAGTAACATCAAGTGCCACACCTGTCCAGAAGCTTCAACACCAGCTTAAACCTCCATGTTGCATGCGTCCAGCCATTCGTTTGCGCCTTCCGTAAGTGGTGTGGAGAATCACCGAGGGGATATTGCACCTCAATTCGAGCCGTGTGGAGTGCCCCTGTCAGACAGTCCACATGTCTGGGGATCATCGAATCATCCACCTTAAAAATGGTTGTTTTTGGTTGCGAAGAAACAAAAGGGCTACAGTACTTGTCACGACCAAACGACAACTCGGGATCATTGGACACTCGTGGATGGCTCTGATGGCTCTGATGACGATGAAATCCGACCACCCGAAGCCTCAAGAGTAATTATAGCTAGCGGAAATCGTATTTCAAGTCCCCAACATCTCTTCCTTTCAATGCGAATCAAATGTGGCTTGGTTTGGGACACTTATACAACAGCACACGAGTCAAGAACTGATTGAACAGATGATTCTCACCAGGGATACAAAAGCTCTAAAAACAGGTGTCCATAATTCTGACGACCGTTGGTTCGCTCATCGCCCCAAAGTATGATGAGAATATAGTATAATTATAGTACGTGTGTGTAATATACATTAATATATATATACATACACACACTGCACATCCCAGCTCAAGTGCTCAAGATGAGAAACATGCGGCATGTTCATTGGCTGGTTCCAGGCCATTGTCCTCATTTCATCTATGAGTTTGGGCCATGGTAGCGTGCCACGTCCATGTCCGGCTGCTCGGCTCTTCCGCTCTTCCCGGCAGCAGAACCGGCGATGCAGTGGGCTTCCACAATACTGGGCTTCCGGACCACGGAATACCAGCCATCTGGGAGCTTCTTCCCTTCAGGTTTCGCAGGGTTTCGCTGGGCATACGACTGAGCGACGAGGGTACCAATTCAGCCGATGGCCGTGATTCCAGTCATTCCTGATACTGCACAGATGGTGCCTTGTGGGTTGCAGGACAATGATCAACCCTTTCTGGGAAGAAGAACAAACCACACTTGCAACGTGAACTGATTTGATTGCCTAACCCACAGCCAGGGCTTAGCTCAAGCTTTGCTGTAGCCCCAGGGTTTATTTTTTACCCGCTTGACGCCATTAAGTCTCCGAGTTGGCATCGAAATCTTCGCCGCCGGCGATCCATTGCCAGAGCGAGACTGCAAATCCTCAAAAAAGGCGGCTTCACTGCTAAATTCTCTTTGGGCAGGGCTGTACATCGCCTTCAGTGGCATCACGGCAGTGCACCTCCAATTCCTTTCAAGATACCATGGCCATCCAAACATGGACAGTACTATGGGTCTTGGGGATGTTATTGTCATGCTTGTGGCACGTACAATGGATGCTCTCGTTGGACTTGCAAGGTATGTGGGAGTACCTTGAAAAGCCAGCGAGCTCGATCCAACTCAAACGATCGCAAGTCGCAAGGGAGCACGGCCGATCAGCCCAAGAAAGTGCAAGCAGAGGTGAGGCAGATCCATGCAATGTCGAATCGTTTGAAAACTTTCTCAAATGTCGATGGGGGTCTCCAGGATGCCCTTCAAGCCTCTTTGGAGGCAGCCAAAGGTCAGTGCTACGAGAAACTGCCTTTGGCGTTAAGGGCTCAGAAGATTCAGGCCTCGATCAGTCAACAGAAAGACAAGATGGACAAGCTCACCAAGAAGGAAGAACAGCTCCTCAAAGAACTGGAGCAAGTGAGAGAGCAACAGGCCAGTCGAGAGGCAGCACTGGCAGATCTCAAGACCACCTTGCAAGAGGTTCATGGCAGAATGGCCGAAGAGAACGAAGGAAAGGACTCCGATGTCATCGAGATCTCAGGCGACGAGGAGGAAGCACTCGGGCCGTCATCTTCCTCTTCATCCAAAGACACTCGAGCTCTTCGACTCAAAGTCCAGAATCTCGAAGTGCTCATGAGGCAGATGGCCGAAAACATGGAAACGCTAGCAGGACAACGGAAGAAACATCGAGGTGTCAATCCGGATTTTCACATGGCCACTGCAGAAGACGCACCGAGCTTGTGACATGTCGAATGGTGATCTTCAACGTCACCACCCTGCACGTTGCTGCTGAAGGTCTCCAGAGGGTTGACCTCGCCACTTCCGTTCCTGGTGGCCTTGTTTATTTCAGCAAGAGAATGGATGCAGAAGGTATCAACATTGCCTTGCTACAAGAGGTTCGCCTACCGGAAGCCGTTTTTGATGTTGCCAATCACCGTTGGTACACATCAGCAGCCACAAAAGGACAGCTTGGCTGTGCCATGTGCTTCTCAACGATTTTGCATCCAACTGTCCGAGAAGTTCGTCTAGTGTCTGCTCGGCTCATGTTGGCTCGTTTGTGTTTTGGCGACACCGGTCTTTCATGTTCAACCTGCACGCTCCTCATTCGGGGAGACCTCGAGCAGAACGAGCTGAATTCTTTGATCAAGTTATCAAGGAATATCGCACATGGAAGAAGGAGTTCCCAAACTATGATGCCATCTTCGCTGGCGACTTCAATGGCAGAGTTTGTTGGCGCGATTGCTTTCCCGATGCTGATGGCAATGATGAGACAAATGAATGCGGTGAAGACATTTTGCAGTCGTGTGCCTTACTGGACCTGCGTCCGGTGCAAAACCAATCTTTTGCAAACATGTGGACTTTCCGTCAAGCCCAATCAAAGTCGAGAATTGATTATGTGCTTGCTTCCAGTGGGTTGTGGGAAACCATGGGGCAGCTGCACGTTCGTGAACCGCATGACTTTGCCACTGATGTCAACCCCAATTCATATCACCGTCCCCTTCAGGTTCAGTTTAATGTGGTCAACAAGCCTGCTCGATGTCAAAGAGCGCAACGGCTTCCTCGCCGGCTTCATGGACCACAAGTGGCTCAAGCTGATCATCGTCTTCAACGAGAAGTGGGCTCCCTCGACCAGCAGCTTGCTTTGCAATCAGTCGACGCAATTGCTGAGCAGCTCACCTTGAGCGTACAGGAAGCTGTACAAGAAGGTGTCAGGTCGTGTCACGTTCCCCGCCGGCCAAAGCACGAATGGATGGATGGGGTTGCTTGGGATGCATGTGAAGCAGTTAGATGGCAACTCCGACGGGTACAACTACTAGAAAGATCCAACAACCACATTCAGGACATCGAGGATAGCAAACAACATCTTCGCCACCTTGTACAAGTTCGTCGGAGGGTAGTTAGGGAAGCGAAGAAACAGTATGTGCAGAAGCTTACCTTACAAGCTCTCCAAGCTGGTGCTCAAGGCAACCACCGCCTTTTGTGGCAGGTCATTCGAAGGGCACGGCCCCAACGAGTCAAGCGGACTCCTCGACTAGCCAATGTCAACGGCAAGTTGGAGACAAATCCGGACAAGGTAGCTACCATGTGGGCGCAGTTTTTGGGGGAGCTTTTTGAAGGTCAAGTTCATGATTCTTTTGATTGGCATCGCCGACTTGGTCCAATTCCAGAAGAGACGGTTGAAGACCTTGCGGAAGGTCAAACTTCATCTTCGCGCAGTGCTTGGCCAATGGATGCCGTTCCATCTACCACAGAGGTCCTCAAAGACATCCAAAAGCTGCAAGCTGGTAAGGCATCTGGAGATGATGGACTCACGCCTGACCTCTTACAGCAATTAGCAGTGCCCATGTCTCAGGCTTTGCAGTCAATCATTGAGATAGCCCACCAGACGGGCAAGTGGCCTCATGCTTGGAAAGGTGGAGTTGCCATTATGCTGCCCAAACCAAAAGGTGGCTTACGAGCATGTGACCAAAGATGCATAGTGCTAGAGTCCGTGATGGGCAAAATTTGCCAAAAGTATTTCCTTCGCAGCTTGATATCGATTTGTGGACCGCGTCTTGTTGACTTCCAGTATTTCCTTGGCCCCCAGGCGGGGACTTCAGTTCCAATCGCTAGACTTCGAGCCTGGGCTGCTGATGTAAAGGCAAGGAAGGTCAGCTGGTGTTGTCTTTTCTTTGACGTTCACAAGGCGTTTGATTCCATCATAAAGGAGAACCTGCATTCGACTTTGTCCCAGCTGACTCCTGATCATCCATGGCTTGCAGATTGTTTGCGTGCTTGGCAGGATGAGGATTGGGTCCGAGCTGGTGCTGATACCAGTCAATGGTTTGTCAATATGCGCCGTGGAGTCAAGCAAGGCAACGTGCTTGCACATTTTTGCTTCGCTGTCTACGTCAATGAGATGGCTCGATCGTTGCAAGCTTTCCTCAACCAAGGCCTCCAAGATCTTGATTGCTTTGGCTTTAGTCAGTGGTATGTCGATGATCTTGTAGTCTGCCTCGAATGCAAACATGCATCAGCGTTAGTTTCTGCGATTGGCCGTGTTTTTGACCACGTGCACGCTGCTTTCTCGCAGCTTGGGCTTGAACTTAACATGACTGCCGGGAAAACTGAAGCTATCGTGCAGATGCAGGGAAAACTTGCCAAGCGGTGTCGGCAGAGCTGTTGGCATCAAGATGGGGGCAAGTGGCTCTATGGCATCCCTGTTTGTGCTGACAAGTTTTTGAGGTTTGTCCAGAACTACAGGTACTTGGGAGTTGTCGTATCCCAGAATGGCGCTCAGGCGCCCGAACTCCGCCACAGGAGCAGAAAGGCGAGCCAAGTCTTTCATGAACTTCGAGCTGGGTTGATCGATAAAAAGAACATTCCAGTTCACCTTCGGTGGCGTTTGCTCTCGGCCATCACCAGGGCGAGGCTTTTGTATGGCGCTGAGACTTGGGGAACCATGACGGCGCCCGAGACCTCCAGCGTCGTGAACCAAGACCACAGGTCTTTGAGGTGGGCTGTGGGCGCTCGCCTTCATGCTGACAGATGGGATTGGTCATATGAAAGATGTTTGAGGGAAGTTGGGGGCTGCCATATTTTAGCAGTCATAGCAAAGCAACGTCTTCATTTTTGGGCTCAGCACGCGATTGTGCCTGAGCCTGTTCATCTTTTGGGTGGCAGCAACTGGCTCAACGCTGTGAAGCATGATTTGTGTTAGCTTCACGCCACTAGCGGCAAGACCGAAGAACTCGGCGCGCCGAATGAGAACTTTGATGTTTGGGTTGAGTTTGTCCGTTCTAACTCGTGTTGGTTTAACTCTCTTCTTAAGCGTTGGCAGCCGCAAGAGCCTTTTGAAGCTGTTTTTGCCCCACGGCAAAGGCGCAGACAAGTCGGTGTTGCCTGCGATCTTTGCAATTTAGTTTGTGGAAGTGCTGCAGGTTTGGCAGCCCACAAGCGAAGGTCACACAACTTGCGCAACCCTGCTTTTCTTCATGTTCACTCTACTGTTTGTCCTTTTTGCGGTGTTGATTTTCACTATCGTCCTCGTGTGTTGCAGCACTGGGTTCACGGTGCGAAGACTTGCAGGGAGGCTTACGCAGATAGCACCATAAATGAGCACTCTGCCGAAATCGAAGCAGAGCTTATGCAACATGACAAAGATGTCTTAAACGCAGCTCACGCTGCCGGGCGCCATCCCTACAACTGGTGTGGTCCAATGCGGGAGCCTTAGTGCACCTCGCAGTACAGACGGTCGTTCGGCCAGGATCTCAGAAAGATATCCCACAGCCACGGATCGGTGTATCTCCACGTGCCACTAATTCAAGGTCTTGGCATGACCCGGCTCTGTATGAGTATGTCCTTTCTTTAAAAAAATGACCCAAACCACTCACAACCACCTATACAGACCTGTGAGTCAGGACCAAAACCTGTGGGTCAGGACCATCAAGAGTCCAATCTCAGTCCCCAGGCACCTCGCAAGTGGCCATGACACGTGGGTTTCTCTTCCCGACGGCAGCGGCTGCACTCCGCATCTGGGCGTGGGCCATGAACGCCCCTCCAACCGGATGTTGCCGCATAATTCCATAGGGCACCCCCAAACCGGTGGATTCTGCGGCTCCGCTTCTTGTCGTAGCCTGTCTTAGGCTACGAACCCACCTGCGTAGGCGTGAGGGTCATCAACCCCGACCAATGAATGTTAATCATTATATTAATCAGTCTATAGTCTATAGTGTGCTCTTCTGGTCTGTAGCGGGGTCAATGTACATCTGTGCGGGGCCTCCAGTGACCCTCACCCGGTTTGGTTCACCCCGCCAGTTGGTCGCTGTGTTCGCTTTTATCGAAGATGACTTGTTCCTTTCATGTAGCAATCACAGGTCACCCACCAAGCTTGCTTTGCATCTTGGGGTGCTGGGAGTTTCCCCTCAGGCCCAGTGTTCAAACAAAGGTGGGGTGGGGATGACCAGGGAGCTCCTCTTCTTTGATGTGAAGATTCTCATGCCACTAAATCGCAAAATAAATACACAACTTTAAAAGCATGACTCTGGTAAGTAGCAAGACATGTCGATATATATATATTATATATGTATATAACTCAATCATCCAAGTGCTGGGAGTGTCATGAGATATCAACCTCTTGGCGCCTGGATGAAAAGTAGATGACGCTTCTGCAGAGCAACCGAAGGAATAAGACTCGGAATGAAGGCTCGCTCCCACAGGTGTTTGGCCTAAAGGAAGTGGTTCACTTGTGGTTTCTTCTTTTCGCCCCATCCAGTGACCACAAAACTATGGAAAGAAATAAGAAACAGTCAAAAGCCACATGATCCATGGATGTGGCAATTCTTCTTCCCACACAGAATGCCATTTCTTCTTTATCGTGAAATTCAGTGGCCACATCTTCAATCGCCACCCCGAGATATCGGAACTCCAGGTGCTTCAATCGACTGAACAAGTCGGGCCAGACTGCCAGTGCCTCCAGCTTGAAGGAACCGCTGGTCCTTCCCGACAGAAAGAGGCAGCCCGACTGACGCTGGTGTCCGACCAGACTGGGGCAGTGGTTATATGATGACATCTAAACCTTTGGTTCTTCTAATTGAGTCTTCATCTTTGGAGGCCAAAATCTCGGTTGATGAGATCTCGGTCTCCTGGCAGCTTCTCCGAAGATATGACCCATGTGACGAAAACGACGCCGCAAGTAATGGCCATCTTGTATTGCAAACTGGAGACCCTCGCCACTGGTGAAAATTCTGCGCTTGTCTCGTGCAGTTTCACTCCTTCGAGGGCTTGGGATTCAGCCACCGCGGATGCTCCACGTTCAAATCATGCAACTTGCGCCCCGTCTTCGTAAAGGCCACACCTCGAGCTTCCGGCATGTCGCTGCGCGCCGAATCCGAGCGAGGAGGCGGGTCCAGTGAGCTCAGAGACGGGTGGTGCATGAGATGACCAGATGAGGTGCTTTAAGGTCTGCGGTGTGAAAAGCAAAAAACAGGATGTGGACATGAATACGGTCTTTGACCTGCAACTCGGATTACATTATATTAGATGAGATTTATGATTCTGCTGCCCAGAGTCTGTGTGGGTCACTCCCAGTCATGCTTTCAGCAGATTTGTTCGGGCAAACTGGCCAACTGTAGTTTATCGTCGTGATAAATACAAAACAATGTTGCCCAGTTTCGCCAGTCACCAGCCAACTCAGTCTTCCTTTTCAACCCAATGGTGAAATACATCAGTCTTCACCTTCCGTTTTCAACGGAATTGCTGCCAGAATTGTCCATGGACGATCCATTTGGGAAGCAAACAGTGAGCTATATATATATATAACTGTTTTGCATGGCTCAACATCTGAGTGGCGGACAAAACGTCCGAATGCCAAACATATTTTGGGTTGGCCCCTGTCGGTTTCCAGTATTTTGGGACGCAGGCAATGAGCTACTTTCAGTCAAAAAAGCGTATCGGTCTAGGGTTGGCCCCTATCAGTTTTGCGAGGTCTTGATCAATTCAGAAATACTTAAGGCGGCTCATTGTACAGAAGTTTTGTCAGATGCTCTATTGAGGGGGCTGAACATCTAGAACCTAGAATCTATTGAGGTTCAGCCCCCTAAAATGGTGCAATGGTTCTTCAAATGAACTGATCGTGACACGATGGCCTGGCCTCGCATGAACTATCAGCCATGCCTCGCGTCCCATCGTCTCCATCACCCACGCGCTGGGCCCCCGGCAAAGGTCGTAGGGCAGCAAGGCCAAACGTGCCCCAGTGGCACGCCGCAGAGCCTCCAGGGCTTTCTGTGGATTACGCTGTGTGGTGGTGCTTAACAGACCTGTGACGTAGCCAGCAACTTGTCTCGTGGGTATAGAGTCGGACAAAGAGCGGTCCCTTTGGTATCGTTGGTGGCCAGTCTAATGTCTCTCCAATGGACAACAGCTAAGTGGGCCTCCCATTTAAGCCTCGGTGAAAAGGCCTCGTCCATCAGTACCCGTGCTTTTTCAGAGTAGATAGCCCAGCAGCCCAACGAGCAAGAAGCAGTTGCCTTGTTTTGCTTCTTGAACACAGGATGGCCCAGCTTCCCACCACACACACAGTACACACACACACTCACCCTGTCGGTGTTCGCTGAGCTGTTCAGGCCGATCCCCCTGTTGTCGGATCGATGGCAGATCAACGTGGAACTCCAGGAGTGATGACTTCTCTGCGAGACGTTGCGACGGCTTCGGTTCGAGAAGTCGCACGGCGCACGGAGGCGGGAAACGACCGGAGCACTGCCCGGTCTGAAGTCGTGGAGAATCCTGTCAATGACCTTTAAAGATATAAAATCTATATATCGGCAGTTCGTGGCAGTTCATAGATTGGTGATATGGAAATCAGCCGGAGTGGACTGCCCAACATCCGAAACTCCATAGAGTCAGAAGTTGTGTTCCAGATACTGCAGGCTGATCAACTCCCCAAAAGGATCCAAAAGGAATCAAAAGGATAGATATTGATCACTGCATAAAACAGCACAAGGACAAATATCGGATGGCAGTTCATCCCGTTCCATCTACACTCCGACTCACTCACATGGAAATGGAGTTCACCAGCTGTTTGTAGAGGATTTCATGGTCTTCACAGGGGCCATCCACTTCCATGTGGATGTGTTCGTCAGAGTGCAGCTTCGCCTGTTGCGCTCGCGGGTCTTTGGCGAGGAAATGCCTTCGCAGCGTCACGGCACCTGGGGCAACACGGCACCAGCGGCCGGGGGGGAGGGCGGTGTCGAAGGGGCCAACAAGTGGAGGATCAAACGAAACACAGGGGGTGGCCTTAGGGGACCCCCAGTAGGTGACATGACCCCTGGGAACATTTTTAATTCTTTTTAAGCCACCCCCTATCGAAACACATATTCTATGAGATGAGCTAAAGAATGCAAGAGAAAGGAGGTGCAGCGACGCGAGACTGAGAAGATGGTCGGCGGCAACTTGGTGGACATCATCTCAGAGTTTACCATCTGCCTTCTTGGCGTTCGCCTCCTCGGCTGCTTATGTTCGGTTGATCGATCTTGGAGAGTTCGGCTGCACGTGCAGCGCTGCACAACCTGGGCATCCACACCGCTGTGGCGCTTTTCACGAGCCAGGTGGTAGCAAACCGAGGACCAGGCACCTGCATCCGCCTGGAAGAAACACGCGGTCGGGCCGCGTTTGAAACGGTTTTTCCGCAATGAACAGAATCAACGCCCTGAATGGGTCTGACATTGGTCAACCCAGGCCCACCCAGGATCCATTTGGGGGGTCTAGTTGGACACCATCCCGGGCCAACCCGAGACCATCTCAGGCCTAGGATGGTGGCCTACTGTACAGTACCCATTGCGTCAACAGCCTCAACAACCTCGGCGCGACCCGATGACTCTTCGGGCGGGTGTTCCGTTTCAAGTTTCAATGGTTCCATCTGGTGAAGACAAGAAACGAAAGACGGATAAGTCCAGACTCATCTGGACAAGTTGATTGTTCCAACTCTGTTTATCAGAAAGCACCTACTTCTGACACCATGTCACTCACTTAACTTAAGCAGGAAGAAGTTTAGCGTCATGCGAAGTTCATGCGAATTTCATGCGACATGGAAGTCATGGAAGTCATGGAGGTCATGGACCAAGTAAGAACCAGCCGACGAACATGTCGAAGTCGAGCTCGAACCCGGCCTCCTCCATGAGCTGTTCAGTGCTGACCAATTTCACCTGACGAAAACTGCCACGGGTCCCAAGAACAGGAGGGAGAGCCATATATGACATCACTTGACTAAAACCCCTCTTGGCCCAGAACAATCCGAAGGTCGCGATCCATGTTCGTTTTCGCAACAAGCGTGGCTTGTCCGACCACTTGAACTGTTGATTGTCTGTGGATTGAGCAAGGAATTCAATTGAATTCAATAGTACACAACAGTACTGTATAATGCAATAGACAATCTATGATCTATGATTAGTATTTGATGATGTCCCCCGTGTCACCCTGGCCCTCTTCGCCCTCTTCTCCAAGGCCCGGACGGGCTGAGCGTTCTCTTTCAACATCTCCACCTCCTCCTGCGGCAAACGCGAAGAGTCCCGCTTCGATCACCATGTAAAGCGTAAGTCGAAATGGGAGTTGGCGGCATGTTCGAGTCAGCATGGTCCATGTGGTTTTTCTGAGTCAGCAAAAAATGTGTTTATGTGTGTATCTGTCAGTGAGACCCCTCCCATGAGCGAGCCTCAGTTTTGAGAACTTCTATAGATCGCTGCGTATGGCCGGCCCTTCTACCGGAGTTTTACTCATCGCCGATGTGCGAGCTTTTTCGAACCATGGTGTTTGGATGTATTTCGTGAATTTTGCTGAGACATTCCTGGGTAAGACCACCCTAGAAAGGTTGAGCAGCCCAAAAGCCTATCCCATATGTACCACGATATAGGGTCCCATAAGGTCTGTCAACCTCTATTGGCACGGCAGGCCTCGCAATGTCCAAAAAAAATAGCCCAAACTCAGATTTGCATCAAACAGTGTACGAATCCACATCATTCCCTTCTACGGTAACCTTGGGTCCAAGCCTACTCCAATCACCGACGTGCTCCGGCCCGGGGCCGGGTCGCCGGATTTTTGCGCGCCCGAGTCAAACTGACACGGCCGGAGCCTAATGGCAGGCACCCCCACACACAGGCCCCCCAGAGAAAGGCAGAGAGTCATGTTTGACTTTGGATGAAAGAATATAAACGATACCGTATGAATATATATATATATATAAATAATTAATAATATAATTATTGCATAACATTAACATACTATACCTCCTCCCCATGTCGAGAGGATTCCAGAGGTTTGACTATCGTTCCCAAGTCAAGCGTTGAAATGGTCCTAAACCGCATCGTCATGTGTGTCTCTTCCAAAACCACCTGGTTCGCGCACCAAAAACGACCGGTTCCCCAACCCGAAACCGAACATCGACATCCTTTGGTGGGTCCAGAAGCACGAGACGACGGACGTGGGCATCGACGACGGCAGTTACTGACGCGTTTTTTTCGGCGCGGGAAACTCCGAATGGAACTAGTAATTTTCAACAAAAAATCAGAGTAGGGAAAACAACGGGAAATCCTGAAGGACACCGGAACTGAGTGTTTCACCCCTGCTTCAAACAGTCAGTGGAGGGGTATGTGGTAGTCAAGGTGCCTCTATGCCAATGTCAATGGCCAACTGCCACCAATTCACAGCCCTTAAGGCCACATGCAGGCAAGGACTGCAGTCTGCTCGAAGCCCCTTGCTTTGTCAAGGAGCTTCCGAGGTTCACTTCGGATCGCTGGGTGTGGGTCATGCGCCAAATCGGCTTCACGTGGACACCACGGCAGTAGTTGGACTTTGAAAGTTGGGTCATGGACAACTCTCAAACCAAGCAGTTTGCTGAATGCCTTATAGAGAGGAGAGGTGATCGAAAAACCGTTGCACCACCTCCAGAAACACGATTTCTTCCGCCAACCAAAATGTAACCATCTGCAAAGCCTCACCAAAGCAAATGAAGTGGTCCGTCAAAAGGTTGAGGGATATCACATTCACATCCCCCTCTGACCATGCACCTAATATTGTCCTCTCTGACCATGGGGTGGAGATGAACCCCGCGGTGGCGAAAGGCCTCGCCACTTGGAAGTCGCCCCAAGTCAGTCTTAAGTGTCACAACAATATACATGGGCTTGAAACATCACGAAACAAAAAGACCCAGACTCCAGCAGCAACTGGTAAAATCCAGTGACATATCAAAACCTTCAACGTAGGACGATGTCGAAATCACCAGTTCGCCAGGACCACTGCTGGGCGCAGTGGGCGCCGTTCTGCTTGAAAAAGACCCACAACCAGTCAAAGCCTTCCTAGAAATCCAATGAGCCTTTCTCGTGCCCAAACACCAAAATCCCACGAGACATCCCTTGACCGTTTTGGCCCCAAATCCCGTGCTACGGTGGATTGTTCTAGATAGGTCCAGTAGCAGTAGGGACCAACAAGCCATCTGCACCCTCCCTGTGAGGTGGATTGAATGAAGGTTGGCACAAAAAGGGATTGGTCCGTGGAGGTTGGTCACACGCACACACACTCCCTAACACAATCATGGAAGTGGAGTGAAAACCCCCTGTTAGTAGAGGATAACAGTCTACTAACAGTTTAAAGGGATTGGTCACCCTCAGCTGCAAGCCGCTCCTGCGGCCAACCACGCGCCTTTCACCGCTGAGGCGCCTAGTCACATCGCCATGTCGGAACCCTTCCGACCTCGAAGATACTTGGGCCTATATGGCCAAGCAACAAAAAGGGCTCGAGTCATGAGAAACGGAATTCACATTCCTTCAATATTCTTGTATGACTCGAGCCGCCTGAGCTCATGGGAGCGTGGATAGTAGCCCTTCTTGCCAAAAGGTTTCGGTTTTGCATGCGGTTCTCCTCCCTTGAGAGGAGCCGCGGGAACCGCCCAACCTTCGGTCTCATCATCAGTGGCCATATCAGAACGTTCAGCTAATCCACGCAGTTCCATAACCAACTCAGGTTCAGCTCCAAATTCCCCGCACATGGACTGCAAGTATTTATGCTTCCAAGCAGGGTATTGGAAAAACTTCCTAGCCCCCTCATGGCAAAGTTCCGCAACCGCTGCCTTGAGGCCTTGAACTCGTCTTCCTGCGGGGTCAGCGCCTGAGTCAATGAGATAGATGGCTTCTCATCGACTGGCTTCTTCTCCATCTCACTGTCCAAGTATTGGGAAGTCGCTCCGTCCACAAGAATGGACCTGAACACTTCAGACCATTCTCCTGCGCCTTCCATCATCGGGTAGATCTCGTTCTTCTGAATCGTGTTCTTGAACTTGTCCATCACCTCTTTGAAGGTGTCCTCAACGGTGTCCAGAAATGCTGCCCCAGCGTGAACGGTCACCATCTGCGTTGATTTGGTGTAATTGAACGTAGCCAGGCTTGTCTCTCCACGGAAAGCCTTTGAGTTCACCATGTTCAAAGGGATTCTGGCTTTGCAACTCGCCCTTGTTTGGGTGATATGCTTCATGAAGTCCTCCTCGTCCTTCGTGAAGCGATCCACCATTCGTTCAAGCAGTGCCCTCACTTCCATCTCGCTGCATCCCTGAGTCGTCACCTTCACCATCTCTACTCGTTCGTGATGGTCTCGAACGAAAAGCACTTCTGAGCCAAGATCTTCTGTCGCATCCGTTTTAGCTCGAGATCGAAGTGCCCTTGGTTCTGCAGCACTCTTTAACATGACACTTTCGTTGTTGAGGTGGTAAATTTGAGTTTTCGTTGCCCCTCGCACAATGTCCATGGCATCTGGGTTTTCTTTGGTCGGTGCATCAGCTAGTTGTAACCAGGTCGGTGCCCACCGTATGGAACCCCACAGTCGCTTTAGTGACTCCTTGACAATGACCAAATCAGTAGCTACCCTCTTGTCACCTACACTCCCTGGCGATGCACAGGCCTGTGAGTGATCATAGATACTCTTGCAATCTGTAATTGATTGAATGCCAAAAGACTGGAAGTATTGCGATCGTTCGGCCAAAGAGAACTCTGGGCGCTTCAACTCTGCTAGGTGACAAGCCAACCATTCTGTGTGTCCCAGGCCGTCAGCTAGTGCTTGGGTTTCGCCAGCAAAATGTTGATCCAACTACCTGCTTGAGTCTATATTGATACCAACAATGTACCCGGCTTGTGTTCCTTGTCGTTTAGCATTTGCAAAAGCCGCATCTGTGTGTAGACACAGTCTGATGTCTTGGAGTGGGATCGGTAAAATTGTCCATGTCAAGGTTCTGTGCTGTTTTGCTCGCCTGGTGATGTTGGCTATTGTCCTTGCTTCTCCAAGTGTGGGTGATGGGAGCATCTGTTGCCCTTGGCTAACCTGGACTGCCAAATCTGGTCGGGTTTCCTTGGCCAGCCATAGTCCTGCTCCTAACACTGATTTCAAAGAAGAAGTTTCTGCGGCATTGATTGTTACCAAAGGTGATTCTGCTGTTCACAGCTTCGGTTTGGTCATCTTTTCTGCGAACTCCTCCTGGCTCACCTGGATTGCAAAGGTCTTGGGATCTTGTACAAGTTCTGATCCACTAAAATGTTCCTTTGTTCATTGCCCACTTCCGGAAAGGAAAAATGGTTTTCAGCGTTGCGATCGACTTCTCAAACAGTCCCCCGTGTCCACCCAACAGAACGTCATCGACGTGTACCCCCATGACTCCAGCTAACCTGGCACTCCCCTTGCCGAGGCTAGAGTCCCACAACATGTACACGCATGGGTCCAGTTTGGTATCCATGACAACTTCCTCACTGTTTCATCGAACGTGCTGTACCACTTCTGTGGGCTGTCATTCAAACCCTATAGAGAGGTCTCACCACTTCAAACAACTGGTCCGGGTCATGATCAGGAAGGGGGTGATTCCTTGGGCACGACATCCACAACCGTTGTTCCCGCTTCAGCTCCTTGGTCTCTAAAAAGGCTCCAGTCACATCTCCTAGTTGCAAATCAAAATGATTGCTTGCGATTGCTTGCAACACTGTAAACCTTCCACTTGAGGAGATCGTCGGTGATTGGGTCTTGCCTCCACAGACCAACGCAAAAGGGCAGGGTCCTTGTCACCTCAGGCGGTCCACCGCGCCTTCACTATTTCGGCTCCAGTCTCATCCAGCTTCAGAGTTAGGACTAGTCGGCTAGGCACGGTTCGCTCTGGACGCTGCTGCCTGACCCGTCGAGACTCTTCTAATGAGCATGGTCTCAAAGCCCTTTTATCGTCCACGCAATTCTTGATCTCTTTCCGGATTCCTGCTCCCTTCTGGAGTACCCCACTTCAGATCAATCTCTTTTCTCCCGCCAGCTAAAAGAACATTGTCCACCCTGTTCTCCTCATGTCCAACCGCCAACACCCATTCTGTATCCTCTGCCCCAAGTGCATTCACTGATACATTCAACTCAGCTGAGTCCATCATCGGGGTTTTCTTGACCATGAGGCTGTGGGAGGTTGATGAGGTTGATGAAGATGATGTCGATGATGATCCACTGTCACTTGACACTGGTATGGGAGATGTTTCTGGTTGCCTGGTCGGTGGATTGGGAAGAGACATTAGGTTCTGCCGCACTGGGCCTGACATGCCCGTCCAGGCGGTTTGCCCGGTCAGCCGATTCCTGCCACATCTGGCGTTCTTCTGGTGACAACGGGAGGGTTGGATGGAATCGATGGCTGACTGACCGGTCGGTCTGCCTGCTCTGCCTGCTCTGGTTGCTCAGTGGCATCTATTGGGCCATGCTGCTGATGTTCCCCGGCTGTTCCTGTTTCTGGAAACCTGAGAAGCTGCAAAACGAAAGCCAGCGCTTTTGTGGGGCTGATTCGCAGTGCAAAGCCGGGAAGAAGCTATTTCCACTGTCTGTGAAGCCTGATGCGCGCCATACCTGGGAACAGAGTTGTAGCTACAAGACCTTTATTTTCAAGGTGGCCTGAACAGAGTGTTTTAGGGCAGCAAACCGTGGTCTCAGGCCACCTTGAATTTAGCTTGAAAACCACAGCTACATAGCTACCCTGGGTGTCTATACCTGGCAAGGTGCCAACTACACCTTTATTTTCAAGGTGGCCTGAACAGAGTGTTTTAGGGCAGCAAACCCTGGTCTCAGGCCACCTTGACTTTAGCTTGAAAACCACAGCTTTGAAGCCTCATGCGCGCCATACCAGAACTGTAGCTACTTGTAGCTACCCTGGGTCCGTATAAATAGTATGTTGCTATACCTCTTACACGCCTATACAAGTTCAAAGCACGAATGAGACTTCAAGGCTGTGGATTGCTGTGCGTGTGTAGAGGTTCTCAAGCGGTTGACGGAAAGGGAACTTGAAGTACTATACCTGGTAGCTGCACTATAGCTACCCTAGGTCTCTCTACCTTGCAAGGTGCCAACTACACCTTTCCATTCAGATGATGCAAATGATGCATTTGGCATTTCTTGCATCACCACCCCTCAAAAATCACCTCCAACACAACCTCAAAAAACCTTCCCTCGGAGCACCCTCCTCCCCCAGCATGTGCTGAGTTGACGTATACCTTTCTCGGGCCACCCCCCCAGACCCCCTAACTACTCACTTCGTTCGCCAGACACAACTCCGCTAGCGCCTTCTACGAAGGCTGGCTTTCGTAAAAAATCTCCTGGTGGGAAATCATCTTTTGTAATGTCAATGAAATTCTTCTGGGTGCTCTTTGAAATTCCAACCTCCGGGAACAACTGTGCTGCAGCAGTCCTTATATCTCGGACCAAAAATCGGTCAGCTTCTCGCTCTGACGCCGTCCGCAGTCGTAGTTGCTCAGGTGAGCACTTCACAAAAGACCCTGGCATTGACACCCAGTAGTTTCCCCCAACTTCTCCAGCTACTATTCCGGGGCCTCTCCATCTAGCCATGCTCCGTTTGATTCCCCGGCCTCTACGCCAAACCGCTACTTCATCTACTGGTCTGAATTCCCTACGCGGTCGTGGTCTGGCATTCAGAGCGATTCGAGCTGCTCGATGGTCCAGCGATTGAAGAACTGCTTCTCTCGCCTTCTGCCTCGTCCTAAAGGAAAATGATGCCACTGCGTCCTCCAAAATTGCTCCATTGGAAGTTTGGGTCTTCATCCAGCAATCATCAGCAGGGTATTCCGGGCCCCTCCCAAACACCATTTGATTCGGGCTGTACCCACCTCGACGCATGAGTTGGTTTTTGGACTCAGCAACACAGTCTACACATTCCAGCCATTGATTATAATCATCTGGTTGCATCGGGTCCATGACTTTAGTCAACATGGCTGCAAAATGCCTTCCCTGAACCTCCACATCTCCCAGTTGTTCATGGGCCTCTCCTGGGATGTGCAAGGGGGTAGTACCGTCTCGCTCCAAAGCGTCCAGGAAGGGTTGGCCGAGGTTACACCGGCTGGCATCAAATTTCACATAACGAAGTCTTCCGAAAGCTCTTGTCCACATCCGGTACAATCGAACTAGCAGGTCTGAGGTCTCCGTCTCTCGAAATGGAAACATCTGTTGAAAGCTGTTGAGTGCTGTGATCTGCATGTCCTTCTTCCAAGTTGGTGACCACTTGACATCCAGACCAATGTACCGGAGAGGTGCCAGATCTCTCGGGACAGTGCTGTCCTTTACCGCTTTCGGCATCTTCCTAGCATCACACAAGTCACACTGGAAGCTCTTAACAATCTCCAGCACCTCCGAACGAGCTCCGTGGTGTTTCAAGATCCTGGTCATATCCTCTATTACGGCATGTCCCAAGTTCACGTGCATCTTTCTGACAACATTCAGGATTCTGGTCTTAGAGTGTTTACTTAACTCAGGAGTCTCATCTCATCTTGAATATCGGCCTGACTGATTGGGCAACACAAGCTCTCAAATTTCTCATTACAGGCGATACCCCGTAGAATAGCGTGAATGAGCTTCTTGGGGCACACTTGAGTCTGAATGGATCTCAATTGCCCTCCGGACTGGCCTTCGACCACTTGGTGTTCATGATCCTGAGTGCAGATGAGCCGGTCCAGCATTGTCACGGTGCCGGGGCATTGGTGAGGAAGCCCCACTTTTTGCCAAACAGCTTGCCCGAGCCCTTGTCTCGCAGCCCAACCGAGCATGCTGGGACATCAACCCGATGAGTGTCTTCAAGCTCCATGAGGTCCTGCAAGGCTGGTTCCTTCCAGGCTGCACTCGTAGCCGATGATTCGAACAGGAATAGTCGACCCTTTCTCATTCGATCCCTCGCAATGCGAGTGCACCAAGCCACCATCGCTTTTGCCTCCACTATCGACTTGTTGAACTGGGCCAAATCCTGCCTTCGCCATGGCGGCGTCGAGTTCTGGAGTTTGGACAGAGGTCAACATGGCGGACTCATGATCACGATGTCCGGGTCTTCCTCCTCCAAGCACTTCCAGACGGCAGCACGATCTACTGCTCGCTTCCAGTCCCATCCCATCGAGAGGTCAAAGGCTTTGGCTCCCCGCAGACCGAACATCTGCGCTTTCTCCCCAAAGCGGCCGGGGCAGAAGATCTCCATACATGATGGCCACGCCTCTTGCTCAGCAGCTAATACTTCAGTCAGTCCTGCTTGTAGGTTCTTCCGCTCCCGAGCTCCCATCACATGTGCCCCAATGTCCTCATCCTCCGACATCTCAGCTTCTGGCTCTTCCGCTGGCTACTGCCGGTCCGGTTGTCCATGCTCTTCCTCATGGGCTTCTTCCACCCTCTCATCAGATTCCACCTCATAATTAACGCTCCTCAGCGTCTGCCTCCACGGGGTCGTCCGTCTCTTCCTTCATGGGGTCCGGGTCCATCTCCTCGTCGTTCACTGTGATGTTGTTGGCACCGTTCTCCTCGTCAATCTCCCTTCTGGTCTCCCGACGGTCATTGGGTCGGGAGACCGGTTCGGGTCAATTTCATAGGGCTCCTCATCATCTTCTTCATCCTCAACGAACGGCTCACCTTCAGCCTGTAGTACCTCCACTTCCTGGTCTTTCACCTTGGGCGGCCTCGTCATATCGACCAGGTTGATCTGGTAACTGCCGTCTCTCTGTTCATGTAGTGGGACAGACACCTGAGCCTTTGTCAACTGTAGTTCCCCTCACTGAAGATCCATCACTGCCCCAAGAGCCTTCAGAAACTTTTTGGAGATCAGTAGCGGCACTGAGCCCTGGACCACGTGCATCCTCAGCCAAGGGATTTGTACAGTCCGATGTGAGGCATCTGCCGATCCATTCCCATATCGGAAATGGTGTGGCCGGTGTTCCAGGTCTTTGATCTCGATGCCATAGGCTGCCAAGACTTGTTGATGTCGTTTGAGAGTTTCCTCTGCAAACCACGGCCGCATCCAGCGTCAACAACTCCGAAGCCGGCCTCATGGACCAACGCCACCAGCGTTTTATCCTGGCTCACTGACGACGCTTCAGACTCTGCTAGTGCTTCTTCTTGAGCTCTGTCCAGCTCGTCCTTGTACTCCTGGGCCAAAGCCGCAAGCTCCTCATCAGGAAGGCCAATCTCCGGCTCCCTCATGTAGAAGATGGTCTGCCCGGTCCACTGATAGTGAAGGTCTCGGTGTGCTTCTCCTCGGTGCTTCCAGTTTGCCGCGAAGAGTACTGAAGTGTCTCCATTTGCCTTGATCGCCCTGGTCGCGCGGGCCTCACACAAGTCTGCCAAAGCCACGAGACAGCCTGACGCTGCGGGAGAGAACAGCTGGCTCCTCGGGATCAGGTGTTTGCGAATGACTTGGCTCCCTTGAACATGCCAGTCCCTTCTTTCATACTCCCATCCCGTCACCATGGCCATCATCTCTTGTCCTGACAACGCAGGTCCCCAGGTGTGTGGATTGGCATGGTGCGAGGTCACCATCACCCCATTCTCGTCCGGGGTCGTGGCATAGTATCCACCGCTCATGATCTGCTCCGGTTCGAAGTAGTCGTTCGACCAGGTCATCAGCACGAGGTTCACCTTCGAGCTCGGAGGCGGCTGAAAGTCTTTCCCACTCGACTTTCCACCACCTTTTCCTTTCTTAGGACAGTTTCGACTGAAATGTCCAACCTGTTTGCATCGGAAGCAGCGGACGCGACTTTCGAGCCTCTTGAAGTCCTTGCCCGCATTGACATTGGGTGCTCCGAATCCTCTGGCCAGCTTCGTCTGGTTGATTCCAGCCCTTGACTGCTTCCAAGTCAGCCACAGCATCCTGTTCTTCAACTTCATCCTCCAGGGCATAGCCTGCTTCCGCCAGGTACACCTCAAACGCGTTCTCATCCGATGGAAGGTCCTCCTCGGAGACGGGCTCTGCATCCTCGACGTGATAGGTCCCTGTCTGTTTCGCCGCGTGGAACAGATTGTCCGGGTAGGTAGTCCTCAGAGCTGCAGCCACATCCTCCTCCTGGTATGACTGTCGTGCAGCGGCCATCACCACTGCCTTCCGTTCGGCTCTAAGTTTGCAAAACGAAGGAGGAGGTATCCTCGAGCGACCTCCGGGAAGACAACACCCTCGGCCTCTGCTGCGGCGAACGCCGCCCGTGCTTTTCCAGTGTATACGGCCGTGTTCTCGCCCTTCTCAACCTTGAGGTCAAAGATCTGGTCCAGCACCTTACCGAGTCTGTCGTGTGTCGCTTCTGCAGGAAATCGTTCGTCCAGTACCTGGAAGATCACCTCTTCTCCGCCTTCCTGCTCGATCCTGTCCATTGGGATCGAATCCAAAGCTCGAAGGGCAGTCCCGCCTAGCAGAGCGAAGAGCAAGCTGCCATGAGCTTCTGTCGGAATCCCCTTGGCCTTCTGCGCGGTCAGGTAGGCACGACTCCACCGTCGCCAGCACTCGTAGTCCTTGGACGGGTTGGTGCTGTCCCCATCAAACCGCTTGGTAAGGCCATCTTGCCTCTTCTCTTCCGTCGCCATCCGTTCCCCCCCGCGGCAGCACTTTCGGGCTCCGCTACCAATTTAAAGGGATTGGTCACCCTCAGCTGCAAGCCGCTCCTGCGGCCAACCACGCGCCTTTCACCGCTCAGGCGCCTAGTCACGTCGCCATGTCGGAACCCTTCCGACCTCGAAGATACTTGGGCCTATATGGCCAAGAAACAAAAAGGGCTCGAGTCATGAGAAACGGAATTCACAAACAGGGTAACTGGGTGAAAGAAAGATTTATCTGCACGTTGAATCATTGTGTCTAGTCTGAACCAACATGAATGAACCAACTATAGGACTTCTCCCTTCGCCCTTGTCTCGTGTTCACCCCCCTCGTCGGTGTCAGTGTGCTTCGGCACGGCTCAAATGAAGCTTTGATCCAAAGTCATGCAAGAGATTCAGTGCATCTGGGATAGGTGACCCACATGGGACAGGACAGCTGGGCATAGTTGGGCCATGCCGGCTTTGGGATCGCCCGAAAAAGAACCGAAGGGTCATTTGCGGAACTGGCGAAATGGCCAACATGGGAAGAACGTCGCAGAACCGCACAATCAGTCCAAAAAGATCCTAAACAAATCCGAGATCTTCCTACCGAATCATTGAAACAATATGGAAACCATGAAAAAAGTATTAAAGCAAAAGCGAAAAGAAACGCTCTTTGTTATCTGTGTTGAATCGTACCGCCCACGAGATGCATTTTCTCCCCCCTGTCACCCCCTGTCGGTGGCTTCGAGAACGTGAGGACCCCTGCCTTACAGGGACCCGTCAACACCTTCCATCAGCGAAAAACCTATCAGCCCCCGTCAGGACCGGTGGGATGACCTATCCGCCGAAGCAACTCACCGCGAATTAGTATAGGAGCCATGTCTATATGGCCCTCGGTTATTGTGTATCAGAGTACTGGTCACTGAATCGATTCGGGGGGTCCGCATCTCGTCGAAAAGTGCACAGCAACCGTTCACTTGCTGGTCATCAACCAAAGCCCTGTGATTCACTTGTGATTAAGTTGGGACTAGCGCTGATCTCCAAGCTGGCCTGTAAACACAGCAGAACTGCAGTGCCATAATAGGGCCAACAATATCATATCAGCCAAAGAACATATGTATGAAATTATATGGAATACAAATGCATGACATATGATATAAACATAGCATAATCTAATGTATATAACACTCATTGTCCAGATATCCACGCAAACATCAGCTTCGGACCCTTTCACCAAGCCTCAGACCTGTTCCAAGCCTTGGGTCAAATGCTGCCCTGCTCCGCGCCGCGCAGGTGCGGCGGCGTCCGCGGGGGCCGAGGCCGGTCCAGAGGCATGTCGGGGGTGTCGATCTCGGGCGGCGGCGGAATCACCAACTCGTCCTGGCGGCAGTAAAGAACTAGGAGCAAGGACGCTACTAGGGGCTCCTGGCCTTACCACTAGTAACAAGAAGCTACTACAAGTAGGGGCTCCTGGCCGTACTACTAGGAGCAAGGACGCAAAGAGAAAGTGGACACGTTCATAAGGGGACGAAGCGTATGGCATATGGGTTGGATTGGGTTTTGATCCAAGCTCTGTTACAGCTGTGTTACAGCGCGGCTGGGATTCCGGGGGTTGCAGGTCGAAGTTGACGTTGCTGAGTGTCTGATGGGTCAGCTTTTGCTTCCCCCAAGACTCCAGTCCTCTGCCATGCCTGCTGGGAAGATTAGAGTAATGGACCAACACGAGGATCAGGAGGGTCACTTTCAACCAAATTATATTATATACTAGAGGAGTGCTAATTTGTCGGGTGATGGCGGATGAGATGAGGTCTGATGTGGTGGCTTGTGACGTGGTGAAATGTAGTGGTTTGAGATGTGAAGTCTAATGTACGCAAAAAGCGTTTGATGGACGTTCTAGTTTTGCCACCAGACTGTTTCCTTGCCAACAGCAATTGTTCGTCACCTGGACCTTCACCTTCCAAACTTCCTGGCTAGCGCTGGATAGTCGGGATCTTCTGCGAGTCTGGACCAACCCAGTTGGATGCGAAATCAACGACGGGCATGTGGCGAAATCGGCGCACAACTCAAAACACCATGATGAAACCCAGTTGACTTCGAGACCCGGCTCCAAAAGGTCGATCCGTTGGCAGGTGGGCATGATGAGTTCATTGGTTGATTCCCTATATAGTATGCATGTTATATGATGTTTTATTATTATTATGTGTGAGTGTGTGTGTTTGGGGACATTCTCGTTGCCGCGCCCCTCCTCCCCCATCAGCCCAAAGACGACACTTGCTGTGACTTCCGCATGGGTCATCCCATTTTCCATCTCATTGTACTTGGGGAGTTTTAGAGGTAGTAGCGAACCTTGTTCCGTTCGTAGCTTCTGGCCTCCACCCTACAAACGCGATGGCCTCCACCGAGTAGCGAGCGAAGCGTCCGGCTACGCTACGGTTTACCTCCTGCCCAGTTCGTCCGGTCACAGTCGGACGAGGAAAACGTCGTTCTTCTTGGTCGGACCGAAAGCTTCGGTAAAAAAACACGTCCAGATCTTCACGGACTTTGGCTTCACCGTTCGGCTTCCCAAGTGAGCCGTGTTTGTCTGCTTGGGTTGTCCGCGTCCGCAATAAAGCCCAGTCTGTGGGAAGTGCATGAGGAAGTGCATGTTTGGTTGTAGTAACAGTTGCAAGACAGGATGGTTGTTCAAAGACCAGCTGAAAGACATGAAAGACTGCGGAAAATATGACCTCCAGCACCTGGAATGACCAAACCCAACACATACCAGAGGTTTGCTCAATGTCAGGTGGTGCCAGTGTATTCCTCCAACCTTTGTTTGCTAGGAGGGGGTGGTTGATGTTCTTCTATAGTGTTTTCTTGTTTCTTCAATACTCCACCTTCACCCCGTCATGTGGCGAACTCCCAAGGGAGCGACCCCGACCCATACCGACCCACTCTCTGCGCGGACCAACCGCTCCGGCTTGAAGGGCATCATGGCTTCCGCATTCTGAACCTGCAAAACCAAGGCACGTGGATTTAGGGAAGCAAGAAGTTCCCGCATGTGTATGAAATCCGTAACTGTGGATGATGGTTAGGGAAGTTAGGGCTTAGCAAAGGCCTTTCTCAATTGACCGACAATGGTTGGTTTAGACCCTTAGGGCCCCATCAACGAATGATCCATGTCAATGTGAGGCCAAAGAAGCCGTTGGAGCCCAAGTGATAAAGGTGGATGATCATTGTAGGCTGTTAATACCAAACTCCTATCCCTGGAGCTGAGGCTGGGAGATGGCTATCGTAACGATTTTGGTTGGCTCACGTTTGTGAACAGAGCTATTCCCGTGATGCAATGACTCCTCCAGCGACTTTGGCCAGCTATAGCGGTTTCGGCTTCGGCAGACTTGACGACCAGTTCGTGTGAAGATTCATAGAAATACCGCTCAATTTTAGCAGCACAACGTTCCAACACGTCCAGACGGGTTAGATGTTTCATTGGACCAATCATTGTAATTAGATGCCCTTCTGCAAACAATCTGTCTCGGGTTTCAAAAATCCCCGAGGCTTTTTCCATCGACTGCAGGCAACACCGTGTCTCGCCTCAAAAACACCGCAGGCTCCGTGAATGCGCGTCACACCGCCCTTGCGAGCGTGACCACCTTGGTCACATGGGCCGAAAGAAAATGGTTTGGACCTTCTGAGATGAACTGAGGTGAAAGAACCACTCATATCAGAAGGTCATATTTAGCAAACCATATGGGTGGTCGCCAGGTGGTGTTGACCACTCATACTGTTTTAGTTTTAACCACCTGGTCAGAAGGTTTTGACCTCCTGGGTCATCTGTTTCGACCATGCAAGAAAAGCAATCCGGCTTTGACTGTGGCCATGGGTCGAAAAACCAAGACCTGGTTGAGGATGGTAGGTTGACCTCCTTAGTGGTTGACCTCCTGTGCATGTTCCGTGGTCAAGCCGGGTCGCCTGGTGCCATGACCCACAGCCACTTTGGAATAGTATGGATTGGTAAACCTGCAACAGCAATGTAGCCAGCCCCTGCAGAGTGCTAGGCTTACATGTTCATACCGTACCAAAATTTGTTTATTCCGTACATCATTTGGCGTCATGGCACGTGAATCTAGATGGATGTAGTGTACCATCACCATCCAACACCAATCATTCTTAATTTCACACGACGAAAATGATGAAAACCCATAAAACTGATACGAGTGCGTGTGCTTGGTAGGCGGTGTGCTGATCCCCACATCTCTGCCTATTCATTGAATTCGTCGCCTCTTCCATCCTCTTACTCTGTTTGAAAGGATTGCAGCATCTCTTCTTTCCTTTCCAACCTCCATGTCTTGCAACTGTGGGGTTTCGCAATTAATGTTTTTGAGCGGGATTTAAGGCTGTGTAGCGGGAATAAGCAAGGGCGTTTTACACAAAGCGCAACCTCCAACAAAACCTACAACCACCTACACACAAAACAAAGGCAGCAGCAATACACTTGTTTCACTTGCTCTCTTTGCTGCTCTTCGTGTCACCGTGATTTCCCAAGCCTAGTTCTGTACATGCTTGGTCGTGAGCCAGGACGATGACAAAAACAAAAAGATTTGAGCGGTGATAAATTGCAAACTATTGTAACAAACGCTTCGTCCTCCCGGGGCTCAAACAAAATCAAAACACGTACAGCAGCAGCAGCCGGTTGAAGGAATTCATTTCTTGCCATTCTTGCTTTTTCCTTTCGCCGCCGCCTCCTTTGCCACCTTCTCCTTTGGCTTTGGCTTCGGCTGAGCCTGGTTTTTGCTGCTGCTAGCTGTAGAACGATTCTTTGAAAGGGATTTCTTCAAAGTGGCGGATATGATCTCTTGAGATGATGTTGGCTTCGTCTTCTGTGGCCTTGATACAACCACCTGCTCGGCTAATTTCCAAGGCAGCTGCTGCTGAGAATGCCTTCCAATTGCTGCAGCATGTGTCTCAGTCTCAGCCTTTGATGGTGGTCCAGTCTCTGTCAGACTTTCTGCTTCTGATGTGGCCTGCGTTGGCGCTTTCAAACTCTCTGTCTTCTGTTGTTTGCTCTCCTCAACGTTGACCTCCATGGTTTTGGCAACCTCCTGCTGCTCGGGTTCTGCATTCTCATCCTCTTTTAGGAAATCCTCCACTGCCTGCTCTAGAGCAGCGTCGAAGGACAACTCCGAGAAATTGTTCTCCAAGGTGTGGCCTGCATGTTGCGGCACCTCTTCAGGGCCTGTGTCTGCCTTTGACATATGCTGTGCTGGTGCTGGGGCTGGATTGCGAGGCACCTCTGCCTCTGCCCCTGCCGTGTCTTGATGCATCTCCTCTGCTTGGGGTGGGGCTGGATTGTGAGGCACGTTTGCCATTGCCTTTTCCTTTGGAACCTCCTCCACACCTCCTCCACTGGGGCTAGGGCTGGATTGTGAGGCACAATTGCTCCTGCCGTGACTTCTTGCACCTCCTCCACTGGGGCTGGGGCTGGATTGTGAGTCACATTTGCCCCTGCCGTGTCTTCTTGCCCCTCCTCCACTTGGGTTGGGGCTGGATTGTGAGTCACATTTGCCCCTGCCGTGTCTTCTTGCACCTCCTCCACTTGGGTTGGGGCTGCATTGTGAGGCACGCTTGTTCCTGCCGTGTCATCTGGCACCTCCTCCACTTCGGCTGGGGCTGCATTG
>CAXAMN010009335.1:1002524-1022579 GCA_963970005.1 Durusdinium trenchii | reverse complement strand
CTGCCGTGTCATCTGGCACCTCCTCCACTTCGGCTGGGGCTGCATTGTGAGGCGCCTGTGCCTCTGCCGTGTCCTCTGGCACCTTCTCCACTTGGGCTGGGGCTGCATTGGGAGGCACCTCTTTCACTGGGCCCACACGCGCTCTCACGAGCCATCGCACGAAGTCTTTGAAGTCCTCCAAAGGGTCTCCATCTTCTCCAACATAGATCCAGTCATCGTCCACCCCATGCACCAACTTCACAAACTGGATGTATTGTGTGATTGACTCGTGCTTCGCGGACTGCTGGAGCAGGTTGTCAACATGATCATCAGAAAGGCTATCCAGGAGATCATCCAGGAATGCTTCAATTTCCGAGTCCTCCATCTTCCCTTGCTCAGCAATCTTGACGTACAGGTTCTTCATGACATTGTTGAAGGAAACTTCTGCCTGCAAAATTAGCTCGTGAATCAGAGGACCAAAATTAAGATGGCCTATGAAGCAGCTATGACAATTCTAGCTTTGTGTGTTAGGGTCTTGTGGATAAGAAACATAACCAAGCCTCAGGAGGTTGACTTGAAGATGATGCTTGAGCTGCGGGTGTGGTCTCCGGCTTTGCTTGCTTCTGGTCATCATTGCCATCCATGTGCCACTTCTTCACATATTTTCTCACCTCGTCCGGATGAGAATCAAGTGGTAGAGAAGGCCCTGGGAGAGCCCTTTTCCCTGCACCGTCGCCCTTCTGCATATCCGGCTCAGCTGCTGGTGGTGGTGACCAACCTTTCCACATCCCTCCATAGCCTGGCTCATTGCATTGCACATGACCTCAGTCCCATAGTTTCTCGCCAAATGTAGATGAAAGATCCTCATTGATTCCTCAAGGCGGTAAAAGATCATATGGGACAAAGCTCGAAAGCCTATGTTGTGCTCGTTCACGGCTTTCTCTACAGTGACATAGCCCTGAGGCAGCATGAAAACATCTCCAGGGAGGACACAGGAAAGGCCCAATGTTGTCAAGGCTTCAAGGGACTCATAATCTGGCGTGACATTTTGAAAGCTCTCCATGCAATTTGCGAGCGAAGTACAGGAGAACTGCGACCACAGCTCATCAAGTTTGCACGTAGCGACAATTCTGGTTCCCGATGCCTGAACTTGAATAATGCCTGCTCCGCCTGATGCATGGCCGGAAAAGGTATTGCCCCTTTTGATGCCAAAAAGCTGCAGAGCTTCCCACTTTGCCCTGGTCTCCTCAAAACGCCCCTGAGTCATTCTCCCTTGAATCTCAGAAACCAAATGCTCAGTGACGTTCTCTGAGCACAGAGCGCATGGCTGCATGAGAGTGTCCTGCAGGCAAGGTAAACACAAGCTCAAGGAGCAAGGCGTGTGAGCACGTGTTTATGAGTTCTGCTTCAAGAACTTTGCTCTACGCAACCACTAACTATATAACTAAATCAAATCTTCTTTGCAATCTCACTCCTTGTTGACATCTTCCAACTCTGCTTGAAGCGGTGCATCCATAGCAACTGCTCTTGCCAAGTCTGGATCAACGTCATGCAACACCTGCATTCGCCTGCTGCAAGCTGAACCCGGCTTGGAGAACTCTCCGCAGACATCTGCCGTGAAGTTGCGGCATGCTGCCAGAAGAACCGAGTTGGCTTGCTTCACGGCCTTCTGATCCAAGCTCAAGTCCTGACTTTTCACAAAGGCTTCTTAGAACTTCGTAGAGAAAGGCATTCCCCAACCCCAACCAACTAACAATTAGAAAAGTTGCAAGGCACTACCAGCAATGCCAAGCTTCTAGAACCTTCTTCAAACTTGCCCGTCGCAGGCGAACAATGACGGGCTGACAATCCGCATAGATCTTGAGCCCGCTTTCCTGAATTCGGGACTGTCCCGATTCTGACCGTCGGGGTCGGAATAACAACTTTAAATCCAATCATATCCAACAGTTCCAATGTCAAAAAGTTTGCTAGCAGGACTTCAAGGCTCAAGCTCTTCCACCACAGCTATCGCAGAGTCCTGAAACTTTGATCTGAGAATTGCTGGATCTGTGTCGGTCAGCTCTGCCCAAACGTTCGCGGGGGCTCTGCGCTTCTTGTTAACCTTCTCTTCATCCGGCTCAGGTTGGTCTGGCACCTCCTCCACCTCCTGCTCCTCCCTTCGCTTTTTGTTCTCCTCCTCCTCCTTCTTTTCAAGCTTTCGTTTCAACTTGTCTGCCTTCTTCTTCTCTGCCTCTAGCCGCTTCTCCTCGCGCTGCTGTTCTTTTTTCGCTTCCTAGCAGGGGTGAGGGCACGGTGAGGGGCGTGACGGGTGTGATGGCGTGACGGCGACGGTTCAAATAAGAAAAAATAGAAAAAGGTTTAATAAAGCGACGGGCCGACCTTGGCTTCCAACTTGCGGGCTTTCTTGATGGCAGCTGCTTGTTGAGAGAACTGTTTAGCAGCGGTAGTCAAGGACCCGGCCAGGCTGTTCATGCGCACAAGGGCCCTCCCATGCAACTCGTAACCTACTTGCACATCCTCCACGCAACCCAGCAAGTCAGAATTGCTGCGAAAAGCTGACAGCTGACCGAGCGTTTGTGCTTCATCCCTCATGGCTCCAAGTTCAGTAAAGAATGGGTCATCCTTCATCAAACTCCACAAAGACGCAGAGACTGATTGGCCAATCGCTGGATCAACGTCAGTGTCATTCGCAAACTTCGCCGTGTGCAAAACGTCCCTAGTGGCTCTAGTGCCCTTATCTACAACCTTGCCCGACCACCAACCAACCCCAAATAAACAATTAGCTATTAACACCCGAGTGACCATCGTCAAGCGTTTGTTGATTTCCCGCAGGGCTGGATTCTCATCAACCATGTTGTCCGTCAACCCTTCATCGTTCTGAGCCTCCAACACATGTCGGGATGTCGGGGAGCTGAAAACAGGTGAGCAGGATGCGGAAAAAACATTCACATCTTGATGGTTACAACTTGCAACTAGTGTTACTTTGGGGCCTGCTCCAGCACCGTCTCAGCCGTTTCAATGGCAGAGGTCAAATTTCTCTTCAGATCATTGAATGATCTTAGTGACACGCGTCTTGCAGTCATGGATGCTGTCACCACATTGGTGCCAGAAGCTGGAGTAGCCCGCCTATTCTGCCTAGGTTGCGGTTTCGACCCCTTGCCCTTTCCTTTACCAGCAAGCGGGACAGCGGATGATGGCATGACAAAAAAATCATCATCATCGTCCCGCAAACTCATGGCACAGGCTTTGCACTGCTCCTCCATGTTCTGCAAGCCCTCCTCTCCGGGGTTCTTGAGATGTTGGACCTGCTTTTTGAAGTCCATGAACTTGTCCTGATGTCCATGTCCATTTGTGGGAAAGCGGCGGCCAAAACAGACTTGCGAATAGAACCGTGCTTGCTATCATGTGAGATTTGAACACACTGCGAACAAGTTTCATCAAATTCGATTCTGGATTTCTCCCGCGGCAAGTCCACATACAAGGCCCATGCATAACCACCCGTCCACTCGCCATGATCATTGTACTGCTTGAGCTGCTCTCTGTCCACAGAACGATCTGCAAACTCTCTCTTCCACTTTTGCTCTGCCCCTTCACGGGACAAACCTCAAACTTCAAACGCAGAAACTTCCAACCTCTCTCTTATTTCTGAAGAAACACCTTTTGTAACCGAACAACTGAGAGAGTAGCGTTGGCAAGATGGTACTTCCCCTGTCTTTCCGCTGTAGAAGTCAACATAGTCTTGAAAGCACTTGGGAACACTGCGGACACCTACTTGCTTTCGCTCGCCAATCTGCCTGTGTTCATCCAACACAGCAAAATCAAAGACCTTTTGTGTTCCTTGAACTTCACCTGTGTTGGAGCGCGGTCGTCCTGGCCCTTTCTGCAACCTTAGTCTTAAATGGACGCTCGATGGAAACGACCGAGCGACATTGTACGTTAGTTGGGATGAATGCTTTCGCTTGCACACAGCGCTGCAGCCGTCAAACAGCAAAAGTTCAAACATGTTTCCAACAAAACATGCTTTCACTGAAGTCTGTGACATATTGCGACATTCAAGAAACAGGTATTTCCTTTACATCCCACCTTTTCTCAAAACATTTGGGCTTCAACAGGGGATGAATGAGTAGCCCGATTCAACTCCTCTTGGGAAGTCGCAGCTAAGAAGGTCTACAAAACGCAAAGATGAAAGAGTCCCAAAAACTTGAAGGAATGACAGGCAGGCAACCCATCACAGAAGAGCTTGAACAATTCTAGATACCGTTTCGGGTCCGACTTCTTCAATTGGTTGAGTTCCTCCTCCTTACCAGCCTTGGCACCCTGCAAATGAAACAACTTTTCCCTGGCGATGTCCTTGCCACAAAAGTGTAAAGCGGCTCCGAGTTTCATTTGAGTCGAAGTTCCACAACGATCACATGGGATGAGTTTCAAAGCACCTGAAGTCCCACGCATGACTTGATCACCTTGCCCTGCAACTGGTGTTTCAGGCAAATTGCTGCCGTAAATCCCCTCGTCAGCAGCCATCCTGCCTAAACCTGACATTGACTAAGTGACCCAAGCACGCGTCTTCGCAAAGAAATCACCACTCTGGCTTAAGCAAAATGCTCTGCCGGACCGGACACCACTACCAGGACTCCAGTTTAAAGTTTTAGCACAAATGCCTGCTCAAGCTCAAGTCCTGTCCTTTCCTAAACTCACACAGCTACATGAAGGACGTTTTCCGGCAGGTAGCAAGTCACAAATACGGTCTGACAAGAAAGCTAAAGCAGCTAAGTCAGCTTGAGCGTGCACAAAATGGTACAGTGAACTGCACCTACCACTGCAAGGTGCATTGCCTTAACAACGAACAAAGAAGGTTAGACATGGTGTGAGCAATGCTGAATGAAGAGAGCGCCAGAGCTAAGTAAAGCACATTTCCCGCAAGTTTCTTCTTTTGCGGATCGGAAGGCGCAAATGGACCAAACATGGGGTGTTTGATCAGGTTCCCATCCTTCAGCAAATTGGGATAGAGCGGGCATCCCATTGAGCAAAGGTGTTCCTGAATCGGACACTAATTTGACTAAGCTGCACTGGACGTATGTTTGACTACATGGACATCTGTTGACACCAATTTTCAACCAGGCGACGGATCCTGTCAGGGCTCGTTCTTCAACACTGTCCGCATGGTCTGAAGAAAGGAGCCACATAACGCCAGCTTTCAATAGCGTTGGTAGAAAGCGATTGGCGATCGGTCGGGATTTAGGGTTCTGGTTCAGGTTGCAGATCATGTAAATTGGTCCTCAGTGGTCAGCATGTTGGGGCATGTTGCTACACATGACTGAACCACATGTTGCTACAAACACGTTCATCCAAAGGTCTGGAGGACTTCTTTTCAAGCTTGTTCTTGACCTTCTTCATGGCCCGATAACCATCTCGGTACACTGGTTTGGCACCTGCACACTAAAGCTAGACTGACACTGAGATAACACTGTGATTGCAATGCAGAGCGCGAGCCCCGGCCCGAGCCTAGAAGAAAATCCTTGAATGGAGACATAGAGGGTTTTGCTGCCTTCTTCGCTTCGGACTTCCTCAAGGCAAGAATTTCCTCCTGGAAAGCCAACGGCAAGGGAACCTATTTGATTGGAGGTATTGTTGAGTGTGTGTGGCAGGTCACGGTCAGGGTTGGAAGTTTGTATTAGCTCCTTGGGGGCACAGAACAACTGGTCCACCTGCATATTCACCCTCATATAGAGCTTCTGGATGCATGCCACCCCTTCACCCGCCAATCTACATACGGAGTTGTTGATCACAACGGTGTACAGCCTCCCAACAGAACCGAACAGACCTGTGACTCATGACCCAATCTTACACTTGAACACAAAGTAGGAATTGGGCATCTTCAAAAGTAAAAGTGGCCTTGGTCTTGAGCAAGGCCAACCAAATAGAGTAGGTGAGAGGAGCCAAACACCGGGTCCACCAGCTTTTGCACTCCGAGAAAGCTCTTGCCATGATTCTGGTTCTTCGAAACGATGAACTTCGAACGACTCATCAAGATATTTCTGAAAGACTGACTGGTCAAAGTAGGCAGTACACTCATGGATGGCTACTGCCTGAAATGAACGGCGTTCAAAGGGGCAACATAATAGCATAATGATTCCCACAATCATTTATGATTCTGACTGACTGACCACTGACACAAGCAAGTTACCGGTCGTCCATGTTTGATCATGGAAAGCCAAATAGCCAAATATCGTGAGCTGTCTCCAAGAAGCTTTGCCCGACGTCCTTACAAAACAAAACTAAGACCCTCAGGCCCTCAGGCCCTCAGTATGGAATCTTGGACAAAATGCCATTGCAGTACGAAATTGGTCATAGTCATGGACAAGACTCCAATCATTGATACGTCCGTGCATGTTGTTCCAGCTGTGTAGATGCGAAGAATGACCCGACCATCATCTTCAAGAGTATTTGCGCGCGCATGTCCAATAGGTGTCAAACAATCCTGAAGTTCTGAAGGCATTCAAATTCCTGAACAATAGTACACTTAGTGCCAAAATGTCTTTCACAATCAACTGGTTGCTCCTTCTCATGCGTCTTGCACAGCTGGCTGTTCACAAACACAGACGGGTCTGACAAGACCTCCATGTAGCGGTGGAAAAGCTGCTCGCCAATGTGGCTTTTGACAGACTCCTCTTCACAAGCTTCACACATACCTTGGCTGTTCGGCAGTTGCAGAAACCATTTCCTCACTGTGCATGTTGCCTGAAACAAAGCCATCTCAAACAGGAAACTCAAAGACACCGCCAGCAACGTCTGAATGTTGGTGTGCTCAGCATCCAATTTCTTCCTAGCATCTATACTGATCATATGCTCCAAGTTGTCCAGCACATGTTGTGGCCGATATTCCTTAGTTAAAAGCTAGGTTCTTGTTTATTATGCTGATTGACTAGTCAGCATTCCACTCTTGCTGCGCGCTGCCATGAGTCTTCTGCCAAATTGCTCAAGGCTTTTTGGCATAGTGGATCACAATCACAGGCAGTCATAGTTTGAACTCCGTTTGGTGGAATAGCTAAACCTCAAGGACATGTCATAGCAAATGATATATAATATTGGGTATACGGTATATATATATAGTTATTGTAATTGCCATCCAGACAAATTCCACTGTCACATTGAACCTTAAAATGAAGGAGAGTAACCAAGTGCCTCTGCTAAAGCCCGGTACTGCATCTTGAAAGAAGTAGACCCATTCCCAGTTCCGGCGAAGCAATCAAACACCTCAATCTTGCAAGTATGGAGAAGCCGTTTGAAGTTCTCCGCGAACTCGGGGCCAGCATCAAGTATTTTGCTGGCGTTGAATCTTGGCCAATCGAAAAGGTCTGAATATTCACTCGGACCTTTTGGCCAGATGTTTTCGTCATCTGTCACACATTCCTGGGCACGGCTTGTTGGAAAGGTGTTGTTCAATCAGTATGCAAGATCAAGAAATGTTTGAAAGGTTCGGTCTTGTCAAAAACCAAATGAGGTACCTACTTGATCAGAAGACGACCCATCATCTTCTGAAGGGACTTTGTCAGTTTCATCAGGAGGAGGAGGACGCTGGTCGAGTTCGATATGATTGCTCGAGGAACTCGAGCTTGAGCTTGAGCTTGAGCTCATTGAAGGCAACTCTGCTCTACGGCCGGACTTCCCCCCTAGGTCAGTGTCTGGCACACCTCAAGTAGATTACGTTTGCGCCGAAATGAGCTGAGCCAACACAAACATTGGGTAGTTTTGTGGCTTGTGGCCCATCTGTTTAGATGCTGGAAATACCAGGCAACCAGGCAGCCTAAAGTTTCTCTCGTGAAGTTTCATCGGTCTCTGGCCTCTGGCAAATCCACAATCACCACAGGGCTGCTGCACTGCTCGTGTATATATCAAATTGCTGTTGAAAACAAAACAAGTTCCATTCCAGTCCATACAAAATGATCCATTGGTCAAAATGCGTTCTTAATTATTGCAAGGCTGTAGTAATTAAGAACAGAACCTTCACCAATTTCTAATTGCTGCAGAACTCCTTAATTACTGCACAAATTCCTTAATTACTGCAGGGCTGCAGTATTTAAGGATTTCTACGACACTTTTGATGTGTTTGGAGCAGTGAATAAGGTCTAGTATGCTAGTCTTGTGCCCTTATTCACTGCTCAAAACACTTCAAAAGTGTCGTAGAAATCCTTAAATACTGCAGCCCTGCAGTAATTAAGGACTTTGTGCAGCAATTAAGGAATTTGTGCAGCAATTAAGGAGTTGGTCTGGACATTCAGCAATCGGGTAACTCCTACAATCATGATCATGCCGTATTTAACAAAAGCACATTGAGGTGCTGGTATATGTAACAAATTCCTTCACATACCACAAAACACTGCAAAATGTATTTCCTGGGCTGCATCTCCATACAGTAAACACACACATGTTCATATATGTATTATGTAGTTTATATATATATATAGATAAAGTTTTTGTTGCAGCAACCCTGGCCTGCAAGCTGAATTACCGCCGCCGCAGCCCAGCAGTATGAGCAAGTCTGGTTCTGAGGCAATATTTGACTGAATTGCCAAAAATTGCGGCAATTTCACTACCCATGCTATGAGACATGTTTGGTTACAAAGCACACCATGTTCGTGGTCACTCCAGTGCCAGGCTAGCATTCCTCAATAGTCAATAGTCGTAGAAGTCATAGACTCGCAATTGCATCAGCAAGTCGCGCATATCACTTGAAAGCTGTTCAAAAGTACCACCCAAGTTATGTTCCTCAGACGGTATCTCAACCTGCAAGTTGCCACAACAAACAAACCTGTTCACTGACTAGCTGAATCGGATAACACTACACTCTTCCTGGCCTCAACATGTTGCCGTCTCCTTTGCTCTCTATCCATCATTGGTGTACCCACCTCTTGCGTCAGTTCTTGGTGTTGAAGTTCTTGACGGAGTCCTGTGGATTTTTTTCTGCTGTGTGCCGCTGTCCGCTGTGTGCTGTGAAACCTATACTGTGATAGACCGTGGTAAACCATAAACTGAAGTTGTGGGTGTGTTTTCTGTATTTAGCGGTCTAGACTACACACCCAGTCCCCAGACTCCCCATCCTGCCCGCATCCAATACATCAATCGTAGTTTTGCCACTCTTGAATTCGGTCGATCAACATTGATCCTCTTCTGACATCTGTGAGTTCTTCCGGTCAAATCTTTGTACGTGTGAAGGTCACAATAGAGATGGAGATACGGCACCTCAAAAGATCAAAGTTCAAAGTTGAAACAATACTAACGCCCAGCGGTTGAAAGCAAAAGGTAACAGATAGGTACAGGAAAAGCTTTGGGTGGCTGAGCAAATGGCAAGACAAGGCACTCTTTGTTTTGGTGTTCGCTTGCGGATTATGAACCGTCCGTCCAACAATGACACACGATCCAGATCTACTTCAGGTTCAAGTGGAGGAGCAACAGGCCCATCAGGTTCCATACCACCACAAACCGCAAGCCACAAACACACAGATATCAAATGTTAACGCTCTTGCTTGAGCTAAGTGCACACTCTTGCTCATGTTTTGTTTGTCTGACCGTTTGATTGAGGCTGAGCTTCAAATCGAGAAGCATGGAGAATCAAGGGTTGAGCGGTTGAGCACACAAAGACGCATAGCTGCTGAATGAAACACAAAGAACCACGCCGCACGAGCAACTTTTCCAGCCTATCGAACTTGCCTGCTAGCTAGCGTTCAGGGCGAAGGCGAGATTGAACTTGAATCGCATCGTCTAGCCTCAACAGAAACGCAAACGCTGAAAAGTTTGGCAAGCTTGCTGGCAAACAAGGAACACTCAAGACTCAAGATGAAGCATTGCGGCTAAGCAACCCTTGTGGGTTTCCCAGCTGCTTTTCATCCTTCGGTATCTCCTTGGTTTGCAAAAGAAAGTGTAACCAAGAAATACCAAGAAGCATCAAGAAGCCAATACTCAAGCAAGAACTGTCAGCAAGTTCCAATTCAACACACGAATGTTGCCATTGCCAGGTCGCCATGAAGACATGTCTTTGTCGTTGCTCTTCCAAGGTTTCATCACGGATGCTCTTCATAAGGAAACCTGCATCCAAAACACCTGTGGACCTGCTATGAAAAAGAAACTCTTGCCCAAACTGTCATATTTGCTACAACTGCGCAATCGTAGCCTTGAAGGATCCACCAGCGCAATCGTAGCAAACAAATGGGTTCAGATGGTTGGTTGACCTGCATTTGCTTTGAGCAGGATCTCAACCGCCCTGCATCATCGTGGTAGCTGTGCAAATCACAGCACACATAGTACGAAGGTACCTTAGCCGAGCCGTGATGAAACAACTTAGTTTTGCCATGTTTTGCCATTACCATGATACATTATTGATAACAAGCATGGCAAGACAGCATAGACCCGGACTCTACTCTATCTAGACAGAAATCAATTGTGTTTTGCATGCTCAGTCACTATACCATCAAAGCGCTTGACTATAGAAAATCTACCCTCTGCCAAAGTGATGGTAGACTCTGCATACTTTGAAGAAGGTTGCGCACTCTGCAGTCGATGTGACAGTGAACGTGGAACCCTTTGCACTCCTTCAGTGTCCAAACGAGCTTTCTTGAGCTGTGGCTGCCGGGACTCATGTTTTGCCCCGCCATCACTGCCACCACCATCTGAATTTGAATCAAGTTCAGGCTCATGGCTGGCAGGAACAGCTTGGCCTGGACCTTCCGCTGGTAGATCTGCGCTGCTTGCACAAACCCGGTCACACTGTCACAAAAAGGCAACCCGTGAAGTTCACCGTGCAGCATGTAAAAACAACAAAATAACAATAGACGCCTGGTTCATCATCCATGATTCCACCCTGCCCAGAACATTGCTCAACAGGACGTTTTCTTAGTAGTCCATCATAGAAGGCTTTCATCCTGTTTGGCAAGACTTTGCAAATCAGGTTGTCTTCAACACCAAGGAGGGCCCTGTAATACCTTGGTTAAGAGTTACGAGCCACGCTTTCTCCCATGTGGTGGGACTGCACCCCAGCCAACAAACAACATGTAACGATGAACAAGCATGCTATATGCAGGACAAGATACGCTTCTAGTTGCTGATGGTGAATCGCATCCAGTTTTCCTTCAAACAGCCTTTTGCTTTCTAACAAAGCCCTCATATAGAGTTTGCTCGGTGCCTTGTTTCCCCCAACATAGAAAGCCTTCTTTTTGCTCCTCTTGGTATGCGGTTTCAGTTTCCTGATCTCTGTCTCCTCTGCCCAGTTCTCGCTACTCAAGAGACCCATCAACTCCAAAGCTGACATTCTCTCCGGGGGAATGTCTTGTCTGCGAAATGAACTCAGTTGCCCTTTTGCTTTGAGCCCCACAGGAAGAAGTAAAGCAGTAGACATTGCCTTCTCCGTCAAAGTGTAAAAGGAACTGTTGGTCTCTTTGATAAAACCAAGCCCTTCAAGATAAGCAAGTCCATCACTCTGAGGAAAATGCCTGTCCCGCCCCTTTGCTTGCCAGGCTCCATCTTCAGCCATGTCGAGCAACATGCCTTGTGCATCATCAGGCCTGCACAACGCGGAGCATCAAATCACGGCGCATCGTTCGGAACAGCTCCTCCTAGTAGAAATGACCTTGTTACTAGTAGCTTCTTGTTACTCGTTGCAATGGCCTCCAACCTACTTGCGATGGCCTCCACTAGCAAAGAGAGAACTTAAGGAAGCCCCAAAAACGAAAGACTTAAGGAACCTAATAGCGATGGCCTCCGACCTATAAAAGAGAGAGAGAGAGATGGGAACTTTGCACACGCTGAACCGGATCAACAATCATTGCATGACTAGGAACATGGAGTCTTTGAATGCAGGCTGAATGCAAAAAGCTGATTTGGCCGAAGCTAGCCAGACCCCGATCTTTGCTAGCAAAGCATGATCCACTCTTGCGTTTCGGCTGGTGAGCCTTGGCACGTTTCGGCTAAGCGGCTAAACACCTGGCCTACACTATCAAAAAAAACATTGCGCACTGTCACTGCACACGCAAGCCGAAGCAGCTGCTGTCTCAGCAATGTCCACACCAAATGCAACAAAGGAACCAAGCAGCGCCAGACAATTCAGCTTGGGCGGGAAGAACAGCAACCCTCTTCTTCTTGTCAGCGTTTGATTCAGAAGGCAAGTTAGGCAAGATCCTGTAGGTTTGCATCATGAAGTCCAAGTCTTTCACATGCAGGTCACCCATCCAAGTGCGTTTTGTCATGCGACCGAACACGATGCGAAACACAATGTTTTGTGTTTCCAGGGAAGGGGGTTGAGAGTCAGAGGTACATCGTGTGTAGTCACCATCATCGGCAAAAGCAGGTCTGCTTGTGCTCTGCTGCTGACCACCGGCCACAGGATCACAACCTTTAACCGCTCACGACCAACGGCATGCAAAAAACTTTCTCATGCTCAAGGATCAAGGTCAATGTTCAACCAAGGCACCTTGAGCTATGTCAGACAAGGGAACTGAGCAAAGGCGACCTGCTGGCAATGAAAAATACACGTTCTCCTCCGACTCTGCCACCTGCACACAGTGGCAGTGGCAGGCAAAACTGCTGGTTCTTGAACAGTCAGTTTCACTCGTCCACAATTCCACCTCGAGCATGTGGGAAATCAAAAGCTTGCAGCGCCAGTCTAGCTGAATGGCAGCAGTCTGCCCTTTCTCAACATCATTGTTGCGCGCTTGATCTTCAATCTCAGACCGTAGGCCAGGCAGCTGCGCATGCTTCAATTCAAGCTGGTCACGATACAGCAAATTAGAGAGGCGGCGCTCGTCCAGCAAGAGCAAGTCAGGAGAAGGTGCCAATTGGAGAATGGACCTAGGGCAACTTTCCATATGTTCCATAATACACCGACATTGATTTACAAATGTTCAATTAAAGGAAGTGCATCTAAGCCTGCTGCAAGACACTGGAGCGGAAGCCCTCGAGTCTCTCAACTGCAGCAATGTCCCGTGATAGGCTCTGAAGAACCTACAATGAATTTTGCAAGAACAGCATGCCTCATGAGTAATCTTAATGTTCAACAAAAATAAGAAGTTCATTTCATGAATACGATTACGATGTAGCCCTAGCCTGTGGATTCATTGAGACTTGCTCGCAAAGGCATTTGTACCGCAATTCGAAGCTGATCGTAGCTAGGGTTGATGTTGGGGCACGCTTATACTGGTTAGTCACGAGGGAATGGCAACCCTCAATGGGCCGCTCGCTGATTTTGATGCTGCCCAGAGCATAGACCCACATTTGAAACGCCGCATCTCGAATCATATTGACTGTTGCACCTTTGTACGCGATTTCCTCTACCTCAAGCAGGGTCTACTCTACTAGTCTACAAAAAGAAATAAAGTTCAGATTAGATTAGAACATGAGACTGAATCCAAACTCACGTTGAAGTCCACAAACCCAAAGTTGAAAAGATGTTGTGTCAACTTCTACGGCGGTGTGCTGCTGTGCGATCTTCGGGAAATTATGGAAGGAAAAATGCTACTGTATCCATCCACACTCCACACGAGTCTTGAGTGGTTGTGCTCAAGACAGGTTGCACAAAGCACAGGTGTGAACATCTGTACTGCACCACGAACGTGATCGGCATTACATATAGAAAGAGAATGACTTGAGCTTCCCAACCCAAGACAGCCAAAAAGTAAACAGCACCAATCGAAAGACACGGTACAAACGGTCTCAAAGGTCTTTCACGCTCAAAGCCAGGAACGCCTGCCCATTCTGGATCCAGAAACCGTTTGGCCTGGAAATGGTCAACATTTTGACCTTTGTTCCATAGTTCGAGAGCACGTTTCGCAACAGCACAGGCAATGTTTGAATCCCAATGAGCAAGACCACACAACAAATGTGGAAGCTGTTGCCAATGAGCTAATTTCAATGTCACCTCGACTTCCAACTTGCTTCTAGAGAGGTCGTACTGTTGGTGAACATCTGCTCGATCCTCTCCTGACATACCAGCTGTCAGAGTCATGATGTTGTGCTCGGTGTGAAGGAGACCAAGCTGGAACTTTCTGATTGCACAACCAGAGGCCAGCTCTGGGGCACGGCATGATTGGAAATCACACTCTGGAGGCCTAGGAATTTCCCGTCGTTCTGCACTTGACATCGAGTTGTATAGAGATCTATGCGCCTCGTGGCACGCGCATCCCTCACACCACCTCCCCAACAGTTCTGCTTGGAAGCCCAACTCACACACCACATGGGAGAACCCCCAGAACTTCACACTCTGGATCACCTGTTGCAAAGACTTGACGTCATCTCCTTCCAAGTACGGTTGATCTTTCTGCTCTTTCTTTTTCGCGGGCACCTTGAGCTTGCTCCCGGTGTACTTGTTGACATCCCAGTATTTCTCAAGATGTGCTCAATAGCCAACATCTCGGCAAGAACACACAAGAACCCACGCGCCACACGCACACACTTACTAGCATCATGCTAGCATCGAGAAGAAAAGGACGGTTCACTAGCTAGCTCCAAACAAGGCACATGCTGGACAAAATTCACAACAGCTTGCCAACGTAACCCTCCCAATTGATACTGCCAGTGATCCAGCATTGACCTCTCCAATTTCCGATCAGCAGGAATCAGTGCACTCTGAAAGCGCTCCCGAGCAATCACATCCTTCAAGAGTTTCTCCACCAATCGTAATTGAGAGAGATAGCTGCTCCAACTTAGTGCAGTCATGAAATGCAAAATTCTCAACGTTGGCAACTCAACCAATGTATCCATTCCACAAGTGAGCTGTCATGTGTTGAGCTGTTGAGGCCATGGCTATGGCATGGCCTCAAACGCCGTGTGCATCGCATTGTCACATATGTGGAGGATACCAACAATCTTCAATGCGTTCGGGAACCTAAGCTGAAATGGACAAGCAAAACCGTCAAACCGTTAAAGCCCTGTGTTGCTGCGTTTAATATCTTTGCCTTCAGCAGTAACAATGTGCAAGCCGAGTTGCAATTTTTTCAGATTTGTTGGCCTCAACATCCTCAGGCTGATCTCCAGCGTCCCTAACATCTGGCCCCGGCCCTGCATTTACAGGGGCATCATTCAGTTGAATATATGTATCATCCTCCAGGTATCCCAAACTTTCTCTCGCAGCGGGATTTCTCGGGGCTGGTACAGTCTTCAATTCTGCAGCTTCCTCTTGAAGCAAGCGTTCCATATCCACCCTACGGATGTCCGCCAAGCCATACTCTGTACCTTGTGACAACCATGACAGTACAGGCCTAAACCCAGTGACACATGACATGACACTCGGAAATTCACACATTGCAACCATGCTGTGCCTTGGTCAGTCACGACAGCAATAATCCTGCTGCAGTACCAATCAATGGTGCTTGGATCAACTTCACATCGAAACATGTGGAGCATCCCTGCGAGCTTGTGTACTGTCTCAGTGCTTCCTGGCGCCATTGGCGCTTGTGCAAACAGAACACACATTTCAAGTTCGCAAGTGGATGAAACAAAGCTCATGCCCATCACCCCACGCAACACGCCCCGGCCTTTGCCCAAAGTGACAGGTGGCAAGATGCGTTTGGAGAAAATAGAAGATCTCCCTGCCCGAGCTGGAACAAAGGTGGTCAAAAGGTCGTCATCTTCGGAATCACTGTCACTATCCAAGGCATGACAGCGCTTTCCCTGGGAGTGTGCACACCGCTTCGCAAACCTGGCTGATTCTGCCATAACAGCCCCAGGCCTCATCGTATGTGTGTATGTGCAGTGGCAGTAGAAACCGGCAACTCAGCTCAGTCCAGTGCATTCTAGGGGCTGAAAACTGACTTCTTGGCACAGCAGTAGCTCCTTCTTCACAGGAGACGAATCCAAGCCTTACATCATCAACGTCATGGACACAACAAATACACTGCGACCGACGGGGACTGTTCAATGCCCGCTGACGAAAGCAAACAATATACCAGGATCAAGCAACACAGCTGCATGAAGTGTATGTTTCTTGCCTTCCAATCTCTTACCTGCTCCCTTCTCAAAAGCATATGGGCCAGATCTAGTCTCGCCCTCGCTCTGCTCAGCGTTGGTGCTGATGGCCCAGTTGAATCTCCTGACCTTCTCAAATCTACCCCCAGAATCAGCTCAAAGGCGGCATCTAGAACCGATCCTAGTTCCTTGTCGCTTCGAAGATGCTTGCTCCTTAGGATGTTGCCACAGTGTGAGCCCACTTGAACTCTTGAGAATTGTGTGTGCATGTGTTTGCCAAGCTTCACTCTCAGGACAGAAAACAATTGTGCCAGTGAATAAGATGGTGCTCCAGGGCCCTGTACAATGCTAGGCTTCATTTGGTTGGTCGTTGTCATCTTAGCCTTATTGAGTAACATGTACATCCATGGCCATGGTCACTGGCCACAAACAAATATGAACACAACTCCTCGAATTGATAGTAAACTTCCATTGGTGCAAAAACTGATAGCAATAACATATAGTGAAACAAAGGAACGATGGCTCCAGATAGAAGTTTCATTGCTGTAGAATACTTGTGCACCTGCAAATGTCACACTGCTGCACCAACTTGGAATGGTTCTACAGTTTAGTTTTCAATCTTGCTCTGCTGTTTTTTCCGTGCCTCCTCTGGGCATCCGCTAGAGAAGATGACTCCAGCACAGTCCAGGAACTTACTATAAGCATCTTCAAATATCGCAGGCAAGTCTTTAGATGCATTTGCACCAGGCTCATCCATGGCACGCGCCCACTCCAAGTTTGCTGTGCAATCTTACCAATGTTCATTAGTTAGCGTTTTGTATAATTGTTTAGGTTGCCCCCCAAAAATCCTTATATGAGTCGGGATTGTTGGACTTCACTATCCCCGAAGCAAACATGTTGTAAAGGCTGCATGGGGTTCCAAGAGCAGCCATTGATAACTATGCTGTGCTGCGTCGTGACAGTCGTAGCTTGTAGCAACAATAAAGCAACAACGGCCTGTGCATCACATGACACCCTGGAAGCCTCATTGCTTCTGCGTCAAGCCACCAACGTTATCCGCAGCACAGGCGTTTCACACCCTCGAAAGTGAAAAAACACATGTGCTGTGCGCGCGTACCAATCTTACTGTGTGTGTTTTGTTGCTTGAAGGTCTCATTCTGCATTTGTCAATTCCTTCGTTACTTTTTAGGAACTTCAATAGTCCAAGAAAGTATGTTACATAGGAATTGCCAGAGCTTTTTTGAGCAACTCCAGATTAGTACCTGTGTGTTGCGCTGCGTCATCACGGTTATAGGCACTAAAATCGCGGTGGCACGTGCTCAGGGCCCAAGTAAATATGTTCTGGGACCCTCATTCCTTATTGACTGATCCCATTCTTAGCGACCGATGTTTACGAAAGCCCACACTTGCAACCCTTCGCCTTGTGGCTGTGCGATTGAAAAGAAGAAGAAACATCATCGAGCCCGTGTCCTTCTTTCAGAATCTCCAAAGCAAAACCTCCACAAAAATCCTCAAAAAACACACAGACCAAGGCACTATAGTGGATCGTGTACCACCCCCCAGGCACACCATCAGGCACCGTCCAACTGATGGTCACCAAACTCGCAGAGATGCCCTCACGACGCCAGGAGAACCTCGTCTCTGGCATCGGCCGAGTGGGGTCTCGCGCCCAAAAACGGGCCAATCATATCTCAGAATCGTGAGATGAGCTGGAAAACCATCGGGAATCATTAAGACCTATTATATTATACTATATTGGGATATTTGGCAATTTGGAAGCGCGCTCCATCAAAAGTTATGAACTTAAACTAGTTACAATAACATACAGGAACTATAGTTGGACACCAACTCTTGAACCCATACCACAAAAAACACATCGGTCATCGACGTTCCCCAATCGATTCTGGAAATCCCGGCCGCTGCCATGACTCCTGTTTGGATTGTCTCACCTAAAACTCCGCTGCTTGGACCAGTTGCCAACCAAATGAAGCCTATTGGGTATGCCAGGTATGCTCAGAATGTTTCATGATGTCATCTAGATCGAGCGTGCCATCGACCAAGAAACGACTCCGGCGAGCTGTCCGCCCGTCGGCCAACACCGATGCGGACCCAAATATGGTCCAGAATGACTGATAATATAATATATACGTATAGTTTGATACTTGATGCATATCATTTTTGTTGTAATGTTCTTATTGTCATCTTGATATTGCCCTGTTTATGTATAAGTAGTCATATTACTATTAGGCGGTACTGCATTGGCTCTGTACTCAAGAAGTACTAGACCACCCATCGCTCGCCAAATCATCGCTCCGGAGGCACATGGTGTCGAAGTCCGAGTCATCGGCAGTGAAGACCCAGGACCCCCCAGCACTGACATCGCCTGGTTCGCTGACATCGCCCATTCGGTTCCACTCTCCAGGTCCGGAACTCAACGACATGGCGAACATGGGAGAACCTGCCATGAATTTACGTGACAGTGCGCACTCACAAAGACAGTTGGTCATCCTCAAAACTGGGCTGCGTGGGTCAAGATTGTTGGTCCTGGAGCCCTAAGCAACATACCAGACCCTAAAACCAAAAGAAACCAAGTTTTTCATGTGGCCCGAGCGACTGGCATTGTTCGGCTGCCAGCGCCACACGGTCCCAAAGCTGCTGTTCCGCTGCAAGTGGTTCCGGGGGTGCGCCCCCCAGAGTGTGCAGCGCACGGTGTCCTGGGCGGTGTCCATTGGGGGGGGAACTCCATGGGGGGTGTCCATGACGTCACGGCCGTCGTTGTCACAGGTATCCACAGGTCTTAAACCGAACTTCTGACTCTGACATTTTTCTGCGATGGAGGTCCTCCTCAGCGGGTGCCTGATGAGGATTGGTCAATTTACCCATATGTTATAGTTAAGTTTGAAGGTCTACGAGAGAATTTTGCGTGGAGACACGTTGAGAATCTGGGCATGTTTCATGTTTCGATCTGAATTCGACACGAGAAAGTCCGAGAAAGTCAAGTCTGCCGCTTTCCAATCACCAGCACAACCTACTAGCGTGGCCTATGCGGTAAGGTTTAGGGAGTCTTTCGGGGCATCATTCTTCAACGGTACCCTATGATGTTCCATGTTTGCGTGCAACAACGAAATGCTCTTGGAACAAAAAGTATACCGGAGGCTAACATGGACCCTGAAAACTACCCGTGACAAACAAGTCCTCTACAACCAGCAACCCGAACGAATCGAGCGAGCTGACCACCGGACGACGCGCCGCCGACGCCGCACTGTACGGTCGGCATGGGTTGGTCTGGGCCATGCCTTGAGTTGCAAATTCATTTTCATAATGGTGTCCATGTGTATGTATAAATACGTTCATTGCTCACCGGCTATTCTTCCAGCGGTCACACATGGTTTCTGTTTGCTAACCTGATGCGTCACAAAATGGCCTTGCAATGAAACAAAGGGAAAGCAAAGAAGTTCAAGCGATTCCAGGTCCAAAAGTGCAAGGCATCTCCCTACACTCCGTACTACACTCCCTTGAAATAGTGGTCGGAAAACACGCACACTGCACACACACCAATCATTTTCGTGTTCCGCGTGCTAATGCTATCCAATGCTGGTGCCAACAAGGAACCCCTGGCCAATGAGGACCTGGGTGAACATCCTCCTTGACATCACCAAACCTCGGCTACCGCGACTTGACACTTCACTCAATGGCGAGTCTGGTCGTTTACTTTGGTGGTGGCTTGGACTTCGGAGGTCGCGATGAAAGAAAGCACCAGACTGGTCCAAACGGAACAAACATGTTTTTCGCTCTGTCCCTCATGAGACATCCACTGAAACCCTCCAGCGAATCCGGTACTAGTAGCTCCTGGCACTGCTCCTGGCCATACTACTAGTAGCAAGAAGCTACTAGACTAGGAACAAAGGACATTGGAACTGCTTCTGGGAACAAGAACTAGGATGGAGGCCATCGCTAGTAGGTTGGAGGCCATCACTACATATCGCTACTAGTAACAAAGAAGCTACTAGGAGAAAAGGGCATCGCTACTAGGAGCAAGGACGCTACTAGGGGCTCCTGGCATCGCTACTAGTAACAAGACGCTACTAGGAGCAAAGGGCATCGCTACTAGGAACAGGGACGCTACTA
>CAXAMN010009335.1:960031-999060 GCA_963970005.1 Durusdinium trenchii | reverse complement strand
GAAGCTACTAGGAGCAAAGGGCATCGCTACTAGGAACAAGAAGCTACATCCCAATCTTTTGGACTCAAATAACAGGACTTCACTGAGAGCATGGGCTACACACTGGGCTACACATGGCTGACTTCATGGTGCACATGGGCTGACAGCACCCGTACCAATCTCACACCGAATAAACCCATCCAACCGTGATCAAAAGCGACTCCCACGCTCGCACGACGACGTCCGGCACCCGGGTGCCTCGTAGGTCGTCACGTAGCCCGCATAGCCTGGGTGGATCGCTCAGTAAGGCGTTAGAAGAATTCATTCACCCGATCGATCGTTCGGCAAGGTGAACCTTTGTTTTCGCATTTAAACTGAGGTTGACTGAGGTTTGCGGTCTGGAGGTGATAGGAGATAGATCGGATCCTTCGCTGCGCTGTCCTACTCGAATGCGACGGTGAGCTCAAGAGAGGTGGTTCCTCCAACCCATTGAGCAATCGGATGCGTAACCCTTAGGTCCTTCCTTGGGCTCCACGCCGCTGGCCACGTTATTCAGCACCTGAAAGACACAGCTAAAGACCAGGCAAACATGGGCAGTCATTTTCTTGGACAGTCATTTTCTGGACACAGCTCTTCGAGTGTCACGGAGCGTTTCGACCGTCTCACGGCCCCAGTGGACTTGGACACCGGAGACCGCCGGAGACCGGCGCCGCAAACGGAACCGGAGAGTGTCGGTCCCTTCCCCGCTGAGCTCTGCGCCACGGTGCCCGTCTCTTCGATCACGCCGCCATCCACCAAGATCTTCTTGATCGCCTGCCATCGGAGAACCGAAGAAAAACAGCCGCATCGGGTGCATCGAGGAATCCGGCGGCCCAAGGAGACACCGAGAAAACCCAGCTAGGCCAAGGGACATCAAAAGAATTCAAAAGGGACCACAGGGCCTTAACCACCTAGCCTCTTGGACACTAAAAAGCATGGATGATCAAACTGTTACAGTACGTACATCACGTGGTACAAGAGTCTTAAACGGTGGGATCTTTATCAATGCGATGCGTAAGATACAGCACCTGAAAAGGACACACCCTCCAAATGATTCTCTTCGTGCACGGTTCCATGTTCTTCAGGTTCCATGTTGATCTTCGGTGGCCTAAGCATGGCTCTGACCACAAACGCCTGGATGTTTAAGACATCTCAAAGGCAGGACATCTCCCACATCTCCCGCCGTCTGTGGATTTGGATAAACCCAAACGGCGTGAGGTCTGCATCTCAGCATCGACTCAGTGAACTGTTTTGGCTGATGAAGAATGCGAAGTGCAGATGTGCAATGATATGCAATGGCTTCGAAGGTGGAACTTCATGAATTGTTAATGGATTGCTTTCAGAAAGGGAGACCGTGAACCCAAAATGTTGGTTTCTTAGAAGCTTGAATCCAGGACAACGAGGTTCGGAACCCTCCGGACCTTCCGGAACCTGCCCCAGGCATGGCCTCCTTGGTGCGTGCTCCGGCCATGGTCGTGAACTCTCCAGGCACTGCCGCCACCACCTCAGACGCCGCGTGGAGCGCTGCGTGGAGCAAGCGTGGAGCCTGCGTGAGGTCCCGTGGAGCATCCTGCCGACCCAAACCCAAAGAGTCTCAGGCTCCAAAAGACCAAGGTTTTCTGGAAGTCTCATGAGGCGACTCATGAGGTCTTTTCTGGAAATCCGAGGTGTTTTTGTCCAACAGACCTTTGCTGCGGTGTTCAATCACACGCCGATGCATGGTCTCGCGTGTTCTCAATCAATCGATCGGCAAGTGCCTAGGTGGACATGAAAAACCATTGTTTCATGTCCAGTTTGGGCTTCACTGCTTCACCTCTTTGTCGAGCTCCGAGGATCGGACCGAACTCACCGAACTCGGGGGAACTCGGGTACTCGCCCGCGGGGCGGTTGGTCCGATGCGATGCAAAGACATGGAGATCAAAGGCACCCGTGGTCAATGGAACACTCAAACAAACTATAGATATGAGTGTAGTTTAATAGGGAGAGCCCCTGGCCCAATAGGCTTTGGTCTGTTTTCTTTCTTCCAGGGGGTCTTTGGGAGGGAGACCACCTCTAATACACACCCATATCGAGTATCCCCAAAATGGGGGGGAAGAGAGATCGAAGGAAAAACCGAACGCCTTCGATCGAAGAGCTTGATTTCCAAGACTTCGATCGGAACCCATCCATGATCGCTGCACTCGTTATTTAATTTGGACTCTGTCCCATGCATCGCATCGACTGAGCTGCCGGTTTTTCGCATGCCGAGAGGCCATTTGGCCAATGCGGACAAGCTGGAAGCCCAAGACCTTCGGTCGCGTCGCTTGCAGATGCCCCAAACACCGAAAGCATCTATTATGACGGCCATGTTACCGGTCTTAATACCATGATTTGTTTGCCGAGCCTAAAAGAGAGAGTGATACCTGTTGGTTACATAGATTCTGGTCTAAAGAGCGAGTGAGAAGCGAATTCCCGCACACATTCAGGGGCTTTGTCCCATCAGTACAACCTCTATATAGAGCCTAAGGGCCTAAGTGATCATTTGTTTTGGAGTACCAACTGTCCCATCGAAACAGGAGCTTTCGAGCTTCCTGCAGGCCCCGTTCGAACGCCGAAGCTGTTGACGCAGGTTGACGCAGTCACAAGCAGCATCAAGCAGCCACTCGAACGGAGTTCAAAGTCCCAACAGGTGGCGTGTGGCCTGCCTGAAAAAGAGAGCTAATAAAACGGCTCAACAAAAGCCAAGAAGAAGGTCTCCAGGCAAAACAGACCTCTTTGTAACATGGAGATTGAATCTTCACAAACTGAAAAGATCTGAATAGGTCAGGATCGGACTACGGCCCACCAGAAAGGCAGTGCCGGGGAATGCCCACAGCCCACCAGGAAAGGCAGCCGCGATCAAAGATGGAGAGTCTTCAGGGAAAACCTATGGATCAAAGAGAAGCCCCAACCTGAATGGCCTGGGAAGTGGGAAGAGGAGTGAAGTGAGTGGGCTGATCCTTTCAGAGACGTGATAAGATGTGTATGGCAGCGGCATGCAAAAAGAAACGGGGGATGACCGTAGGTGCATCGCTACGAACGTAGCAAGGATGCTACGAACGTAGCAAGGAGCCGTACTACGAGTAACACGAAGCTACTACTCTCCCCGGAACTAACATGGAAGTGGAAAACCACAATGTATTGTAGTGGAAAATTGTCTTCCAAGGAGCCCTTCTCCACATAACCATGTGAGTTTTCGGGAGTGTAGCAAGGACCTGGTACGGTCTCCCGGGCTCGCCAGCTCCATGCAGACGAAGACACCTTTGGGAAGACCGTCTCGCGCCTCGAGCGACGTTTCGAGCGCTCGACGTTTGCTCGAGCGACGTGTGTCGTGCGACGTGAGTCCTTGGGACGAGCGCTCTGCAGGTCTCCGTGTCCGCGGAAGACGGAGTCTGAAACTCGGTGGTGGATAGACGTCGATGGGACACCCCTGAAGCGACACCGATCTTTCTCAGGTACAACTCCAAACCCACCAAAAAGGATGCTTTTGTATGCTTTTGAAATTAGAGGAATGCCGAAGTATGGTGTCCTGTTCTTTCGGTAGAGTTTGATGTCAGATTTCTGAACTCTTGTCCCACAAGTAGCATTCTCGATATTTAACTTCCACATCTTGCATTTGTTGAGGCTCTTCAGTGGGATGAGATGTCCGTCCCGGTCCGCGCTGCGGCGGCATGCGCGGACGGCCGGGCAGACCCAAAACGGACGGTTCTGTGGTGCAACACATGGGGAACGGCCAAGTTGGGGGGTGAACAACTTGGCCTCACAAAAGGTCCAGAAAGGTGGGAAATGGTGAGGTGGATTAAGGTGGATGCGGAAAAACTCCTCAGTTGTCCAGAGGCTCGACCCACGTATCCGGCGCAAACTGAACTGAGGAGTCACAACTCCCTAGCTTTTGCTGGTCTTTTTGGGGGTGCCACAGAGTCGAAGGCTGAGGATGTTATTCTATGATAAATGGCTGGGTGTTGCAAGAGCTCTTTGTTGGGTCTATCCTACTACCAGTAACAGTGGATGATTATGGTTAGTAAAGGCCTTGTTCAAACATAGTGATCAGCATTTACTGACAGTCACAGGTAAGGACAGACCCAAGCTATTTGACTCTTCGACTATTTGACGTTCATTTGATCGTCCTCTTTAATGGTCCATGTCTGCTACAGACTGTGCATGACCGTACACGACCGCGCGAACCGCGAGCCGACAGAACCCGAACCGTGGGACGGCTGGGTGTCCGTCGTGTCCGTCGTGTCCACGATCCATCACCGCGATGGTCCATGGGGACTTCCATTGGGTAAGACTTCGTCTCAAGTGCTCAAGGAATCTACCCAAAGATGAAAACCCATAGCTTGAGTATGTCGTCACATTACCAGGAACCCTGGATGATGATGGTTAGGGGTTAGCAAAGGCCTTTCTCAAAAATAGCGCCCGGTAATGGGGCACACCCTACCAGCAACTGAACCCCTATTAACTAGGACATCTGACGTCAATCTCCGATCTCCCTTCTACCCCGCTTTTTGATGCTTCTTGGCCGAGCTGCACTGTGTTGGGGCGCAGCAAAATGTTCTTCGGCGCCTGGCGCTCTCCGAGTCGACTCGGAAGCTGTCCGATGCCGACCAGCACAGCGCGCGCTTCAGTGATTTACAAGGAGCACTGCAAGCTTACGGTGAGCAGCCTGCAAGTCTTGAAAAAACGAACATGGTTCCAAGTAACAAGATGATCGAACACATCCAAAGCAGGAAAAGTCCGAATAACGCGTCTTGAAAAGGTCTAGCTCAATCAGGCAAAACATATTATTATTACTATTATATATATATGGTCTAGTTCTGCATGTCAGTAGGGTTCGAAGCCCCTTATCGTCTGCAATCCAAATGACTGAAAGTAAAATAGACTTTCTGCAAAAAGCTGCTACTTTCTTTCATGGACACGCCCACAAATATTGCGCGATCGATGGGAGACCCAGAGTCTGGGCAGATTCCTAGGTTGGACCAATGGCGCTAATCAGTCTTATATCTACCCATCAGTCATGCAACGCCTGTAGACAGGTGCTGTGCTTGGTGATGTACTTAGTTCTCTGCCTAGGCCGAAGGGCCGCGGACCACGCGTCGCCAGTTCTCGGCCTGGCATCGTTTGTCCTCGGCGCTTGGGAGGGTGAGCATGTGGGCGAAGAACCTCGGTTTCAGGGCAGCGGGTCTCACACCGCGGAAAGACGGAACTGGGCGACCCTTCTTCCAACCAATCGAATGGCGAATCTGTGATGGACCAGTTATGACAAGACATATGAGTTGGGAAGCTTCCATGGAAGCTCCCTGAAATACCCGATCAAGAACAGCTCCGCATGGTGCACAGTCGACGATGGGCAACTCGATGACCCGACGACTAATGGTCCTCCGGTCCCGTGTCAGCTTCCTAAGCCGTCCAAAAGGACGCGTTCAGGGCGGATGTCGGAAATCTGTGACGGGTCAGCGATGGATTTGGGACCGCAAAGAAAAATCAGGAAGGTGTCACGGTGTGCCAGGTTCTCCCAAATGATTTAAATCTTTTCAGGTCCTCAACGATTCAGAATGTTTCACTACTAGCACAGCAGGCCTCTAGAAGATTCGGATGATTCCCACCTGTTTAGACTTTTTTCCGCGCTGTCGAGGAGTCTTTCTCTGGCCACATTCTCCCAGATCCCTGACTCCAAGAGCCCAGAACTGCTGAGTATCATATCTCAGATCATCTTGTATGCATCGAATGTCTTAACAGACTCTTAACAGACTCTACCATCATCTTTCCTCGAAAGCTTCCGTTCTGGGCCAACTGGTAGAGGCAGGGCTCTCAGTCGGTTGGGCCAATGAGATAAATGATTCGCCTCGCTGAGGTCTCTTGCGGCTCTTTGACCACTCACTCTCAGCGATTCACGGTCTTACCTGGTTCAACACTCCTCCTTCAAGTGTGTTGAGGTAGACCATACAGTATATATGTACTATACACAGCTCCTGATGGATCTAGTTTCCACCCTGAAATCTGCAACGAGCTGCTCTGCGAGCTGCTCCGCGAGCAGCTCAAGCTTCTTCACTTTGTTCGAATGCTCTCGAACATGCAGTTCCAGGATCACTGCAATATCCATGCTTCAGCCACACACACAGGGGGAACCTAAGAACTTTCTTCCCACACTCCACTGAGCGCTTTAGGACTCCACCGTTTGCTCCGCTTCAGGATCCACCAGGCTCGGACACGCCGCCGTTCCGGCGTAAAAACCATTCCCTCCGCCGTCTCAGGGCAATCGGACGATGCGCTCAACGAGCTCATGGATCTGCTTGGTCTTCAAGCCATGCTGAAAGGCCTCCCGCTGGATCTCGCGCACCTGTGCCTCGGACGCGAGCCGGTCCGGAGCGTTGGTCCGGAAATCGCTTCAAGTCAAGACGTGCTTTATTCGGAGACCCATTGCCTGTCTTTTGAAGTATAGGTGAGAAAGTCTGCTGGAAGAGGTTTCTGAAGAGCTGGGCCCGAATTGGTTGCAACATTGTATGTTGTATTCGTACTTTCAAACTTATATTCATTCTATGTCGGACCTTCCGCGCAGACGGAGCTTGTCTCGTCCATCGCCTCCGCATTGGACTCACAGATCTACAGCTGAAACCACTTCAGAACTTCACCTTTCTACGCCTTCTCCTTGTCGAGTGATTTGGTTTATTGAGACAAGTGTACTCACTAGCAACTCTGATGCTGTCTAGCCTATAGCCTAGCAAAAGTATGAATCTGTCAACAAACACAGCACAACATATTGGCGCTCGCGAACACTGACACTGTGAATAGCATGTCGCTTTGGATGAAATCACGATTCCGAAATGTTTAACTCTCGAGGTGGCCCGACGCGGCCCTATGTGCAGGGGACAATGCACATGTGAAAAGGTCTTGCTGCCCACAGTGGTAGCGGAGCCAGGTTCGGCCCTTGGACCTGGCTCGGTTGGTCGGTTTTGTTTGGGGTGTTTTGGGGTTGTCCCTGGTTGGTGGTTCGCTTTGAGCCATGCCCCCGGTTGCGGCTGCGACAGCAGCCGATGGTTCGTCGAGGCCGGAAGGCCATGAGTTTGATGAAGGGCTGCCACGCCCTGGTGACTTGGATGAAGAGGAACTGGCCGAAGAGGCCTTTGACAGTGATGAGTTCCGGGCATTTCTTCGAGCCCGGTATCCACACCGCCAACACCGGCGGCGCCATGGCAGCTCGACCAGGAGTGCCGATAGTGACTTGGGCGACGGTGGTAGCAGCTTTGGAAGCAATGGGCCACCGCCAGAGTGGGATGGCGAATCCTTGGCCTTTCAGGACTATGCCATCAAGGCCAGGCTGTGGCTTGCTACCACCAAGGCCCGTCCCCGTGCACGAGGGCCGCTACTCCTTCAGAAGTTGACGAAGACCCCTTTCGAGACCATGAAATATCTCGCCCGGGATCGGGCGTGGATGACCAGCGATGGCAACGGCGATGAGTTGATCGCCCTCATAGAGCTCCCCGAGAACTTCGGTGAGGACCGCGAGGAGGACCTGTTGGCCGCCTTGGCGAAGATCACCTTCCATCTTCGCCGAGGCAAGGATGAGCACTTTCGAGCCTTCTTCAGCCGCTGGGACGTGGCAATGAGGAAGGTGACTGAGCACTCCGTCGTTCTTCCCGAACGGTACGTTGGTTTCTTGCTCATCAACGCCTTGGTGCTCTCCGATGCCGACATCAAGTCGCTCCTCAACTACTCTCGAGGGTCCATCAAACCCGGAGACATCCGGGAATGGATCCGCAAGCACGAGACAAAGCTCCAGGCCTCGCAGGTCGGGATTGAAAAGGAAAAGAAAGGAACTATGACCACGAGTTCTCGGATGACATCCTCCGCTGCTGCCCACTACATCAATGCCGAGCCCAATGACCTGGAGGATGACGAGATCTATGCCGTGGAGGAGGCGCTTCAAGACCTCCAAGGTGAAGACGAAGAAGGACACGATGGAGAAGACGGTGATGGAAGTGTTCTCGAAGAACACGAGGCCGCGGAGGTGCTGAGCACCATTTTGCAGCAGAAGAAGAAGACCTACACGCAGACCCTCAAGGCCAAGAAGGCGAAGGAGCTGTCGAGAGGGTATTCCAACACCTTCAAGGGCAAGACCAAGAGCTTCACGATGGTGGGGCACAATGCTCCCTTCAAGGAAGGGAACTACCGCATGACCGTGGAGGAGTTGAAGAAGGTCACCAAGTGCGCCATCTGTCGGAAACCCGGTCACTGGCACAAGGAATGCCATGAGAAGGACCGAGATCGTGGAGCCCCGAAGGAGGCCCATGTGTTGGAAGAGGCCATCTTCTGCGGCCACCTTGAGGAGCACCCGGGTGAGGGTGCTTTTCTCCCTGGAGGTGAACGCCTGAGCGATGAAATCTCCGCAGATGTCCCGGGTCATGGCGGCCCGGGATCTAGTGATCGACGCCTGATGGCACCTCACGTCGAGAGTGCATATATGGCCGAACTTCAGGGTGACCCTTGGGAAGGTGGCTCCAGTAGTGATCACGATATTTTTGGGGTTATGTATGGGGAAAGTCCGAAACTTGTTTCCGAACCCGTCCGATCGAACCCGTATCCCGATGAATGTTGCGCAACCATCGACACCGGTTGCCAACGAATGGTAGTGGGCCGGCAGACCCTTGAACGACTCGCTCAACGTCTCCCTCCTGGACTCCCAGTCAGGACCAAAGATCAGACCCATCGTTTCAAGAGCGTCCATGGGATCTCGAGCACCCAAGTCGTCGCGGCAGTTCCGACAAGCATTGGACAGAAGGGCTCATACTTCATGCCGGCCGTCTTCGACAACCCCGAGAGTGTGGCCGCCCCCTTCTTGATCAGCCTGCCCTTCCTCATCTCGTGTAGGGCGGTGATCTACCTCGATAATGAGACAGGACTCCGGGTGCGGTTCAGGAAGCAAGGGTTTACGGTTAAATGTCACCTAGGACCTACCGGTGCCCTTCGGATTCCGTTGTGTGAGTTCACCCCCGGTCAATTGGAATCTCTCAGTAAAGAGGTCAGCGGCAACAACCAAGAATTTGAGGTACTCAAGACGGAACAATCACATGATCCCGCCGCAGACAGTTTTTCACAGACCAAAACCGGAGCCCCTGACAACGAGCGTGAACCTCCGAAGCAATCCCCCTCTCATGGAAGCCATGCCGGAGCTGAAGCGACCTCGAGGACCACGAGAGGAGGCCCACTTTCCCTCTCTCTGGGGATGGAACCGCCTGCTTCGGAAGTTGCTCTATGTCATGCAAGGGCTCAACGTGTTGCTCGAGAACCTGATGAAGCGGCCGACGGAGGCCCGCGACCTACATCCTCCTCGCCATCGATTACCCGATCCGGAAGAAGTCTCGGATCCTTGTATCCGGGGTTTTGCTATGCAACCAGGGTTTTGACTTGAAGTGCAGCCGCCGGAGCCTGCTGGAATATAGTGTTATCAGTGAAACAACAACGTCAAAAAACTTGACACTTGGTCACTTGAGCCACTTCCTATAGTTTTTGAATTTTGAAACTTCCTGTGAAACTTCCTTGTCTATAATCATCTATGGTGTTATATATATTTGAAACTTCCGCACACTAGGAGGGTATCCTCAATTTCACTCGGTACAGAAAGTTTTTTAATTTAAAGGTCCCTTCCAAATTAAAATTTGGGTCTCACCCCCTCGCCGGCCGGCCGACGCGGTGCCAACCCGTGATGGCCAAGAAGATGGCCTCCAGCCGGGCTGCCAAGAATGGGCACGATGGGGTTGCCTGGGGTTATGTGTGTGGAAGAAGTGGTGAGGATGTTGGCTCATTGGGTAGAAGTCATTGGGAAAGTTGGTGGTTCAGGCTTCCAAATGAGCAAAACATGGGATCCAAATGACTCATAGTCGGGAAAGGCCCTGTTCTTTGAACGCTGTGTCTCACATCATACCAATGCCGGCCATCATATATGTGGTACATAGTAATTATCAAAATTATACATACAAAAAACTATATTTACATATTCCCAATCGATGCTTCCACCACATATGTGGATGCTCTCTGAGACTCTGCGTGGACCCTCTGTGTGGACCCCAACTGGCCTGCTCACGGGCTGGTTTCCAGCCTCGGCCCGCAGTTCCAACGAAGTTGGAGAGAACAACTCAAGAGGAGTGCTTGAAGCGAAGCTGGAGGGAACGAAGTTAGAGCGCTTGAAAGTCTGCCGTTTTCCGAAAAATTGTCTGCCACCACTCACACCCTCGCTATTCACACCAGTGGCACGGTTGGTAAAACCAAATGTTTGCACACACGTCTTTTTTGGAAGCACCAAGTGGTTTGCGCATGCCAGTTGGGCCTGCAATCAAAGAGCTTAGATTGAAGTAGAACGTATACATGTATCCACACTTAGTTACGAGATATGGTATCAAAGCTGGCCATCAAGTGTTCTGCGAGGTTGAAAGCTCTCACGAGTCTAGCTGATCCAGCCACTCTGCTTCCGAAATAGGTCTAAGTCTAGGTGTCCTTAAAATCAGGTGGAATTTGAGGTGAGTTTTGAGGTGTGTCAGGTTACCTTAAGGTGGAACTTGAGGTCTGAGTCTCGAAACTTCTGGTGGCTGGCTCAGGTGAAATGCCAACGGTCCAACGCAGTGTTGGAGAGGCCCGGGTGTCACTGATCAATCATGATCAATCGATGTCCTGCAGTTCACAAGAATCGAAAATTAAGACCAGTGAAGCGCCAAGTGGAGTTGCTGTTGTTGCATGTTCTCTGACCCCCAACCCAGCCCAAGCCTCCACGGCATCTTCCTCTGCAGCCTCTTCCTCGCCGCATTCCTGCGCATCATCCGCTTCGCAGGCCTCTTCCTTCGCAGCCGGTGCCTCTGGGGGCGGTGGTGGAGCCGTCTTCTTCTTGGCAGCCTCCAGCATCGATTCCTGGGAATCAAAATTTTTGGAGACTTCAATTAAACACCCAAAGAGACGGATGCTGGACGCTGGATACCAAACCTTGTTCCCGTAGACAAACCTCTGAAAGAGTGAAACAGTGATTGGCGGATCCACGGTGCCGGAAACTAAATGCATTCAGGAATCATGCAAAGCTTTAGACGCAGCCACATCCCCCCTGGTCCGGATCAATTCATCCCTGACAGCAGCCTCAGTTGAATCCAGAGCTGATGAACTTCACAAACCCTTGGCCTTGTTGAGGCTTCACAAAATTTATTTGAACTTATCAAAATTTATTTATTTATTTGAACTCCTGGGTGAGGGTGAGCCCTTCAAACAAACTATTAGACACTGCCACTCGATCCAGGAAACTGCAATGGTGGCCAAGTCTTCGGCAGTGACAAAGGGATGGGGCTTTACCTGAAGATGTGGTTTTGGTGGTTTCGTTCATTTGATATCAAGTCACCGCACAGCTAAAACACATTGGCAGGAAAGACCATTGTAAACACACGCAAACACTTTTGTACCAAGTTACACGGATGACTTCCTTTTGAAACAGCTTGATTCCCCATGTACCATTTTTGTACATGCCTTTGGACGTACAAATTTTCTCGGGTTTCTCTTCACTGCTCGCCGGCCGCTTCATGGGCGGCTTCTCTTCAGTCGAAGAGGCAGCAGCTGGGCGTTTCAAGCACTGCGTCTTTTTTCCCTCAGCTTTCTTTGCTTTCTCTTTTTCTGCCGATTTAGCTTTCGGTTTTGGTTTGGGAGTTGGCTTCGAAGACTCTGACTCTGGGTCCACATTGGGGTTGGGCTTAGCCTTGGGTTTCGATTTGGCCTTGCTCTTGGCTTGGCCTCGCCCTCCCCCCTTGGAAGGAGATTCATCCTTCCCTCCCGCAGTGGGAGTAGGAAGTGGTTCTGCTAGACCATCATCTGACAAGGTATCCACTGCAGCTAAAGCCATGGCACGCACACTAGTACCAGACTGTATCTTGATTTTGGAAAATGCTTAATATGATGTAACCAGTCAGACTGATTTCAGTTATTGTTAAAAAAAGCAAAGCAAACACTGAATCAACCTTGGCGAAACGATCCGACAGCAACTTCGATGAATCGCTCATGCGCAGGTGTTTCCATCGAAAGCCTCATGGTTGGCGGCCCAGCACAAAGTAGTGTAGCCTCATGTCGCCTCTTCCAATGTTTTTGGTGATACCATGTTCAAACAAGACATGTGCATAAACTCATGGGGCGGTTTTTGAGTTGGAGACACAGCAGTCCAAGTTTACATTCTGGGTAAACATGTTAGCATTTGTCGAATGGCTTGGAGGCACACAAATCCCCCCTGCAAAAAGCAGAGCGCCATCATGATCAGGCTTGTAATGCCTGCCCCACAACTCACAGTTTCACAGCCGTTTTGGCTGGCACAGTGGTAATACCCTTCAAATAGTATTTAGGCTTCAGAGGTGTGATCACAGCGGGAACACCATCGGCCACCTTGACCTTCAAGGAAGGAAAATTAGGATGTTGATCAAGTTTTGAACATCGTTTGACACTTACTTGTTTGCCCATTTGCCCAATAGGTGCCTCCCAGACGATGCCAAAACTTGAAGATGCGGGCAACTGCTTGAAGTTGTTGAAGATGGCACCAAACTGGGAGTACCGAGACGTAGGTGGATCATCCTCCAGCTTCTTCGGCTTGAAGCAATTGACTTTTGGCCGCGGTGTGATAGTGTATCGGAATGTCTTTGGGGTAGGGCCAGATGGTCCATCCTGTCAAGGTGTCTCGAAGAATCTATTGCCCCGTGGTCTCTTCGATTTTGGTCTCTTTTGGTCTCTTCAAACGTGGGAGTATTGGAACATTGTTTAAAGCCAAACAGATCCTCAGTGAGGGGTGCCATGTCGTGATCCAGCATGACTGCCTCTGTAGCCCCGCGCGTGCGTGTTATCCAGCAGCAAAGATCGGCAATGGTCATCAACTCCTTTGTTTGGGTCCCATCTCCAGCCGACGACACCAGAGAAACCACGTGCAAGTCCGAGGTGACCACCACGGGATCGAATCCACCACGGAGGCTGCATCTCCTGCATGGCTTGCCGGAGTTAGGTGGAGCCGGTTCTGAGTCTGGGTGTTGGTGGGTGTAAGTACAGTTACAACTGACTACAATTAATATATAGTATTATAAAATAATGCCTTGAACCACCAATCCCTTCTGTTTGTTTATGTTTGCTATGATTGACTGACTGCATAGGTCCTGCCACCACCTCAGCAAAAGATCCAACATTGAATCCGAAGAGCTCTCGGGCTTTCAGTTCTGCGGCGCTTCCAGTGGCATTGGTGATCCACAAAGACCCATCATTCTTATCTTTCACGATGTTCAAGTCGGAGTTCGCAAGTTGCGATTGGCAGTGAATCCTGAGTGTCAAACTAAAGAGCACTCATTTAATTGTTGGAATCTTGTTGGACACCATTTTTCTAAAGGGAAGCAAAACCAATCAACAAACAAACCATTGCTTGACATGTGATGAAAGGGTCGTTCGACCAGAACTGAACTCATCCATGGGCTTCTTCTCCAAATTCACCCTGGTGCCAAAGTTGGGGACATCAACAGCACCGGTATAGTCAGGGCTGGCCAGTGTTCTTGCAGACTCGGTTGGAACAACGCTAGAACCTGATGGTTCTGAGGAAGTTGATTCCTCCGATATCCCCTGCAATGCTTGTTTGATTGACTTGTCGTTCCCGATAGCATCCTCCCACTTGGTCAAAGCAGCAGCTTGACTGGCAATGTACTTGTTCTTCACCATGTCCGGAATCCTTGGGTAAGACAAGCCAGTAACATACAAACAAAGGCATGATTCCCATCAGCCCATCGAACAGTTTAACATGGTCACATATACAAGATAAAATAGACAACTGGTAAACCTGTCAGCTAATTTATACGAAGTTTCTTGCATTGGTTGTTGGTGATGGTCAGGACCTCCAGTGCAGGGACAGGGTCGGAGAAGGAAGTCCGCGATCTCCGTTTCGGGCCGGCTTCCTGAGATTGATCCCACCACTTTGTCATGAGTTGGCCAGCTACGCTTGACTTCAAAGAACTCATGGTCCCAACATCATCAGCCAACAGGATGCCCATGTAGTGCATACGCACCGACTTGTTTTCTCCAAGAAGTTCGCCCAGCTGGATTTGGGCGCAAGCTTGGGACCACTCGCCAAACCTGGACTTGACATGGTTTGGGATGTTTTCAAGCAGTTGGTTTTAATTCTTAAAGGTTGCAATGATTGGTAGTGTGCACACACACTCCAACAAGGTTAAGATGCCTGTTCGGCATACAATCCACCACCAAGATGGGAGCACCCTCGGGCAGCTGCAGGCCATCTAGAAGCTTGAGGACGATGGATTTGGAGGCCTCTATTCCGCGTTGTTGCACCTTAAGACTTCAAGGGTTTTGATATGTTTTGATTCATGTTGATTCTGTGGTAACTGTAACCATGGAAGATGTCTTTTTTAAACGAGGAACGCGCCAGTGTGGCGCTAGGGGACGGTCCTCCTCCGGGTTGGCCAGCTCATTGACCCTTGCCCGTTCGATGCCTGTGATTGCGCCCAGCATGATGCGGCTCTTGTTCCACTCGATGTGCTTGTGAGATCCAGATGTGATCGCCAAACCTCAAAGAGTACCACTGCAGCAAGCACTGGAACATGTGAAACATGATCGCCAAAACTATGAACATGAGAGTGGAACATAGTGAAACAGAGCACACTATGAATAAAGGCTTGGAAACATTGTTGGTTGGTCTTTCTCCGGTCGCCCCCATGTGCGCTCTCCTTGAAAATCATGCTGATCTCTTGCACATCGAAGGACCTAGAAGAAATTTGAGCGTGCTTTTATTGACAACTACTCTAAACTGCTCACAGCGACAGATTTCTCACAAAGCACGCAGTGTATGCACATGTACGCACTCATTGCGTTCAAGCTTCGCGATGCATGTGTTCTCAATCATCCGACGGTGCCCCAAAATAGCCGTGTGCGCTGCAGAGGAATGCGGTTGCGGCATCAGCACGAAGCCCAATGTTGAGCTGTTGCCTCCGCATCTCACCTGAATGAGGGAAAGGCTCTCGTCCACAGACAAGGCACCTTGGAGTCCAGTTCAACCAACAAAAACATGTTCCTTGTTGAGAAAATTTGGACCCCTTGTTGAGCAATAAGCATTTTCCATGAGCAGTCAGCCAAGGGTCGCCCAGGCCAAAGGGAGCAGTCGACAATCATCACAGTCAATCTCAGCAGACACACCGTATGGAAAGGCAATCAGGTGTTGCAGGAACTTACGAAAAGAATAACATTTCAATCGAGAAACGCTGACCTCCCCAAGGCAGCCTGTTTCTCCACTATCTCCCCTTGCGCAAGAGAGATTTTCTTGTGGATGCTGAACACATGGCGGTCATCCATGAATTTTGCCACGGCCGCTTTGCCGCGATCATATCTGGATGTCAGGTATTGGACATCCAGCCCACCCTGCCAAAATAATCTAAGAATGCAGGTCCACCAATTGATGACAAAGTGATTTCAAATGTTTGAGATTTCGCTGACAATTGTTCGAAGCTGATTGCATGCCTGCCGCGACGCGAAGACTCCAAAGTCGGAAGCCCACTGCGACAATTTAGCCAAATCTGTCTCAATGCCCAGCTCAGTTTGCGTCCATGTTGTTTGGAGCAAAGCTGCGTGCAACCTTGTTTCCAGTGATGTTCAGTAAGCTCATTAACATGTTGAAGCAGCTTGGAAAACATAGTGTCAAACATGTAGGTTGTTCTTTCGCAGTGTGTTGTTCTTTCTCACAGCCGGATTTTGTCCAAGAGGCTCTGCAGCCTTCGTTGCTTTGTCAGTGTCCACCTCAAGGCAGGAAGGCAAGATGAGGGCGATGAAGTGGGGCCAGCAGGGAACAAAACAGTTCTGACATGAAGTGGGGCCTTTTGCTGGTACTTGGCCAGGTGGGTTTTGAAGACATCGATCTTCCCAATGTCCAACGGGGGAACAGAATTCTCCAGAATGGACAAGATATCAGCATCGGTGTGGCGGTTCAGGAACCTTATGTGGCTGGAATAAAAGTATATCATAATGCAAGCTGGACTAGAATCTAGAACTTGTGTTGAGCATATGCAGTACAAAGAAGCGTTGCTAAGATCTCCTCACGCACTTCGTCATAGTATTTGGTCGGCACAAGCTCCTTGAACCGAGCAAGTGATGCGTGAAATCCACCGCACACTCGCTGAAGCTGTTCCTGGGCCGGCAAGAGGGCATGTGTATGTTTAGCTGATAGGGTTGCAAATCATCAGCCCTTCCCCTGGGGAAAGCTATGAAGCCCACCTCATACCCACACAAACATACACAAACCCTTTGCGAAAAAAGCCATGAAGGTGCAGTCTAATGAAGGGTCTTCGGGCCCAACCTCAAACTAACCACCAATGTTTGGAAAGAGTCGAGCGATGCTTGATTCCAGGGCTTACGCATTTTGACGTTCAAGACCTCAAAGTCCTGTCGCATCCTTCGGAGCAAAAAATCGACCACCTCCTGTGAATTGGGCAATTGTTTTTGCCACTGGTGAAAGACCCCGGTGCCCCCGTTGTAGGTCATGTTAAACACGCCCGCTGCAATCCCATCGTGCAGCAGAAATCGAGGTTGACCGAAGAGCCTGGAAGAAAGTTGAATGCACATGAGTCACATGAGGGCAAAACGCCCAGAACTCGCATAGTAAGGGAGAACTCAAACGGTGTGAAGCTGAAGCCCCACCTCACCAGCTCCTTCAACTGGTCCCGGGTGCTCTCCGAAACTGCCGTCAAAAGGTTCGATGCCGCTCCAGCTTCCGTGCGGCCAATTTGGTACGCAGCCGCGAATGAGGCAGTGGTGTTCAAAGCCTGGGCGGGCATTTGGGCAAACATGGACAAACAAGAAAAAGGAGCAAACAAGAAAGAGCAAACAAGAAAGAGCCTCAAGGTTCTGCAAAGCATTGTCGAACCCTCCTCGCTGCATTGCCTCCAACTGATGTAAAAGATTGAATGCGTTTGGCCGCCGTCGAATGGAAGAGGTGGTGAGTGTCACACCTGCAGGCAACAAATGAGACATCCCAAACAAGGTGTATATCCCAAAGGGTGTGAGACATCCTGATACGGAACATGATCCGAGTGAGATATCCAGTGCGCTTCGCATACAAAACATTGTGAATAAAAAGAAGGCCTCGGTTTGTGTTGATTGCCTCAGACAAGTCCGGTGCAACCTTTGTGCAATAGACGCTGGAAAAGGACCTTGGACAGATTGTGGTTGGGTGCATTGATTGGGCATTCATGCTCTTAAGAAAAGCTAAGCTGGGAGCTTTTGGACGTTATCTGGTAAGGCCTGACATTACAAACAATTGGTTTCTATTGAATTTGAATTGACTTCGCATTCCATTCCCTGGCCTCCCGCAGGGTCTCCAATTCCCAGACCGCCATCATGCAAAGCAGTGCGCAGACTCCCCTGTTCCATCCTTTGACCATGAAGCAAGTCTCAGGAGGGAGCAGGCCTTTTGGTGCATCAAAGTCCTTTGGAGACACAAAGACTCGGGGACTTTTGAGCCACTTTTCATCCACGGTTGTCACAACTAGCTTCTCTGTTCCCGGCAAATCTGGATGTGTTGCCAGCCCGTTTAGCATCATCAATTGCGATAGCAACCGTTGAACTTCCTCGGTGCCCGAGACTGTGGGAGCATGTGCAAAGAATATGATCCAACAAGAATCAACAAACTTGAGTGACAAGATATCAACAACTTACCACCCCCCAAAAAAAAATATCCATCTTGTTCTCAATGAAACAGCCCAATTTGTAGCCCATCGGCCACGTCCGCTGTCCCGCGGAGTCCATAGTCGGAGCGAAAGGGCAAATGCCACCCTCGGAGAACGTGAGCCCCCGATGACGCAAAGGCTTTCTCGGTAGCGTAGGTCCTAAGTTCTGCTTTTGTGGCACCACTGACTATGCACCACTCAAATAACAACGATTTTTGTTCATTGAGGGCTTGGCTCTGATTCATCTGGTGGGAAGAGCTTCTCGATAGCCTTGTAGAACTCGATTCGATCGTCCTGCAGCTACGCTTGGCAGGCCAAAGCTACATGTGAATGGCAACTGGCCTTGGAATCCAGTCGCTTGGCCAGGTATGCATCGAAGGTTCCCCAGCCAGAGATAACAGCATCCCTGAGTTGAAGAGATTGAAGTTTGAAGCATTTTGAATGTAGGGCTAAACCCATTCTGTTTCACTGTCGAGTATGCACACTGGACATCACTGGACAATATTGAGCTGAAAGTCAACCACTCGTTGAAGAGCTTCATGTGTTTCATTCTGGCCGAGTCAGCGGGGATAGAAGGCAACTTAGGATCAGAAGCCTTTGAAGCCTTGCCGCCACCGCCCCCATCCCCCGAAGTTCTCCGCTTCGGCGCCATCAAGGCGTGGATGCCAAAGCCAGCTGCCTGGCACGTGAGGTTGCTCAGCAATGGGGGTGCTGGTGGGTCGATCACGGTGGTTATCCAATCGAATCGATCATCCAATCGAACCCATGTTTTGTGCCGGATCCCATCTAACTCAACCCCTATTTGTGCCGGATGTTGCTGGGTGGATGTGAATTTGTGCCGGATGCCAGCTACCACAAGGAAAGGTTGTGCCGGATGGCACCTGCCACACTTCACAAACTTGGGTCCTGTCTAGTCACAAAACTCATGTGGGACTAGACAGCGCCAGTTGTGCTTGTGGTCAATGTCATCAAGCACAAACACCCTGTCCCACACACAAACCCAGGAGTCCATAAATGTGTGATAAGTTGTTTTTCATTTTGGCCCTCTACACTACTCGGATTGTGCCGGTTGACATTGTCCGCAAGCACGAACCAGGTTGTTGTTTGGAGAGTGAGGTTTGTGCCGAGAGTTGACTTCAGAAAAGGTAGCTTTCCATTCCGACTTAAAATATGACCTTCTAGTTTTGTGTGTTTGGTTCACCTGAACAGCTGCCCTTCATTCCCACACAGACCCCGATCCTTCATTGCCAAAAGGCAGGCTTCACTAAACTTCCGGCATTGCCAGAGGCCCAGAGCTCTGCAGAGACGGGTGGATTGCAAGGCATATGTAAGAAATTGTAAGAACATCTAAAGAATGATGGGGACACAAATATCTTTGGTGGTCAACCAGCATTCAACATATTCGAAAACGCACCTTGCATCCACGGAAACCCACATTCGAAGCCAAAGAAATACCGGTACATGTGAGTCACATAAAATCAGAAACTAGTTAGCTACATTAACTTTGCATGTCGTGGCTTTCGTTCTGGCCAGGTTTAAAACGATCAAACCTCACCGGCATCTCTCATAGCTGATTCTACCACGGATATAGCTGTTGCCATATCAACCCCATTAGACCATAGAAGGGCTGCAGCCCGGTACAGTGCTGCATTCATTCTAGCTTTTCTATACTTCTGTCTCTCAGCTTTGTCGGGCTTCTCCGCAATAAGGTTCAATTGGTTTTCAGCCTCAACTCCAAAATGGGCTTGAACACAAGCTGTCTCATACGTCTCATAGTGGTTTCAAAAACACAAACATCTCATCTGATTCAAGGGACAGCTTCCAAGTTCTGCCCCCGCGCTGGAGGTTGGTAGCGAATCCCAGGGCCAACGGCAAGGCCTCCGTTGGGGATGCACCTGAGAGCATGGCATCGTCCGAGTGGCTTCTGCACAGTGTTGATTCCATCAGAACTAAGTGGAACAATCTAGGTTGTCAGGCGTTGTAACATCCAAGAGGGGGTAGCGGCCCAGGACATTGTTGGCCAAGTCATCAATGCATCTAGCTGCGCTGTGCATATCGAAGGGGGGTTGGCCTTAGGTGTGCGAACATTTCAATATGTAGTATATAGTGTAGTATATAGCGTGTGTTTACAGTCACTGATGTCAGACTAGGGTTTCTACGAAGGATCGCAGCGTACTTTCTCAATGTCCTACTCTCATCGCTCTGGGTGTTCACAGAGTCATGCTCATAGACTGGCAGCAGTTAAGATAACTGATTGAGTGAAAGAAATTGAGACACGGTTAACCCCCCTCTGCCTGGAGGAGGTGAAGCCGCGGCGATGTCTCTGGCCGCTGAGGCGGGTAGATACAAAAACTGACGTGGCTGATAGTCAGGGCTGGACAAAAATCTCTTGGTCCTGGAAGGTCTCAAATGCAAATGAGATGTAAACAATGAGATGTAAACAAAGTGTAGTTGCCAAAGGTTTTGCCAAACCCATACCTCAAGATCACATCGCTTGGGCCGAACTCCACTCGCCGTCTTCGCCAGAACTTCGTGTTCAGGTCTTCATGCCGCAGTCCTATTCAGGCTGGGGTCCCAGCTGAGAAGGTTCCACCAAAAACTCTCACCGGTTCCTGCATCTCGAATCCGCTCCATGCGAATGAGATGTGGGGCTCCGGGCCCTCCCAGGCCTTTGAGGAAGGCATTGGACAAATGGTGCGCATAGTGCATTTTCCTTGGGGGAGAAACCAATGAGGAAACCATCAAATATCATTTGGTTTGAAGACTTAGATAACATTATCTAACAGTTTCTAACCAATGAAATAGCTTTGGCCTGCCAGGGGTCCAATCACGGAACTGGTCATACACAAGGACTTCCCTTTTGGGTTCATGAACGCGTACTGATGGGTTCGCTAGAAACTTTTCCAAACATTGCTTGGAGTCGTCGATACACCAGAGTTCTGGGTGCCTATCCAGCCACGAAGATGTCAGACTGAAATGCCCATCGATGTCTTCATGAGTGTGACCAGTACTGAGGAAGTTGAGTTCACAACCTCGAAGCCTGTGAGTTGCTATCAGGGTCCCCATGAGCCGTAGGGTCGTTTGATGCTTCAACTCCTTCGAGCAATTGTCGGCCTCGAAATGAACAAATACATTTGACCAATGTATGTAGTTCAAAGGCTTGGTCATCATATAGGCAATCAATTCGATGGTCCGGGACCCACTCGATTTGGTGTTCTAAGGGCTTAAGCCAACAACGATAGCATGCCCATGACATATGGCCGTAGTGGCCTGCAAACGGGGTCGGCTCCAGCTGGAGAAGTCCTTACAATTCAGGGCCATGCTTTTAGGATAGCAGTGTTTGGCTTGGTCCATGCCGTCGATGATGATGCAACAATGGGTGATTGGAGCACCGGAGGCGGCCTCTGTGCGAGACTTGGCTCGATGAGCCCAATACTGTTGCCGATCCCTGTATTGTCGGGATAAGTGGTTCCTGTATTGAGCCACCTGCGCCAGCCTCCCCGGTCCTCGTGGTAAGCGCTTGATGATGAGCTGATGCTTCACGCACACTGAACAGCGTGCATGGTGGGAGGAAGCGCGAATCCGCAGGCGATCTGCATAGTCGTTCATCCACACCTAAGGGTGGGTGAGTGGATTGTCACACCAAGTGATCAAACAATCACACTCTGAAATTCTCAGACTGTGCACCCCCACGGATGCAAACAGCTTAGATGAGATGTTCACTTCAGGGTTCTCCGCCCGACACAAACGCAGGTAGTCCATGATCTTGCCTGGTGGCAAAAATCGCAACTTTGTTCTGTCCAAGGTTTTATCATCGAACTTCAGCGCCCCACGGCGCGGGCGCTTGTTGCTGCTGGAGTGGTGTAGGTCAGGGAGGCTCTCGGCACACTGCTCATAAAGACCATAGAGGAAATCATGGACTACAGACCTCTTGTGAGTTTGGGGCAACGGCGCTCTTGGCATAAACCTTTGGTCGATAGGCGGGCAAGATTGGCCACTTCTAACTGCCGAGCTGATGGTGGCAAACCTGTGTTTACCTATAGACAGGATGCGCATAAAGCCTTTGCTGCAAATTGGGTGTTCCAAAAGTGTGAGGCTCCGAGTGCCCCTGCATGTCTCTCCTTGCCTTTGCAGAAGGTTGAAGACCTCATCATGCAATAAGATGCGAAACAAGTCACCAGGATCAAACACAAATACGATGCAAACAAGCAGACCAATAGAGGTAGAACTACCCCAAACCAATAGACTAGACCAATACAATGTCAACCACTCTGGGGATGTCATATAGGCCTCTTCAATCCTACCTGCAGGTGCCAAACCGCAATCGCAAGCCGCAGTAAACACTCGAAACCCTCTAAGGTCAAAGCAAAGTTGTCCTGGTCAAGTTTGTCCAACAATGCCATTTGTGTCCGAACCTTAATCAACTGATCAAAGGTGCCAATGTCTCGAAAAGGTTTGAAGCATTGGCATAGGCAGCCACATTGTCCATCGACCCTTCTTCTCAAGAGCTGCACATTCGGTCTGGCGTTGTTCACCACGCTGGTCACTGCGACCTTTCTCTTGGCAGGCATGCGCTTTGGAACTGGAACCACAGCCTGGGTGGAGGCTGGGAGACCTGTGGGAACTGTGACATGGTGTCCTTCGTCATCACTAAGCACATCTATGTTTGCCAGCGGTGAAGGCATGATGTCAAGGCTGTTCCTAAGTGGAAAGTGTTGGGCGAACAAACGGCAAATCTGTTTATGCATTGCATGTACATGTGACTGTGTTGTTGAAGGTCATTTGAAGTAAAGACAGGCTTCGCATCAGAGATTCTCAGCCAAGAACAATTGCTGATCACGGACCTAGGAGAGATGCCGGAGAAGCAGGTTGGAGCTACACTCTCAGTTCCATGGTATGACTGACTGAGCTCATAGCAATATGTGCAATAGGATGCAATAAGCAACAACGCGTACGACCATAGCAGAGCCGACAGGAAGAGTTTAGTGAATATGCATATAGAAAGCCCTGGTGAATTGATTGACTAGGCCTTGATTGGTAGGAGCATGAACTGCAAGTCGTGCAGCACTGTTGTTTGGGCAGGGTGTTGCTTGACAGTAAGCTTGAACCTATTTGAAGATAGTTAGCACACTCTCACAACTCATGCCTTTACCAATTTTTTGAACCTGCACTTCAGAGTGACCCGGGCAAGTGGAACAAAAGAACAAGTGCTCCGAAATGGGACTCCACTGGACAGACTTTCACACGAATCGATGAGGCTTCAAACATGTCAGCAGCGCTTTGGAGTGGCAGGCAGGAGGCCCAAAATGGGAAAACGAGCTGTGAGCACAAGCACATACACAACCCACGTTCAAGACATGTGTGATGCACCAGAGTCATGTTCTGGGCTTCGAATGAACCAAGTACAAAACCGGATTCCAATGTTTTCCATGAACAACCCATCGTAAAAGAGCGTCCAAGCCAAGCCACTCTAAGAATAGCTTGAATTTTGAATTGAGCAAATTTGGAAGTGAGCTTTAGCGCACATTGCCCTCCTCAAGATGATGATGGCCAATAATGTTTACAGCCATGTAAGCCACCTTGGGCATGACCAAGTTGCCCACCGCCTTTAGGCGGGCTTCAGCCACCTTTGTGCTGGAACTTGCCAACCAGGACAGAAGGGGTGGTTTGGCCACCTCATTCCACTCATCCTCAGGCCAGGCCTGCAACTCCGCATTGGGGACCAAATACTGCGGGGCCTGAAGAGAGGCATTGACTCTGCAGTCGTAAGGAGATTGGAAACGATTGGAAACACCACAGACCCAACGGAAGAATCCAATGCATATGAACTAACTCAAGCATAGCACCTTGAAGAAAATGAAGCCAACACGGCGGAACATGAAGAAAGTCCGTTGTCTCCACACCTAAGTTGTCTAGTGACTAGTGACTTTGCCATAAAGCTTGCACAGCTTGCCATCATTGCCCAGCCATACAAAGATGGATTGAGGGCAAAGCCGGAGCACCAACCTGGTAGCCAGTGACAGTAGACCAGCGCAGGTCCAAGCAACGACGCATCGCTGCCTGCAGGAATTCTTCAAAAAAGCTGAGCGAGCTTCAAACTATTGTGGTAGGGGGACTCCTTCAAGACTAATACGAGATGTGAAAGTAGTCATGTTGCACGCAAAAGGCCTGCTTCAGGTATTCTAATACCTGAACCATGTCACTGCCAAGCACGTTGCCAACGTTCTCCATGAACATAAATTTCCTGGGGCAGGTGTGGGCTTTGGAAATCATGTGGGGACACACTCCTGCCAATGGTTGAATGATTGATGAAATGAACCAGTGCAGGATGGTGTCAGGTATGGTGCTGAGTCCCAAAGGCGGAACACTTCCTTGAGCAAGGCAGTACGCGCATCATTGAGAGCAAGCTTCTTGCCTGCCTTTGATACGCCCTGCCAGGTTGAAGAGACATGAAGAGACTACGGTAGAAAAATGAATCAAGCTCAAAGTTCACGCATTAATAGATTTAGTTTTTCAATAGAAAAAGGAATCCGAAATTGGATGAGATGGACGACAAGCGGTGTTGCCTGACAGGGCCAACCAGCAATGAGACCTTCGGGCTCCAAATGCTCCACCTGTGACATTTGAAAGGTGGTGATATCACCATGGATCACTGACTTCTTGGGAAAGAAGCCATCGGCGATGCGGCCACGAATGACATCCTGGCAGAACGTATCGATCTCCACCTTGTGCAGTGGCAGGGAACTATGGTATGAGTGACAGGGAACTCATTCAGGCCCAGGCGAATCCAATGGAGTGGACCCACCTTGAACATCCAAAACTATAAGATTGGTGGCGATGACCCGCAAACCTGAGCTGAGCAGTTGGCCTTGCCAAGCCCAAATCTAGGCCAAGGATGCCCGCGAAGAGGCTCACCACGCGATATCGATGTGCCTGGCAAGATGGCAAGAAAGAAAAATGACAAGATGGTAGGAACAATGGCAATCATGGCGAGTAAACGTCAGAGGTCAGCCATGGCAATGTCTTCTTTGCGTCTCGAAACTGAACACTGCCAGGTTCAGGGTTCGACCACCCCTTGGGAAGGCCTGGGCGAAGACAAAAACAAAAACATGAACCCACAAACTAAAGGGAAAACACAAGGGTGCGTGAGCCCTGCACCATGCAACCACTCCCCCAGCTGCGGTGTCACAAACTTCCCTGGGCTTTGCTGAGCATTGGCGATAGCAGTCTTGTAGTCAGACCAATGGAAGATCTGAGTAGCAAAATCCTGGAAAGCAGTTGGTGAAGTAATTTGTGAGACTGTTACGCATTGGCCAAGCATATGAAATATATAAAACAAGAACAACCCGGTCTCTGGATCCCCTCAATGAGAGGAACTTCGTGTTGGCTCGCGTTGTTGCTGAGAAGCATCCTGAGCGAGGCTGGGCATCGCAGAGAATGTATATGTGATCAATGGGGTTCCGGCTGATTGTTCCAAACCCTGATAAGGACATAGTTTTGCCAGAAGCCAACTTGCCTTTGGGAGGCAATTTGGCTCCCTTGGCTGGCTTTTTCACTACCTCAAACACATGTGATCTAGGAACAAGTCAGCAAAGCTCTAATATGCCTTAATCCAATAAAATTGCCAAACCCTATCAGCATATTGATGCAGTATAATGTGTTGAGTTGAGTCCAGTCACCAGGTTGATCACCAATTTCCTTCGTGGCCGCAGTGGCCAACTCCCAGGTTTGAAGCCGCGCACTGTCCCATCAAGGTGGAGGCTCGCAAACTTCGGGGCCTGTGTGTAGGTCTTGGGCCGCGCAGCCTGCCAGGTAATTGGAAACAGGTACCCACAAGATGTGGATAAACATGGCCTTCTTCGCAGATGGTTTTTTCATGGTAGGTCCACCCTCTTCGCAACTCAGTAAGAAAACAAGATGGGCAACGAAGATGATGTTTAGCTTCATTAGAAAGTAAGTTGGCTCTTGATGGGCTCCAAGAGAGGTCAAACGGAAACAAAAATAAATAGGGCCTATTATTTGTGGATATTTGTGGCCTCTTGACCTCTCTTGGTTTGATTGAGGACCTGGCTCGCTCAGCTGGTCGATGTCAGCAAGGGGCATGAGAAGTGCTAAGTAGTAAGTACTAGGGCAAAAACACTCAAAAGCACTGAGTTCATGACTGCACAATATTAACAGCAAGGTGTATGCTAGTTTCAAGCAGAACTATAATTCCAAACTGCTCGACATGTTTGGAGTGACTGTCAAACCAAATGTCCATTGCCGAAGAATTGTTTTCCCCGGTTTCGTTCGCTGATGGCAGGCCCATGCCCGCGCTCCAATCATGAGAGGCTCGCAGGTCCTCATTGCCAGGTGCCAGAATTGAAAAGACTGGGCCAACTTAGCTTGACTTCCAAACACTTCTTGCACCATACTACCTTTGTGGCTGAGGTCCTGACTGTAGGATTGCGGGTATCCAGCCCATCGCAAAATGCGGTCGAGCCTCATCATGTTTAGGATTTGTTGGGAAGCAATCAAGAAGTCCCTTGAGCTGGGCCCCGATCTCATCAAGCCGCGCTTGAAACTTACGGGCTGTCCTGACAGAGTGCGATGTGATTCAGAAGCAGAGCCGACCTGCAAACATGATATTAATAGGAACCCCCGAGCCTGCGCAAACTTCCTGGTGACATTGTATCGAACTTGTCCTTCGGTCCAGAGTTCTCAAGTTCTTTAGTCCTGAGAGAAAAAACTAGTCACATGTTCAACACTGCTAGAATTTGAGTGAATCTTAGGACGAAGCAATGGAGACCAATCGCAGATCGCATTCTGCATTGAAAATGATGCAAGTCGCTTCTAGCAACGCGATGTCAAAAGGCGAGCCTTCCGCTGGATCTTTGGCGAGACCGAAGGAATTTCCTCATTTTACGACAAACATGTTGGAACATGTTATGAGTAGCGATGGGTTTGTGCATAGCTGAACTCGATCTGAAGACCCAGACGATTATTTCTCCTCTTGATCTTGTTGGGGTCCGGGATCGCGACGTGGTTCTATTAGAACTATCCTCCAAGTTGACAGATGTTCAAAAGCTAAATCTATTTCTGGCCGAAGATCACAGTCCTGCTGGCTGGACATCCCAAACCTAGTACGAGGAGCCACGTGACAAATCTTGTTTACCACATGTTTAATCCTCATGCACCAGAACCAAAGCCTGAGAAAATAGCACTAGAAAATAGCACTAGAACCAAAGACTGCTGGCAAAGAGTTGAGGTCTTGGGCCTCCGGTTTCGAAGCACCACCACAGCCCCAGTGCGGCGCCCTGGCAATCAAGCCGTGGATGGTGAAACTGGTTGGGACAAGCTGCCACCGACGGTGGACGGTGAAAGTGATTTCAATATATGTCCGAATGTTTCAACTGAAACCAAACTCCAGCCTTACACCGGCAGCTGGGGTAAGCGAGAAAAGGTTTGAGATAAACAGGGCATGGGCGAGCGCAGTGATTTCCAAGTTGCAACTCAAAAAGAAAAGTCCTTGATTGGACCATGAGAATGTTCTCATATGTTCTCATTGAAAGCCATGGTGAGTTCTCACAATGCCAATGGGCCAAACGCCAACTGTGTTTGCAAGGCCACTCACTGTGGACCATCAACACGCCCACCCTACCATGAACTGCACTTCGAATGATCAGGGCTCCACACGTCGAACGTGGAATCACCGGCCTGCATAGAGGAGAGAGAGATGGGGCAAAGCCACACAACATACAGTATTCCACCTCAAGAAAACCTAGCCTTGGAAGTAGACATGTTCTTGAGCCCTAGTAACACCTCAGGCCCACAATAAAGGCAACTGCTCTGCCTTCCGCTGCTCAGGTCACTCTCTCCATGCCAAAACCTTTGGCAGCATCGCGTTGGCGGAGGGTTGGCGGTGGGTGGCTCTCATGCTCAAAACAAATCTTCAAACATATTCTTCAATTTTTTTTATCTGACTGTTGCAGGAACCTGGGTCCCTGGCATTTTTTGGATGATGTCCACTTGAGCCACCCAGCCCGGTGCCGGCCAGCGGTTGAAACAATAACATATGTATCTATCAACATCTAACCCAACACACCCACAACCCTTTAAGTTCTTTAAGAGACAGATTAGGTACTAGATCTGAGTCCCTGAAAGAATATAGGGCGCACGTGAAACAAAGTTGGGTTATGTAATCACTTAGGTTCAATAATAATGTTTCCGCGCGTTTCAATGCACACAGCTGCTTGCCCATTAAGAAAAGCCGCTTGCGCAAGCAAGGTAGCTGGTTTGTTGGCTATGTTCCACTGGTGCTAGTCCTGCTAGCGTGCATTGATTTGAGCTATTAACCAAGCCCCTGGTTGCCGAGCAAACCCCCAGATGTGAGGGATCAAGACTAAGAAGAACGAGCGCCTGCGCCCCGAACTCCGACCAGGACCACCAGCGAAGCCTCATGGGAGAGAATGAGCTTGAATTCAGAGCTCCTTCAAGCCAGTCCCGGGTCCTCCCAGGGAGATGTGACTCAGCTGCTCGAGGAGATGAAGGAGATCGTTGGACCGCCGCCCAAATGCGGTCATGGACGCCTATGCCGACTATTCCTGAGTCACACGGCGAAGAACAACCGCCGTCTCTTCTGGAGGTGCCCGATGGATCGACAAGGACAGTGCTCCACCTTCCAGTGGTGCAATCGGCAACCACTCCGTCCGGATCTCGATCACCTGGAGGAGCCTTCACCACAACCTATGAGGAGGGGAGCCCCATCGTCGTCCACCACACCGCAGGTACCACCACTACCCCGACGCTGCCCGCATCGGAACATCAGCCGAGCGGGAACCAATGCCTTCAAGATCATGGAGAAGTGTCTGGACTGCAACCGGACCCTAGTGGACGAGCCAACCCCTCTGGGAATGGAAAAGGCACAGAAGCGCCAGGAACAGAAGGACCAAAAGTCCCTCTACATCACTCGACTGACTCGCCAACATCCGGGAGCTCAGTACCAAGAGGGATACCCTCCGCCTCGCTACCCGATCTACCAGGAGGACATGAACAATCTCACTCCGGCAATGGCTCGCCGCCTGCAGCAGTCGGGAGCTCTTCAGTCGGGGGGAATTTGGGAGGACGGTCCCTACCAGGGATGATCAAGGCCGAGGAGAGTCAGCTGAGCGGTAGGAAGTTGAAGCGCTTGCTGCGACAGGGACAGGGTGCCCTAGCAGAAGCCCACCAAATGTGGCAGAACCTTATGACTTGCCTACAGGAGCCAGAGGGACCTAATCCCTTTGACCAGCTGCTCTGTACAGTAGCCAATTCAAAAACTCCGAATTGTAAATTCGTGCACCGTTTGGCCAAACTCCTGGGACCTTCCACCGGAAAGAAACAAGCTAAGCTGGTCGCAGAGGTTTACAACCCGAATCGTTTTTCGAGCCGTTCGAAACGACATGGTTTACGAGCCGGCGAAGCGTTCGACCTCGAACTCGGACATGACTTGACTAAGGAAACCTATCGTAGGACCGTCCGCGAGTATTTGAACAAACATAAACCAGGGCTGGTGTGCATCTCCCCTCCTTGCACCATGCTGTCCATGTTGCAGAATTTGAGTCTTAAATTCCGAGAGTCCGACCCTCACAAACAACAGGAATACCATAGGAGACTCATGGAGGCCAAATTGTTGTTAGGATTTGCGGTGGAACTGTGCCACATGGTTCATGAATATGGGGGTACATTTCTATTTGAGCATCCATGGACATCCAAGGCCTGGCAGGATCACCGCCTGAGGACCCTCCTTGAAGATCCGGCTATCTTCCTCACCAAGAATGACCAATGCCAGTTTGAGCTCAAATCCATCGAGGGTGACTACCATAAGAAGCCCACTGGATGGTTGTGCAACAACAAGGTCTTGGCCAGTGCACTTCACAAAGAATGCCCAGGCGACCACCCTCACCGACCAATCCTTGGATCCTCACACGGAATCCAAAGATCAGCCTACGCGGCTAGGTACCCTACAGCTCTGGTAGACCACATCCTTAAGGCATATAAGGCCTCCATCTCCTACACCGAGGAGCTCTATGTCTCCCACACCGACGACCTCTTCAAGGAGAGCTACCAAGTGGACCGACTCATGGAGATCATGGCGAGCGAAGAAATGGAGTCGGAGGAGGGACCTCAAGCTGATCATCATGAACCACTACCAGTTCGTGATCTAGGAGAAGATGGACTACCGGAAGAAGACCCTCATGCTGAACGACCTCTACCTCTTGAACGACCAGGTAGCATTGAAAGCCTTGTTCGGAGAGCGCACTGCGGACTAGGACACCCAGGAAACCAAAAACTAGCAAACATCCTGAAGACCGCCAAGGCCTCCACGGAAGCCGTCAACATCGCCAAGAATCTTGTGTGCCCGACTTGCATCAGACACAAAAGAGTCGATGGGGCACGACAGGCCGCTCCTCCTAGACAGTTGAAACCAAACCAGGTGGTGGGAGTGGACACCGTATGGCTACCGGGAGTTGAACCTAGCGGCAAACTCAAGATGGCCCTCAACTGCGTTTGCTGGGCTACTCGATTTCAGTTGATGATCCCTGTAAAAGACCACACACCTCAAGGAGCAGTTCGGGCATTTCACCAGTGGCTCAGAGTTTTTGGACCACCAGAGGCCATCTATTGTGACCTTGGAAAAGAGTTCAAAGGACACTTCGAGCTCATGGCGGACCAGAACGACATCTACCTGGACCCAGGATCTTTAGAGATGCCAACTCAAAGAGCCATCACGGAACGAGCTGGTAGAAGCTTTAAAGAAGTCCTCTCAAAAACGCTAATGGAAGCAGGTTGCTCATCTTGGGATGAGTGGCACCTCATCGTGGACGAGGTCAACGCTACCATGAACCGCCTGTCCAATAAATCCGGCTTCAGCCCCATTCAACGGATGCTTGGTTACAGTCCCAGACTTCCAGGAGGCATCTTTCAAGGAGGTGAAGGTAGCATTGGAGTGATGTCCCGTTATCACGCAGGTGATGCACAAGTTCAACGATCCACAGACATTCGAACCCAAGCCGCTGTTGCATTCCATCAAGTCGAGTGCGAACAAGCCTTGAAACACTCGGTCTATGCAGGCCCCAAACGGTTCTACGACTATGAGGTGGGTCAAACGGTCTACTTCTGGAGAAAGGGAATGGAACGACAGAAGAAGGACTCTCCAGCCTTTTGGCATGGGCCTGGCAAGGTCATCCTCACGGACCTCCCGAACACAATATGGGTCAGCTATAGAGGAACTCTCGTGAAAGCAGCTCCCGAACACCTTCGTCCCATAACCAATGACGAAAAGTTCCAGTTCATGGACTTCTTGACCGACATTGTCAATACCCAGAAGGAGATCCAGAACCACAAGATTAGAAACTATATCATCCTCGACGAGAAGCCCCCGGCCATCGAGAATGCACCCTTACCAGAACAAGAAGAAGATCGTGATCGACCTGACGGAGAGGAACCACCACCACCAAAGAAACCTCGATACCGAATTGAAGGAAAAACAGCAGAGACCGAGGTCGAGTTCAAACCGGAAGAAAGGGAAACAGCCTTGGAGGGAGACCTCGACCATCCGGAACCTATGTCTATGTCGCCCAGGATGGATGACTACACACCTACCGAACCAGGTGACCAAGATCCCCACGAAGAGCGTGAGAGAAGGATGATTGAAGATGAGGACAACCGCAAGCCCCCGGAGAGACCCACGTCACCACGGTCTACTCCAGTGATCCGCGAGAGAGTGGAGGACCCTGAACCACCAGTCAAACGAATCAGGACAGAAGCTCTGGAACTACTGTATCAAGAACTCGTCCGGCTTCGACCACAAAAGGGTAAAGAGATTGTACTCAACAAGCTCCCCGCCAAGAAGAAAGAGAAATTTCTCAAGGCCATCCTCAAGGAGGTGACCAACAACCTGAGCTCAGGTGCCTACGAGGTCCTCGATCGGGGTGAATCTGAACATATCAGGAGAACCAAAGCGGAGAAGATCATGAAGTCCCGCTACGTCCTCACGGAGAAGGGAGTCGAGGTGGAGGAAGTCGAGAAGCTCCAACAAGATGGCCTACTCATTGAGGACAATGATCCATCTCTCGGACCCCAAAAGGCGAAGGCCAGACACGTCATGAAAGGCTTCTCGGAACAAGGTGCCGAAGACCTTGCCTCGACGACCCCTCAGGTCGCAAAAGAAACTGTTTTCTTCACCTTACAAGTGATATCCAGTATGAGATGGGAACTCGGACACCTGGACTTCACCCAAGCATTTCATGCTGGAGATCTGATAGCTCGGGAACTTCATGCTGAACTCCCTCCTGAAGGACTTCCAGGATATCATCCACGGCAACTCCTACGCTTGAAGAAAACTTGCTATGGACTCACCGATGGTCCTTACGCCTGGTACCAACACATCATCAGGGTTCTCCAGGAGTTGGGGTATGAGAAGAGCCGAGCCGACCCATGTCTTTTCTACCTCCGATGTCGCCAAACCAGAAACACGGTCGGCATCATCGCCCTCGCCACTGACGACATGGTCCATGGAGGTGGAGTACAACATTGGAAGAACATGAAGTGGCTTCAACAGAACTACAAGATGGGCAAGTTCACCACGGGAGAAGGGAAATTCACTGGCAAGGAACTAACTCCTGAAGCCAACGGGTCCATTCGAGTTACCCAAAAGAACTACATCGAGAACTACATCAAGAAGATCCCTCTCAGTCGTGAACGTGGAGCTCAAAAATACTCTCGATGCTCGGAAGAAGAAATCGGACAGCTTCGGCAGCTCATTGGAGGCCTGAGTTGGGTGGCCAAAGAATGTCGACCAGACATTGCTGGACGAGTCTCACTTCTTCAGCAAACTATGCCTCACCCCATGATCCGAGACATTGTAGAAGGAAATAGCATCGCAGAAGACCTCCGAAGAACCTCTGACTTGGGATTAAGAATCCAACCAATACCACTCTCCAAGCTCAGGATTGGAGTAGCTACCGATGCTTCTTGGGCCAATGCCGGTCCCAATGCCGACTGTGACAACACCAAGGACTACTGGACGGAAACACCCACAACCTGGGTCCGACACCATGTCGCACCACGTCGCTTAACCTTCCATCCCGGTTCAGTGATTGATCCAAGTGGCCCAGATCTGCGCCAGATCACTAGAGACCGGAGAACACAAGCTGGAAGCCAGATCGAACATGACAGGTGGGATGGGACAGATGGTTTCAAAGACCTAGGTGCCCAATGGACAGGTACCACCACCTTCTTCAAGTCCAAGGACAAGAAGGTCACGAACCAACCCCTGTCTGAACGATTCCTCCAACTGGCTAAGAAACACAGTCAAGGAGGATACCTCCTTTTCTACTACCACCAGGATCTAGAAACCTCTGACCACAAGCAGGACATCACGATTGCTGGTTGGAAGAGCTATAAGCTCAAACGCTGCACAGTGAACACCCTGTCGGCAGAGTGCCAATCGATGCTTCAGGGCATCGGCAACCTCCACTGGCATCGCTTCTTGCTGGCCGAGCTGTTCGATGTCAATCTTCAGATTGATAAATGGGAGTCACAGCTGGCCAGCTTTCCTTTTGTTGCAGCCACAGACTCAAAGTCCCTCTACGACACGATGACCAAGTGTCGCAACACCTCAGCCCACATAGATGACAAGCGCACTGGCATCGACCTCACCATCCTCAAGAGTGACTTGGCACATTCATCGGGTCAGGTGAGGTGGGTCGGAGGAGGAAACATGATTTCGGACCCTTTAACTAAAAAGATGACGCCGTCGTTTTTGAGAAGGGTCATGGAGATTGGCCAATGGTCGCTGAAAGAACAGGGCCATACGGAGATTTCATCCAATAGAGAGTAGCTGCGATGTGAATAGCATGTCGCTTTGGATGAAATCACGATTCCGAAATGTTTAACTCTCGAGGTGGCCCGACGCGGCCCTATGTGCAGGGGACAATGCACATGTGAAAAGGTCTTGCTGCCCACAGACACATACCTGACATACCCATTGCATGTTCAAACACAAATCAAACACCACGGTCACAACACACTTTGAGATGTGGGTTCACATGGTTCACTCCTCTTATAGTTTTTGGATGTTGTTATATCGTATTATTTAAGTTCGCAGTTCTCCAGTCTTTTTCCTAAGCTCTCATGTTTCTAACAGGCCCTGGACGGCTCGCCACTCCATCCTCCATCCTCACGGACCAAGCCACCGCTACCCCCGGGATGTCCTTGCAGACCTGGTCAACTGTGCCGAAGAACTCCAACCTGGTCGACCGCGAGGAAGTGACGGGGTGGGGCGGGTGTTTTTTTGCCCAAAAAATGAGGTGATGAGTGATGAAGAAGGCATGTTATTAATGATAATGGCTTGTTTTTTGTTGGTATTATAATGTATTATACGTTGTTCTTCATTTGATCTGTGTCATTCTGTATCTGTATCATGATATGGGGGATGGGTGGATGGCGCCTCACTTGCGCACACAAGATTTAACTCACCTGCGCACACAGCCTTTTTTAATACATTTAACTCACCTGCGCACACAGGGTTCGCTCAGCTGCGCACACATCGATTACATTGTTCTTTAAACAGTGCATGTTACCTCCAACTCATCTGCGCACACAGACTTCGCTCACCTGCGCGCACACACACAAATTGAGTCATGATGATCTCTTTTTGCTCATTGTTTCCACAGTACCACGTCACACAGACGCTCTGCGTTTGGTTGATGATGTTGGGTTGGGATGCTGCGGTGGGGGGGGGTGGGGGGGTGTTAATAACGTCCCTCTGGACATTCATCTATGATGATCTCTTTTTGCTCATTGCTTCCACAGTACCACGTCACACAGATGCTCTGCGTGTTAATAACGTCCCTCTGGTAGAGTTCCTCTCGCTTGCACAGGGTTCTGCTAAACGTAAGCGTTCGAGCTTTGGCCGCAGGTACTTCCATTCAAAAACATTAAGTCTCCCCCGACTTTGTGCGATAATGCGTGCATTCATTCATTCATTCATTCATTCAGTTCAGTTCAGTTCAGTTCAGTTCAGTTCATCAGTTCAGTTCATTTCATTTCAGTTCGTTCATTCATTCATTCATTCATTCAGCCGAGCAAGCGGCGTGCACAGCCGAGGAGCGCGTGCACAACCGAGTAAATCTATGCGCGTGTACAGGCGAGGAAAATTCTGCGTGCACAGCCGAGGCTCCGCCCCCAAACTCAGAGCCCGGCCAGTCCACCAGTCCGTTTCATTTCGTTTCAGACGTAGCTGCTGGTCGGCCTCCTGGTGTCAGTTCAAAAAGCGGAATGAGTGACCAGGTCCTACCAAGTCTCTTAGGAATGAGAGATGGCCCGCGACTTCGACTTCGGACATCGTTTTCACATGGACCCTGAACACCACCCCCGGTGATGTAGCGCATTTTCCGAAGACCGGTGGCCTAGCGGCGTCCTCCGAGTGAGATATTGGGCACCTTCCGATCCTCCCAGAAATTGATGGCTTTGCGCTGGTCCCCAACTGACCAGTCCACTAAAAAGTCCGTTCTGTCCCGCACGGGTGGTCGGTCCCCAGGTCATCGCGAGGCGACCAAACGTCCGGTCACGTCCCACCCTGACTCTTTGCACATCGACCATCGTCACCGGGGATCCAATCACCATCGGCCGTTCTCCGTCGTTCACGTGCTGGCGGCCTAAGATGGCCTTGTTTGGACGTTTTTTTCGTGCAGAATTGAGGAAAAATCGTCACCCAACTCGCACCAGGCGAGTTGAGCGGATAATAACTTTGTGGTCCATGGACCACCACCGACCAGCACCACACCACCGACCACCCCTACAATGGATGATGAACCTTTCTGCATCAGAACGAGCAGAACAACCAACACCAGAAGAATGTTGAATACCAACAAATATATAGAGGGACCAAACAGTTTCCAAGTCACGTTCCTGAAGAGTTCAAAACCTAGATTTAATTTAACAACTGTCGCCAAATCAGTGGTGCGTGGTAACCCCATTGACCCTTGGAGCTTTTGACGGGGAAGACGTAGGAAAACTAAAATATTGCAGGGTGTCCTTTCTCATTCGAACTAACCGATGTATACCTGGCAATGTATACCTATGCATCCAGGTCCTGTGCATCCAGGCCACAGTTCCTCGCCCTCCAAGACCCCATTTTCGTCGCTATCTGCACGCGCAAAGGTCTCCAGCATGGCCGAGACCAACGAGGTCTTACTTTGGGCGATCTCGTGTTTCAGCATCCCTCAGTGGTGCCCGGTTCAACACAAATATATTTTTTTCTCGGCCAAAACCAAAGTTAAAGGTCCGAGTGTCATTGAATTCCCAGGGCAGAACGGATCTGTTTGGCGGCCACGCTTCACCTATCTGTCTAAGAAAATACATATTATATAGATAATTATATACAATATATTAAGCCAGCCCCCACAAAGCCCATATGTTCGCACAAAGTGTCCAAGGTGAAGGGTTGTGTGTCAGAGGCTACAAGGCCACCTGCGATGGGTGAGTGAGCTATATGTAACCAGTTTCTGATCAGGCGCTTTCCAACAAAAGGCAAGCCCCAAAAAAATAAGTTTATCCTACCAGCCCCTTAAATGATTCAGCGTCTACCAAACCAATGATATGCACGCCACAATTCGAACGTTGCCGACCAGATTCTGTTGATTTGACCTACACAAGTGCAAACTGGAGATATGGAGAAAAAAGTTTGCCCATGTCCAGTTTGCACTTTCCCAGGTTGTTGTAGACGCGATGCCCAGCCAAGAATTGGATTCCCAAGGCTGGCGAAATCCGATCTCCCATCCCCCCGTCCGATCCCTCCAAGAGTGCTCCACGTGGCGTTTGGCTTGCTGAGCATTGCCATTAAACCTCCACAGCTCGGACGGCGGGCAGAGAGAAAACGGCAAAAACCATTGTGGATTTGGCATGAATTAGCTCACTTATGGTGTATAGTATATACAAAAATAAATATATACCCTCCAAGTCAATGACCTCGTTAAACTTGTCCATCTCAATATGAAGACACTGAACACTATTTACGTTGAACACTATTTACTTGACCCCATTAAAACCTGAATTGTGTTCATTGTCTCCTGAGAAGTGGATTTAGTTAAATATGTAAGGAAACCTGCTCCTTTTTGGTGGGCATTCTGGATGGCAAGCGGCTAAGCCACCATTAAGGGTTGCTTGTGGATGGCTAGCGGCTCAGCCAAGAACCGCAGTAGGATCACCTCTCGGAACCACTGGAGTCTTCTGCAGTTGGAGGCTCATTGTTTGTATTTTACAGCAAATTTTTGCAGGTGACCCAATGTGAGGCCTCAACATAGATGACATGGGTCCTTGACCTCATGGAGTACTGGCTTTGAATGACTGGATCCAGTCAATTTAGGGCCTTCACCTGTAGGGGATGAACACACATGTGCATGCATTCATGCCTCACTTCCCTCGTGCGTTGGGATGCGGCAGGCAATAGCTCATCACTGGAAAGCCTGGAAGCCTATCGTCGAAGATGAAGGTGCACATGGCATGTTTAATCTGGGATGGACATGCAGTGGAGACAGGGTGCTTGGGCCAGGGTGTTTGATGGCAAGCGGCTAAGCCAAGAACCGTGATGGGATGATGATCAGAAGTTTTTTTGAATAGAATTGGAAGGGAAACTCGTGGTTGTTTGGTTGGAAATCTGGATGGCAAGCGGCCAAGTGGCTAAGCCAAGAACAACATACCCGAGCCGATCTTGATGTGGCCGTTTGGCTAGATGAGCACAAAGGGAGGCCACCATTGCAAGGCAACAGTGTTTCTGCACGATCATTTGTAGGACTCGACTGGGGCGGAGGTCACGTCTGGTTTCGAAGCCATGCCGGATTCGAAGCCACGGGAGCTCCTCGTCCAGGTGCTGAAGGCGAGGCCATTTGGAAACTGAGACATGATGTTAGAGCTGCATAGAGGAACCACGACCACTGACTAGATCTTTGGAGTTGGACTTGTGTGCTCACATGGAGAACACCCACTTGAGCCTGGCTAGGACTTGTATAAGCAACGGCTGGTGGATGAGGACCTGGCCAAGAAGATGGGAATGCCAGCAACTTGACATGGGATATGGGTAAGTGAAGTGCCTAGAGTCCTAATGGTGACTTTAAGTGGAGTTGGCCACCAAGGACCAGATACTACTATGACTGGCCTTTGGATGAGATCATAGCGGAAACTCACAGAGATTGAATGGAGACATGGGGTTACCTGTCCTGCGCAGCAGAAAATCTGTCCCTACAGGTCTAAGACCTTAAGCTTACGGTACGTTGGTCTTGCCAAAACACCATTCAATGAGGGGTCAGGTTGTCAACTTTGTCAACGATCAACGATCGACTGGGATTGGTGGAGGGTCATGATAGTGGTCATGATGGACCATGTTTAAATGTCCAAAGACCCCGTAAAATTAAAGCTCATGTGTTTTGCCTATAGTATTGACCAGGTCGAGTAAAGTCAGGTCATTGACCTTCAGCCACAGGCCTAAAAAGTATACAGAGGCAACCCTCCCCTACATGTCTTGGCTTTGAGCAAGTTATAGGGACTAGAATCTCCCTGAACCTTTTGCCCCTCGGTCCGGACATCGACGATCGACTGGGATGGGTGGAGGGTCATGATAGTGGTCATGATGGACCATGGTTAAATGTCCAAAGACCCAGTAAAATTAAAGCTCATGTGTTTTACCTATAGTATTGACGAGGTCATTGACCTTCAGCCACAGGCCTAAAATATACAGAGGCAACCCTGCCCTACATGTCTTGGCTTTGTATGGTCTTCCCTATATAGGCCTGAATCCATATCCCTGGGCGCCGACATCAACGACAGATTGGGATGGGTGGAGGGTCTATTAAAATGGGACCCTGTCCAAATTCTATGGTTTAAAGTTTCGTGTACCATGTACATATGCATATTATTTGACCCAGTGAAAGGTCTTCCCATACCCCTTCGTGCGGACATCGACGATCGATTGGGATGGGTGGAGGGTCATAAGAAAAATCTATTGGCCGCCCTAGGCCCTAGGCCTATAGGGGCAAACCTGCCCCTAGGTGATTGGATCCCTACAAGTAAAAACTTTTACCTCCCTGAGTAGTGCTTTTGTATGACCAACTCCAGTCAAATGAGGTCATTGACCTCTAGGAATGTGCATCGGCTATCCATTGCAATGGAAATATGATAAACATGGGACCATTTCTTGAAAACCAAGTTTGGGCCTGCCCAGGCCCCCAAAAAAGGGAACGTAGGGGCAAACCTGCCCTACTT
>CAXAMN010009335.1:933010-952206 GCA_963970005.1 Durusdinium trenchii | reverse complement strand
GGACAACTTTTGGACGATTTTTGGTCTCGAATTAGATGGTGGAAAGGCGTGGCGAAGGAGATTGCCGGAAGCCTTGGAGGGAGGGTACGAGCATGGTGTTGAGGGCATGAACCGTTTTTGGATGGTCTTGCTTTGTGGAGGGTTCGAGCATGGTCTTGCTTTGTGGGGGCGCACGGAGCGGCGCCGGAGATGGCGCCCCAGACAGCGGGATAGAAGCGTTTCTATCGAGGTCCGAAAGCGGAAGAAAGGGCTTGCTCGAGGCTGCATAACGACCTTTTTTGAGCGATGTTAGACACGCAGATACGGCTATAGACGCCCCAGACAGCGGGATAGACGCGTTTCTAGAGGTCCGAAAGCGGAGGACAATTGTTGGATGATTTTCGGTCTTGAATTAGATGGTGGAAAGGCGTGGCGAAGGAAATCGCCGGGAGCCTTGGAGGGAGGGTACTAGACGCCGCAGACAGCGGGATAGAGGCGTGTCTTACGAAGTGTTGGGAGTCTTGGGAGGGGGAGGGAGGGTATGAGTATACGAGTATGGTATTGCGGGTACGAAGTGTTGGGAGTCTTGGGAGGGGGTTTCTGGAGCTGTGTATATAGGGCATCGAGAGAGACGGGGCATAGTAGGCTCCTCAGATGTTCGAGGAGGTGCAGGGGCAAGGCTTGCCATTGGGTTGTGTGTGTTGTTCTAGAGGTCCGAAAGCGGAAGAAGGGGTGTGCTCGAGGTTGCTTCATACTTGTTGTTTTACGGGATCCGAAAGCGACGTTAGGCCTCTAGGCCCGCACTGGGAGGACAACTTTTGGACGATTTTTGGTCTCGAATTAGATGGTGGAAAGGCGCGGCGAAGGAGATTGCCGGAAGCCTTGGAAGGGAGGGTACGAGCATGGTGTTGAGGGTATGAACCGTTTTTGGATGGTCTTGCTTTGTGGAGGGTTCGAGCATGGTCTTGCTTTGTGGGGGCGCACGGAGCGGCCCCGGAGATGGCGCCCCAGACAGCGGGATAGAAGCGTTTCTATCGAGGTCCGAAAGCGGAAGAAAGGGCTTGCTCGAGGCTGCATCACGACCGTTTTTGAGCGATGTTAGACACGCAGATACGGCTATAGACGCCCCAGACAGCGGGATAGAAGCGTTTCTAGAGGTCCGAAAGCGGAAGAAAGGGCTTGCTCGAGGCTGCTTCGCAAATTGTTGTTTTACGGGGTCCGAAAGCGACGTTAGAGAGTCTGGGAGGACAATTGTTGGATGATTTTCGGTCTCAAAGTAGATGGTGGAAAGGCGTGGCGAAGGAGATCGCCGGGAGCCTTGGAGGCCTAAAATAGGCCAACCTAGGCCCAACAGAGGCTCAACTTGGGCCCAAGATGTGCGCAACACAGACCACATGGGCTCAACTTGGCTCAACCTAGGGCCAAGATGCGCACTAGATAGCTTAACTTTGCTTAAGCTTAATCGACGTTTCGTGGGCGTTGGGCACACGCCAACAGCAAAGGCGGAACATGTGCTCCGAGATGATCTGAAAGAGGTCTTCAAGAGGACCTCACCTAGTCTCAGCCTACGGTATACATAGCCGCAAGATGACCCGACCTAGGTCTCACATATGGGAAACATAGCCCCTAGGCGGGCTCAGGTTACCTCAAGATGTGGCAACATAGGCCTCACACAGTTTCAACTGGGCCCAGACTGCCTCAAGCTGTGGCAACATAGGCCTCACACAGTCTCAAAAAGAGAGAGAGAGAGAGGGAGAGACAGAGAGAGAGAAAGAGAGACAGCGAAGACAGAGACAGAGACTACAGAGAAGACAGAGACAGAGACTACAGAGAAGACAGAGACAGAGACTACAGAGACAGAGACCGACGCAGATAGACAGAGAGAGCGGAGGGAGAGAGGAGAGAGAGAGAGAGACGGGGTGGCAGGACATGTGCAAGACGGCTCTCCCGACTTCGGCGTATACCAGGTATACGCCCGGGCGGTCAGCCCCCTTCTCGAGAAGGACGCTCCCGGGAGAGAGGTGAGAGAAAAAGAGAGTAAAAGAAAGGGATACAGAACGAGAGAGAGAGTCAGAGAGAGATACCCAGATAAAGACAGAGACAGATACAGACAAAGAGAGAAAAGGGAGAGAGAGAATGAAACAGACAAAGACTAAGCGACAGGAGAGAAAGAGTACCCATTTATGCGCTTTCAGGAGCAGCGCACGATGCCCTTACAGGTCTTCCGCCACATCCCCGAGGCTTTGCTTGGGATCTCCTAGTCTTGCCCGGATGAAGGGTCGTGACCCCGCTCAGGCTTTGTCTAACTACTCCAGTTTTTCTCTCTGAGAGCCACCAGCTCTCAGTCGGCCAGCTGCGTTTCAACTTCGGTGCGCCTATACACTTTCCTCACTCCCTCTTGCTTGCCCACGTAGGGACAGAGACAGAGACAGCTGCCGAACAAATCCGCGACGGAGACAGAAACGGAGACAGAGGCAAACCAAGAGAGGAAAGGGAAAGAACCAAGAGAGAGAAAGAGAGAGAGAGAGAGAGAAAAAAAAAAGAGAGTGAAAGAAAGTGCTACAGAAACAGAGAGAGACAGAGAGAGATACCCAGACGGAGACAGAGACAAATACAGACAGAGAGACAAAAGGGAGAGAGAGAGAGAGAGAGAATGAAACCGACACATTTATGCGCTTTTAGGAGCAGCGCACGATGCACCCATCCCCACACACACCCAATTTACGCGGCTTTTTTGGATCTTACGGTTGAGTTCTCTGTCTCTCTCCTTCTCTCTTTTTCAGTCTTGGCGGGGCCTATATTGCGGAAAGTTTAGCCCTCTGGTGCGCATCTTCGCACTAGGTTGCACCAAGTTGGGCCCATGTGGTCTATGTTGAACACATCTTCGGCCCATGTTGAAACTATGTTACACCTATGTTGGTGAATGTTGGCCTAGGTTTGCCCAGGTTGGGCCTATGTTGGCATACATTGGCGTGCGTTAGCCCCATGTTGCCCTATGTTGGCTATCTTAGGCCTATGTTGGAGATATGTTCCGCCATTTTTGTTCACAAACATCGTCCGCGACAACTTTTTTGGCTTTGTCCTTCCCTCCAAACTGAAAACACACCCTCTCCCCGGCGCCCGGCTGTCAGGCGTAAGCCTCTTAAATCCGGGCCACGGGCCCGTGTCCTTGCCGGAGGCCTTCGGTTGGTAACCGAACGTTATATACGCTCGCGCCCCCTGCCGCCGACCCTTTTGTTGGACCGCGCGTATACCCCGTGTCGACCTCCGCCCGACCTCAGGTTAAATCCGGTCGACAGATTTATATGTATCTTGCGCAGGATGTTCAAAAAATGTTCAAAAACATCGTTTTTTTACAGTGTTTCGTGGCCTCCGGCGGATATGACTTTCGCCTAACAGGCACCGGTGGTGTCGGATGTGCGTGCCGCGCGGACAGGCTTAATCGACATTTCGTGGGTGTTGGGGACATAAGTTGGCTCACATTTCCCCAACATAGGCCCAAGATAGCCAACATATGCCCAACATAGCCTCCAAAGTGGCTCAACATAGGGCCAACATAGGCCAACATGGTGCCAACATACGCCAACATACCTAGGCCAACATAGGCCTAACATAGGCCGACCCAGGCCCAACATAGGCTCAACTTGGGCCCAAGATGTGCCCAACATAGACCACATGGGCTCAACTTGGCCCAACCTAGGGCCAAGATGCGCACCAGATAGCTTAACTTTGCTCAATATAGGCCCCACCAAGTCTCAAAGAGAGAGAGAGAGAGGGAGAGAGACAGAGAGACAGAGAGACTAGGCCCCACCAAGTCTCAAGAGAGAGAGAGAGAGAGAGAGAGAGACAGAGAGACAGAGAGAGAGAGGACCCAGCCCTGCACATACCCAAACACAAATAGGCCGGCGCCCGGCTGTCAGGCGTAAGCCTCATAAATCCGGGCGCCGGCCACGCGCCCGTGTCCTCGCCGGAGGCCTTCGGTGGTAACCGAAGGTTATAGACGGTCGCGCCGGCTGCCGCCGACCCTCGTCACCAAAACGGGCGGACCCCCAGGTCACTTCCTGTCAACTGATGCCCCTGTAATTTACAGTGCATCGTGTGTGTGAGGTATAAAAAACACTGTGCTTTACAGGGTTTATTGCGCATATCGAAGCACGACGCGGGGAAAAGGGAGAAATGCAAAAATGCTGTGCTTTTCAAGGGTGGTGTCGGTAATGCGCGCCGGGCGGACAGGCTTAATCGACATTTTGTGGGTAGAGGCCCTCCAAACGACTTACATTGCCTAACATATCCTCAACATGGGCCCAAGATAGCCAACATATCCCCAACCTATGCCCAACATAGCCTCCAAAATGGCTCAACATAGGGCCAACATAGGCCAACATAGGGGCCAACATAGGCCCAACATAGGCCAACATAGGCTCAACATGGGCTCCAGACGTGCCCAACATAGACCACATGGGCCCAACCTAGGGCCAAGATGCGCACCAGATAGCTTAACTTTGCTCAATATAGGGCCCCGTCTCCGACGCGGACCAGTTTCCGGCACCACCAGGGCCCAGTGTATGCCCCCAATAGCTTAACGTGCGCCCGACCCAGCCCTACACAGACCCAAGTGGGCCGGTGCCCGGCTGTTAGGCGTAAGCCTTTAAATATGATATATCATATGTATTATGTAACATCATAGTTATGTAAAATTATGTTGATCATGAGTTTCACGAGCTGCATCACAAGGGAAGCACTAGACACGACCATCCCTTTTCTTCAATCTGGAGCCTCATGAAACCTCAATGAACCTCGGCCAGGACAACTGACATGTTTGAGACAAATGAACTTCAATGCCCCATCCAAGAAAATACCCCGCCCCGGAGCTTTCATCCTCGGAGCTTTCGGAGCTCTCAGAGCTGTTGGGATCCTTCTTGAAGCGTTGGGGGCCTGTCGCTTCGTCGCAGTCAACCAAGAAGTCATTCCCAAGTCCAAAAGGACGTTGATTGGGGTATCTATACGTCAGGCACTCCATGTTTGCAGGTTCGTCTACTTCCCTCTATTCTGGCCTCGACAAAGCGGTCAATTTGTAGAACCAGGGAGACTGGTGGACGATGAGTATACTGGAGTTGTCTTCCAGAAGAGGATCTTCGTTTCGACGATGTTTGATTGACGAACGCAACTTCTCCGCAGGTCTAAACAGGTACACTTCCAGCTACGAAAGCAATAGAACACGTGGGAACATGACAAAACAGGTTCAGAAACAGCATTCGGGTTGTAAAGCGATTGAGTAAGTCAAGGACATGCCAAGTCATGCCCCGCATCCAAATTATTGGAACATCACTGTTGAATCGTGTTCATCTCATATCTTATCAAATATCATTTTTGTACTTATATAGGTGCCTTGCAGATTTCCTTATTGGAGTCGCGGTACTTGTACTTGGCATGTCACAGACGCCGCTGAAACTTGCCCGAACTTGTACTACTTACAAACCACCCTTTCAAGCCACCATGCTCTGGAATGCCTGGAATGCTTGCGCCGCTTGCATGTTGTTTTCTTTTTTCCAGTGGCCTCGGAGGTCGAGGACCTCCTGGACGATCTGAACATTGGGGTCCTCGCAAAGCTCATCCAGTATCTGGCTGCAAGTCTGGGCGTCTTCTTTCACCTCAACTGGCCGTGATCGTCACCAAAGGCTTCTGCAGGACGAAAGGACGGCCCCAGCAAGGTCGATCGGACCCATAGGACGGTGTGGCCCGTGTGACGTTTAATTGATACCGAGCTCCTGGAGACCCAGTGTTACCTAATCAAACCCAGTGTAAAGAATCACATCTACAACCGTCTATAATGAATTAGCCTAGGATATTGGCTCCAAGAGATCCTGCTTGGCACTCTCAATGTGCACATAGATGCAATCAACAAGGTTTCAATGTTGGAGTTGAGAAAGTTGAGGTGCAGTTTTCAACTCACTTCATGGGTTGGAATCGTATGTCTATGGAATTGTTCTTAATTAAGCTTGCCTCTCTTCTTCCCACCTGACTCAGCGGAAGGTCCCGATTTCTTCAACCGAGGAAGGAAGGTCGCAGAGTTCTGGGCGAAGAAAGGTCGCAAATGTTCGTGGAGGGTTTGTTTATGACCATGTCCATGTGGTCATCAGTCCTTTGGCTTACTGAAAAGATTTGAAAAGCTTGTCATCGTTCATCTGTCTAAACAATCTCTAAGCAAGTTCCACCTTCTTTGTGCCATACAGTCGATGGGCTATCGGCTTGAGGGCAAAAAGCATTGGGAACCTTATTGTCCTTTCCCCCTTCATGTCCAACTGCTTACCTTCACCTTCCGCTTGACTCGCCAGCCCAGGAGAGCCCATTGCTGAAAAGCTGAGGCACAACTGCTTGTAGAAGCCTAGAATACAGCTGGAACGGCACATCGCGTTGCAAATGTTCCTCATACGCGCAGCTACGCGCAAAACATAGCCTGCCCTCTCAAAGGTGGGTTTTTCCGTCTTGGTGTTGGGGGGTTGAAGCTTCCATGTTCGATGCTATAAGGAAAAGGTTTGCAAAAAGGTACCTCGACGGACGGTCCTTGGATGTTAGATCGTTCTTGGTCGACGACCCTTGGCCAGCAGCTAGACATAGCGAGACTCTAGTTTACAGAAAGAACCTGGAGAAGACGGACGCTTGTAAATCTGCCCATCTGCCCATCTGCCCAAGCGGAGAAGACGGACGTGGGTCAAAAGACCCATCCCCAAGGCTAGGAACAAACATGGACACAAAGCACAACAAGGAAGATCCAGCGGTTTGTTCTGATTGATATTCTTCGTTGAGGCCAATTTCATGATGCTTCGCAAGGCCATCTACTAGAATCACTAGAAAGCATGGCACTTATTTGTTTCATATGTTTGTCCATGTACTGTAAAAAACACGTTTGAGTTCGGGGCCCAGTGCCAAAACAATGTGTGGCTTTACAGGAGGTCGGTTCCACTGAGTTTCCACAAGGCGCCATGGGGTACTGATTTTACGCACCACTCCCCTCTCTAAAGGACTGTGGAGGGCCAGGGCTGGTGGCTGGTGATTCGCGAAAGTGGTCTCAAAAAGAAAAGCAGCGCAGAACAGGTCGGGGAAGCTTCGTGAAGAACCAAATGATGGCTTTGAGACAAAACTTCTCTGCAAAACCATAGTCTCCAGCTGCTCTTGAGGATAGTCCGGAATCACATCCTCAGCCATGGTCTCTCCGATCCGACCATCAAGAGCGAAACGAGGAGGTCGGAGTTTTCACTAGGACTGGTGTCACGGTCATACGGGTTTTGGGAGGCGTTTAGTTTTTTTATGTTGACTGTGTTGGTTGTTCACCAACATGTTTACGTTCACTCACATGTGGGAGGGAGGACAGTGACGTTCGTTCGTTCGTTGGTTTGTTGAAGAAGATGATCTTTGGCACCCAGCAGCTGGATTGGCTGTGGTCGTGGATGAAGAAGTTCATCCCGCCGCAAAGCAAGAACCGATCCAAAGGATTGGTGAATCCCAGGCTGTGGAATGGAGTTTTCAGTACAAAGAGCGAAATCCTTGAAAGCTGGAAAAAGAAACGATCAGAGTACACCTCTTTTGGGGGAATGTCACAACACGAAATCTGCATTTCGTGTGGGCCTGCTCATTTCGGGTCACCAGGGGGCCGAAAGGACGTGAAAACCGTGAAAACGCCCAGGTTCCGCTGGTCTTTTGGCTGCCTTTGGGGCGCCAAAAGTCGTGCCACACTGACAGTCGGACAAGCTTCGGGGTTGCATTTGACCATCTGATACCCGTATCATCTCTGATACTATCTGCGGATGCGGGGGTTTCTCCCCCCCCTGAAGTCCCCTCTTTTTCATAGATCTCATAGGATCCCCATTTGGAGCTCTGGACACGGCGTCTGAAGCGAACCACCCGTGAAACTGGGGTGGTTCATGCACCATCAGCATGTGCAGAGCATGCGCGGAGCATGGGCGTTCGGTGGCATTGCAGGTTCCTATTACTATGAACCTGCTCAAATCATTCACTAACTCTGCAGGTTCATAGGATTTCATAGGACCTGAACAGCACTAAAACGCGTCAGTCGGGTAGGAACTGTGTCATCTACCTACAATAATGCAATGGTCAAGTAGGTCTTGCATGAAGAGGAATGCATATATAAATGTTCTAAAACTTTGGCGTGTAGCACCGACCAATCCCTATCTGCATGGCTCAAACATTGGTTGGTTGGGAAATTTCTGCCAATTGATTCTAAGTTTGAGGCATCCAGTTCCCTCAACCCCGCGAAAAAACGAGACCGCTCCGACTTCACCCCACGAGACGGTCTCACCAATCGCTTCGTGGACTTGTGAAAAGCCCAGCATCCCACAAATGAGAAAAGCCCAGCAAAAAGACTTCAGCCTCCACGGGTTGCTTCAAGTTCACTCCCCACGCGTCGTTCTGTCGTTCGGTCGTTCGACGGGGACAGCGTGTTGTTTAAGCGACAGGGTCTCAATGGCGAAACATGTTGTCGGATCCTTGGGATGTAGAGGTTTGCGGTAGATCTGTTGGGATTTCATGGATTCGAGGAAAGGTACCATCGATTCAGTTTGCTACAAATTGGGTTGATGCCAAGGACAAACACCTACACCTCATCAAAGTGTACGTAGTTGTCCTGGAGGGTTGCTGGACTCAGCATAGACACAAAAGAAACAAGAATACCGATACCCAAGCCCAAGGCGAGCCAATAGGTTCTTTGAGCATTAACATTATAGTCGTAAAGGGTGATGAAGTAGGCTCATGTTGGCAGCTCCCCATGTTGGCGTTGGGACACTCACTTTTTGTGGGAAAACTCCTCCATTCTCCCTGTCGGCCTCGCCTCCTTGGGATCCAAAATGCCCGACTTATCTCGGTCAGCCACCTCGGTCTCGCATGGAGGTCCCACCCCTGAAGACCCCGTTTCTCCTGCCAATGGTCGGGGTTCACCCAAAGCCGAAGCTACTCTTAACTAAGCAAACCACAAGAAATTCACATGCATGTGAATGTAAACTATTGTATAGTTTGTCGGTCTCCTTTAGCCGAACCCAGATGTTTATATGCACAAGAGGGAACCACCAACTCAGAAGAAGTGCTAACTGTACCTTCTCAGAGTTCTGTGTGTCGCATGGGTTTGGTGGTGAGCTCTTCTGCCAATTAAGTGGAGGGCTTTGTTCTCATCACCCAAGCAACGAACTGAGTGATACAATACGAAGACCATCCTAAACAGTCACCGCAGACCAGAAGAAACAGAGTCGCAAAGCTCTCTCGACCACATCGAATGAGTGAAGCACCAACGCACGCTGGACGCCCTCACCAGGTGAGTGCCACATGCGAAAAGCCACCAAACTGCTGCCATAGGCACGAAGAAGAGGCCAATCGAGGACGAAACGGCCTGCACCCTCCCTTGATGTTGCAGGGCAACCAACAAATCGTGGGTCGCCTCTGCATCATTGTTCAGTTGGCCCTTCACCTTGTCTAAAGAGTTGGAGATGTGACTGAGCTCCTTGATTTGCCTCGGTGAGATCCAGCCAATCAAGAATGACGATGCAAAGAAACAGGTGGAAAGTCCGTGCCAGTTTGTCCCTGGACTTGCTGGGTCAAAGTCAGCACTCGAGGCACCAAACATATCATGCTGAGATTGCCCAGGTTTCAGGACTTCAGGGCTTTAGATGTTAAGGTGGCTTTTCTGCAATCCATGATCTATCAGTATATTTATAAGTGTGTTTCTTTGCTGCCGTCTTCGGAGCAAACTCGTCTACACCGTCGACATGCCATGAAATCCAGATCTTGGACGACACTCTGACGAACGTGGAAACCATGGTCGCACAGAAGACCATAGTTGACGAACATGGGTGCTTCCCTCCACTTCCATCGCTGGGCCTGCTCAGCTCGGCTAGCGCACACAGCAAGTCAGACGATACACGGTGTAGCAAAACAAAAATCTGCCGTTTGCAATGTGAGAGTCATCTGTATGCGGTTTGCTGATACGATTCCTGGGTGTAGATACTATTGGGTGAATACTATACCAATGGAGTTCCTGAAAATTCTCACTCTACGGTGTTGTTTTTCTTCCCGAAGCACTGCTTCCCCTACTGGTATGTGGTATGATGTGGTATGTGGTATATCTCTTTGTTCGAGCACCCAACTTCCCATCGCGGTCTACACGACTCGGCCGAGCAGTGCCGACCATCGGGGCGACGCTTCGAGAGGCTGGCCGGTTGGCTCTCCTTTTTGCTGGCGATCCGTGGTAGCGTAGTATGGCTTCTTGCTACTAGTAGTAATGTCAGGAGCTACTACTAGCGTCCTTGCTCCTAGTAGCGATGTCCTTTTTACTTGTTGCTACTAGCGTCCTTGTTCATCCGGGCGACGTTTCAAGCTTGCCGTTGCTCTCCTGTAGCCGGCGATTTTGAAAACCCAGCAGCGCCACGGAATCGCGGAGGTGCTTCAGGAAGCAAGGGTCCGAGCCCACGGTCACCGCTGTGCCGAAGGCTGTGAAACAGAGGAGGAAGCTGTTCCTGCAGTTGCGACAAATGGGGTGTCTCATGTGTAGTACATGTCATTTGTGTCCATGAAAACACCTAATGAAAAGATGGTGCTTTCTGTGGAGTGTGTGGGATGCACACTGAGGCTTGCAGGACCGAGGCTGTGGAAAAGGCCGACCGTTGTCGACGACTGTGGATGATCGAGTCCATGTGTGAACACTTGGCCAAATGTCTGCACTCCAATGTCTTATCTTCATTTATCTTGCCTTTTTTGGGCCGAACAGTTCGGCTTTTCTTCGAAACCCGGCCCAAGCGAACCGGTGTCCACCGCCCATTCGTCCAGGTGTCCAAGAGAGCAGCCGGTCATGGGCAATGATGCCTAGCAGGCCGAAGACGAAGCCGATCAAGGCCAGAAGCATCAATCCGAAGGCCACGTTCTGCATGTTTTGCAACACACCTCACATGTGGTGCGCATGACGCACAAGTGGACCAGGTTTTTATGTTGGAGCGCATGTGAGAACAACGCTTCTGCATAACATGTAATTATGAGAATAGGGTGACTGTTCTGGCGGAAGAAGTGTTCTCTCCTCCAGAAAGTCTTTGGGAAATTTCTCCACGCGCACAAGTACCAGTATCCCAGCAGATCCAGTCCAAGAAGGAGGTGCACTCCGATACATGAAATCTAGATCAATCTAGCCTGTCAGCCATCCTCCAAACGACTGTCACCCATGGACGGCGCCGTTCGTGCACTGGAGTCTGATCCGATGGTGGGACACCGCAGGAAGGAGAGGGTCCAAGTGCGAAGTATTTGACTGATCCGTCTTTTAGGTATGCAGCACCTAAGATGCAGTTCATTCACAAGACCTTTTGCAGCACTTGGGGTACGGAAATCAGGGCACTTTATGAATGTTCATGGAAAGGAAAACCCAGGGTAACCTCTGAACTGCTCACAGGTTTAGTAAGGTAGCAAAACATGTAGCAACTGCCGAGCTTTGATCCACCTTGTCAAACAAGTGTCTAAACAGAGCACCAAAGGAACCAAATTTCAGGAAGAATGTGCACACCTTACTTTGAAGGCAAAAGCTGCCAAGTCTCTTGCAGTGTCTGTCGAAAAGAATGTCGTCCCTGAGAAAAACGTGTGGCACAGATTATAGATTGCATTAGATTGCTGGTTCTCCTGGACTTGGTGCATCTGATTTTGCATTTGTTCTCGTTATTCTCGTCTCAACTGGGGTCCTGAGATGGACTCCCCTGCCGGATTCCCGGAATCTGTGGGATTTCCTCGACCCAACTGCTTGATCTTCATCGAACGGCCCAAGGGTTTGGAATGGTTTAAATCTAGAAAAAAAATAATGTGGGAGCGCTTAATCTCCCCCCACCCTCAGGCAGGTGGAGCTTCCTTGAAGAAGCGTGAGTTGTCTTGCGTCCTAGCTAGGAGCGAACTAGTCACCCTTACTTAATTGAGTAGGCGCCTACTTGATTAAAGCTTAATTAAGTAAGGGCGGGCTTTGAACAAATCAGTTCACTACCACCGGTGCTGGCGGGGGACTCCCGCCTTACAACCGTGACTCCCCATGACTCGGAGTTCGGCGATCCCAGGGTCTTCCACGAGAGGGTACAATGACGATCACTTTTCTGAGGGTACAATGAGAGGATACATGAGAGGGTACTGTTCTTTTCTTTATCCAGAAGTTTATGACTTTGCAATGTTTTTGGCCTCTGACCGGTTGTTTGGGCTGGAGAACTCTGCCTGCCTGCCGCACGGTGGGTCGCAATTCTCGCCGAGTTCGACTCGGGCCCGACTCGGCGCCCAGGGACATCGGGCCGAGGGCTCTTCCAAGACAAAGCCCACGCGTTTCAAGCGCGCTTTCCTGAAACGGCCGTGCAGCGGCCGACGCTACGAGTTCGGGGCTCCTGGCCGGATGCTGCGAACGGAGCACCGACGCTACTATATAGGGGCTGGCATCGCTACTAGGAGCAAGGACGCTACTAGTAACTGAAGCATGTGCAGCGACGATCCAGACGATCCAGGCCATCCGGGGTGCTTGGTGCAGTTGAGAGGTCGGAGCTGCTCGACGACAAGAGGCGCCCCATGCACGTTCTCACTTTGAGTGTAAGAGATGTGGGCTATTGGTGACAAGGGGCAATGAGGAGGCAAGGTGGGGGAGGAAAACATAGGAAAACCATGTCGCATCTCATTGCATCAGTGTGCACCTTGCCTTCATCATTGCATTCACAATGCAAAAAATACATTTCAAACACAGAGGAAGTTCCCCCAACATCTGGACTCCTGATGCGAATCCCAAAGACTCTTGTTGGATGTCTTCTGACCAGCTCCCATCTAAATCCACTTTCATATCTATAATCTATAGGGAAAATCACTGGTCGGAGACCTGTGTCCGGAGAAAGAATGATTACCAAAACGGGATCCGAAAGCATCCATCCATCCATCCATGATCTGACTCGCGCTCTCATCCATGTGTCGTCTGCTCTTTCCATCCACTTTCCAAGTCTTCCTCCTCGCTGCTCTCACCGCTGCTCGAGTCCGCCGGCGCCATCAGCGCCCGTCGGCGACTTCGCGGGCGACCGGGGGGTCGAACCGGGTCCGGGTCGCTCGTTAGCTGGCTCCCTTGCTCTGCAATCATGGAAACTGTGGAGTGAAAACCCCCTGTTAGTAGAGGAAGGCAGTCTTCCACAAGGGGCCATTGTCCACTTCCATGATGACTTTCAGTGTAATCACAGATGGATACTCGCAGAAGCTAAATGAGAGCTCCTTATGTATGGGAGCCATGAAAAAAAACCTTTGGGAAGACCAGACCGGCCTTCGGAAGAGGTGCCTAAGAGGTGGCGTTTGCAACGACGCCCCTTTCGTGCTCGTCCTTAGCGGGAAGTGGGAAATAGAGGCCAAGAGGTTGTTGGAGGGGTTCTAAACGAAGAAAGACTGTATACATACCTGTATTTCCGATGTTCTATTCATTTCTATGTGTTGAAAGTACATGTGCATCTGGAGCACTTGAACAAATGGACACATCGGCTCCACCAGCCCGATGAAACGGGTCCATTCTCCGTTCGATGGAGAAAAGCTTCAATTGAACCCAAGGTCAGACCAATTAGTAGCTCCTGGCCTTACTAGTAAGTAGCAAATAGCCACTGGTAGCTTCTTGCTACTTACTAGTAATGCCCTTGTTACGTTCGTAGCCATGCACTTGTTACACTCCCGGACTCCCAGCCTCTAAGCTCTCTTAAGCCAGGCAGAGCAAACTGCGGCAGACGACGTTCCGTTGAGTTACTTACTCCTTTGAAGGACCCGAAACCCATGGATTCATGGCATCTGTCATATTTTTGGGATTCATACTTATATGAGCGCTCATATATATATATATATATATCCTAGAGAGAGAGAGAGAATTATATATATTAATAATATATATATATATATTGGCCTGTAGCTACTGACAAAGCTCTGAAGTCCAACCATCTGTGAAGTGTCTAGTGTCTACCCAGCACAGATTCTGCACTGCTGACCACGATGAGCGTGACCCGACCCCGGGTGACGAAGGATACGATACGGAGGTTCTGTGGGCCCGACTGCATGAAGCCGTTGCTGGGCGTCATGTTCCTGGCTCCAACCAACGATCCGGTGGGCAAAAGGCCAACACTGTCAGTTTCCCGATTTAAACAAGTTGCTCGATGTGGCGCGGTGGTTCTCATGTGAGTCAACCGTATGCATTGGAAGGGGCACTTCCAAAGGTCGGGAACAAAGAGGTGGCTTTGAATGGCTACCGTATGTGCAGAAAGTATAGGACCGGGATCGTACATTCCAGGTGTGCATGTCATGCGAACCAAAGGTTAAATTCTGTACTGAAATACTTCAACCAAGAGAATCCTCCCCTCAGCAAAAAATAGCATCAAAACAGAAATATGCACACATCACAGAAATCTGCGAGCCAGGCAAGTCACAAAGAATATACAGTAACCGGAACACGACACAAACATGTTCGAAACCTTGTGTCAGTCATAGCTCTCTTTCCCGCTCGAAGATACCCCTTCTACCCCAGGGACCCACCCCACACTACCGGCTTGGAAACACACCTTCTACCGGTCATGGAAGCAAAGAATGGTTTCTAGATGCTTCTAGGAGCAGAAGTTGTCCCTCTGCTTGCAAAGGCTCCGGCTTTTCCACCTCTATGACTGGTGGCGGGAGAGAGTCTGTCCACCTCATCCACCTCATCCACCAAGCCGGTCTGCCCAAGCCGGTCTGCCAAGTGTCTGTCCAAACTCATCCATCCCGGTGGGGCCATCCGTGGTGCCCGCCGCGAAGGAGGTGCCCAAGCAGGGCTCGCAGGTTTGCACCTGAGAGTCGTTCCGAAAAGATGGAGAGGTGGGGGGAATGGGATGCGAGAAAGGAGACCTATGGGCCTATTGAACCTTTTTATCGACGCATGTTCTATCTACAAAGCTGTTAGGAATGGGAAGGTTCACCCACACGTAGGAGTTGTTCCTCTTTCTTGAGGGAGAGGATCTGTTTGAGAGTTTCTGAGTTGCATTTGGAAGTGAAATACTGGCTGGCATTCGTTCGTTCCACTTGTGCATTTCCTCATTCTCAGGAGGAAGATCACCATTGGATGATGGCTAGCCCCACGCACGAAAGATATCGAAAGATCCTGTTCATTGAGGACGTCCCCATGGGCTCCGTTCCCGGGGGCCCTTCCCCAATGTATGGAAACCAATCTTTTTGGTCCTTTGGCTTTGAATTGGAAGCTTGAGGATGAACAAACACCGCAAAAACTGAGTGACTCTGTTCAGTCCCCGAGGCGGCACAACAGGCGCCAGCAACTAGCAAATCCTACAAACATCACCCAACACAGAAAAAGAGGAAGGCTCAACGCAGAAACGCGATGAAACAAGCATCCTCGTGAGGTGATGGCCAAAGCGTCATAGCCACCAAACACACACACACCAAACAAGGGAAGTGCACACATGATCGAGACCAAGCCATCCATGTTCATACTCGCCATAGAATCTGTCAGTTCCCGTTCTCCTAAAGTCTAAAGCAATGTTCTTCATCCTAATCCGGTGAGTTGGAGCAGGGTTTCCGGACAAATCATAAATCATAGTAACAAATGCATCGCTACTTACTAGTAACAAGTGCATTACTAGTAAGTAGCAAGAAGCTACTAGTAGCTATTTGCTACTAGTAGTAGTGCACTTGTTACTAGTAGCGATGCACTTAATATGATAAATCCAACCGTCTTTTCAAACAGGCTCAATCGAGCCACTGGCCCCGTGTGTAAAAACGGGCTCCACGGGGCTACATCGATTCATCTTGGCTTCATTGGCTTCATAATCGATTCAATAACCTCAGAGTTCACCTGATCGAAGCGAACTACCACGATGTCGTCTCTTTCCCAACGAAGGTGCCCAAGTTCCATTGCCATCACGGTCTACCCAGTACTTCGACAAGTCCTGAGTCCGAAATCGACAAGTCTTGGCTGCGACTCAAAGAGTGCCTAAAAATGCTGAATGGCTTGGATGAGACATCCCCTCGAGGTGGTCATTTCTTCGTTCTCTTTGTGTGATAATATATAATATATATATATATACCCTAGCCGCCCTAGCCTTCAAAGACCATTCAAATCATGGTTGACCTGATCTTGTATTTGAAAATCCTCACATGTATAACAATGGTTAACCATAGTCTCTCCCTTGTGGTCGTGTCTCGCGTCTCACGGACCCTTCCACCATTTCTTTTGTGGGGGTTGCCAGAGATGGTCAATAGCAAAAGGTCCGGTGTCAACTGTTTTTGGGGTGTGATTGTTCAACACTATCCCATGGGAAATCACATGTTCATTGTATCATGATGCTCCTCATTTGAGGGTGGTACCATGATTCCGCTTTTACACGAATGGTTTCACCAATTAAACGTCCTCTCGTCCTCTTCCGGCCAGGGATCGAACACCTCTTGGCAAAAAAAGCGCCAGGGGTCGATTTAGATCACGGTGGGTGTTGCTATAGAGGTCAATTTGGTAGAGACCGTGACAACACGGTACAGGGTTCGGTGGAGGGTCGGTCATTGTTTCTTGAGGTTGTAATACAGGTGTGTATACTAGAGGTCAATTTCGGTTGTTGGAATTGCAGGGTGTATATATCATATCAGTGAAATGTACGCAGAACCTTCGAACACGTTACAACCGAGCAGGGTGGCTGATCATGACTGATGCCTCTGATCTCGGCTCAAAATCATCCTGACTAACCATGGTCACTGAACAATACAAGCACACCTATATATATATCAAACTCTAAAGGCTCCGGCTAGACATCTTCATTATCTTGGATGGTCGAGTCTTCTGTCCGGACCACCACCAAACAAGCACCAAAAACATACACATGTCAAAACACGTGTAAAACACACCACAGGTGACCGGAGGCGTTTCGTTCGTTGTTGTCGCGCCCAGGCGTCCGCGAAGCGAAGCACGTGATCCACGCCGGTCCCTGCGGGAAAAAAGAAAGTGGATGGTGGGTCATGGTGGATCTGAAAACACCGATTCACTGGTCCGAGCCAGGATGAGCCAGGTATCTCATGACATCTTGATGATCTTGGATGAGCCAGGTAGCTTCATAAGGAGATCTCATGATCTCAAGGAGTCTTAGATGTTACATGCAGCCTTGCAAAGTCATGGACATGAGATCGGCTGCATCGTTGGAATGGATCGACGACTATAGCTGGACGAGCTGTAGCCTGCAGATATCCTTTTTCTTGTTGGTTGTTGGCCGAAAAAGCATCTCCTGAATATGGGAGGGGGGGATGCCCTTCAGCTAACACAAATACGGGCACCCCGATAATAGCTCCTGAATGCAATTGATAGTTAAAAGCACTTCATACAATATCCCCTTACTTCATCACTAAAAGTCCCGGAGTTCTTGGACTTCGACATCCAAACAGCCGCATCGATGGATGCTTCCCTCGCCGGCCGCCGATCTTCCTCGTCCCGTTGGGTGGTCGCGGATCCGCCCAAAGGCACTTCCCATCGGCTCGGCCGCCTACGGGGGTGGTGGTCCGGTTGAAGATGGTCTTGGCGGCGGTCTTCTGGCGGCTGCCCAGAATCTTCATGGACTCGTACTTATCCTCAGGGTGACGAGGCACGCATGGGACTCCAAGCATGGCTGTTGAAAGGAGAAAGTGGTGTTGATTTAGATCTTGTTTGACTGGGCTGCCTTCCAGAAATGGAGCTAGCAGTCATCCAACACGGTCTATGATGATTCTTGTGAAATCGCATTCTTTCATATTGATTGAATGGGAGGTGAGCATCAACTTCCCTGCACTCTCCAGCTCTCCGGCTATCCCATCCCAAGCTAAGAGACCTCAACAAGATTCAATAATAAGCTACCCAGTACCTGGTCCATCCTGGTCCCTAGGACCAACCCGCCGAAGCTGCGGCCCCAAAAAAAACCTGCGAGAAGAGGAAAGGGCCGGAAAAAATCTGAGAGCGCCCGGGTGCCTCGCCATGGTAAGGGAAAACCCCCTGTCTAAATGTAAAATACTCTCTATACATATATGTACTGCATTAATGACTATATAACTTGAAGCTTTGAACCATGCATCTTCCATGTTGCACCACAAACAGAGGACATCGTGGACAAAATACCTCATGGATCTCAATGAAATATATATAGATGGTTTGACCCAGCCTGGCTGGCTGTTGGTCAGACCTTCTTGGTGTCCAAATGCAAAATGACTGAGGAATCCAAAGAATTGACATATTGACCTTCACCCCACAAGCCCTGGGAAAAAATGTAAAAACGGAACCATCCAGCAAAATCGATGAAATGCTCTCATTGGCCGACATGAAGAACTGAAGAGCACCTGATTAGACTCTTTAACTGATCAACCAAAGGTTTGACTTGAGACCAGGAACTTCCAAGTAAGTTCGCGTCATCCAAAGGGCTGGGATCTGGGTGATTTTAGGGCCAACCGGCTCTATCCCTCCAGCATCACGATTCCCAAAGGGCCCGAGGGGTCCTGCAAAACCAAGTTGCTCGGCCCGGACCTTGACCCAAACACAGGGAGTTCTTGTGCTGCCCATTCGACCAACAAACCTGGGAAAAAAAGGAAAAGGATCTGTTGGAGGAAAGGAAAAGGCTATCAACATGTGAGTGTCGGACAATATTACTTATTACTCGCAAAGGACGTATATAATTTGGGTGGGCCTCTATCGGTTTTCAGGTTTTGGCATATCTTTACATGTATTTTGGTGGTACCCTATCGGTCTCAGGTTTTCTTATACCTACAACTCTTTGGGGTATCAGTTTTTGGTAAGGCATCACCCATGCTAGAGGGTATCGGTTTTGGGTGGGCCCTTATCGGTTTTGCAGTCAAATCACTTTTTCCCCAATAGCCATGCTATGGGGTCTTGCAAAACTAGTAGGCGGACGGGCGCCGTCGGGTCACCGTCAGAGCTGGTGGGCGGATGGTGTCCCGGTCATGTTTTGATGGCGTCCGGGTCATGTGATGCTGGTGTCCCGGCCATGTTTTGATGGTGTCCCGATCATGTTTTGATTGTGACCCAGTCATGTTGTGATGGTGTCCCGGTCCTGTTTTGATGGTGTCCCGGTCATGTTTTGATGGTGTCCCGGTCATGTTGTGATGGTGTCCCGGTCATGTTTTGATGGTGTCCCGGTCATGTGATGGTGTCCCGGTCATGTTGTGATGGTGTCCCGGTCATGTTTTGA
>CAXAMN010009335.1:906742-932910 GCA_963970005.1 Durusdinium trenchii | reverse complement strand
CCGGTCCTGTTTTGATGGTGTCCCGGTCATGTTTTGATGGTGTCCCGATCATGTTTTGATGGTGTCCCGGTCATGTTGTGATGGTGTCCCGGTCATGTTTTGATGGTGTCCCGATCATGTGATGGTGGCGCGGTCATGTTGTGATGGTGTCCCGGTCATGTTTTGATGGTGTCCCGGTCGTGTTGTGACGGTGTCCCGGTCATGTTTTGATGGTGTCCCGATCATGTGATGGTGGCGCGGTCATGTTGTGATGGTGTCCCGATTATGTTTTGATTGTGTCCCAGTCATGTTGTGACGGTGTCTCGGTCATGTTTTGATGGTGCCCTGGTCATTTTGTGATGGTGTCCCGGTTCTGTGATGATGGTGTCCAAGGAAGAGATGGTCGATGTGTTGAAAACAGCAGCTGTTTCTAGCTTTTTTTTTGTTCCGGTTTGTATCTTGCTATTGGGGTCTTCAGCTGGGCTAATTAAAAAAACATTGTCCAGCCGAAGACAACTGCTGACTCACAGTAATTCTGTCGGGTACTCATGTCATGTGTCTACAGTCAGAGAGTTTTCATGCGTCTCCATGAAGAGGTGTGGCGAACACCAAGAGCATGAAAATCCAATTGCTCAGCTTGGAAGACTGGACATCCGAACCGGTTAGGGCCGTCTGAAGGACTTTTCTTTTGAGCCACATCCTTTCAAATACATATAATAACATCTTCCATAGACCTCTTCTTAGAACCTTCTCATTCAATCTAGACTCCACTAGAACCCCACCTGAAAAATGCTCGTCTCACGGTAAAAAAGGACTGCACAATTTGCAAAGACGTCCTCATCTGCGGGTCTCTGAAAGGTTATTCTGGTTTGCGCTGAGGAGCTCTAAATGTCTGGCGGCCAGCCACTCTTTGACCCACCGCTGGTTTATGTTACAGTGTTTCAAGCTTCTAGCTTTTGGGGTTCATTCTCTGGTTCTCCACACCTGCCATCTCACCTTCCTCAGTCTGGCGGCAGACCACTGGTTGTCGCACTTCTCTCCCGAGTTGGTGCACCAAGCACCCAGCAAGTTCGGGGAGATATCCTTGCCACCGGTGCCGTCGAGCACCGACCACGGGCCGCCGACCGCCAAAGGCACCTCTGGAGTGCCATACTTGGTGTATGACTGATATAGCTGCATCAAGAGTCTTTTTCCCTTGGAATCCTTTGCTGGTCTTGGCAATTCTGAGTGGCCGTAGCTCAAGCTAATCAGACCAGGGTGCTTTGTGGTCAGCCAAAACGTCATTCCCATTCCCACAAATAAATAGCCAAAAGGGTAGTTGTGTCAACGGAAACAGACTCTGTTCAGCAGGCGAAAATAGAATAAATTCCTCACAGGGCCATTATCAGTGTCTTGTTGATATCCAAGAAAAGTACCCTCTCAAAGCATGGATGCTCTGTCTGCGGATTGGGTTCTCAACAACATTCTAGTGTAAGTCAAGAGCGAAACTTCGCAGTTCATCTACCCTCCTCATTTGGCCAATGCAACAAGTTCCAACCCTTGGGGCTGCGGAAGAAGTAGTACAGCACCGAAAGAAACAGCTCTCATGTTCAGACGGGATAAATGTTTCTACAATTTACAGTAACAAAATATAACAATATGATTTATAGAATGCAATAATATATGTATTATAATGTAGTATAGTTATGTATTTTTAGTTTATACTTATAGTTATATAGTGCTAGTGTCACTCTAGGCAATGGAAAATTGTGTCGCCTTGCTACCCTCTCCAGGCGGATCCACATTTTCGAGCGCCGAGAAGCCCCGGAGACGCCTTGTGCAAAGGCCGCCACAAACGGGCCTGAGAAGCCACCCGTGACACTGGAAGAGGAGAAGATATGGCTTTGGGCCATTTGGGCCAAAGGAGAGTGAATTGGTAAGCTTCACATGCCCCCATGCCAAGGTTGGGATGAAGCCTCTTGTGACTCTTGTCAAAGGCTCTTTAGAGATGATTCGAGGTGTCCATGAACCACCCCTTACAGATCTCTTGTATTTGTGTCGGATATTTCATCTGCGACTGAGATGCTTCCTTCGCTTTTCGCTGTCTGTTTGGGGGGTGTGAAGCCCAAGCGGGCTGTCTTCACAGGGCCGGTGCTGTGCAGCCAACCAACCAACCTCCAAGTCCTAAAGCTCCACACTTGGCGCCGAACATGGCGCCGGAACTGACACATCGGCATATCGGCAGGTATTGAAGGCCCACTTTCCAAAGATGAGACCCACCCGACAGGAATGCATTCTTTAGATGTAAAACACTTGCATTCTTGGGACGTGGATGAATTCATTTCTATGGGCCAAAAGACAGATCGAACATGGAAGGTCCGTCATTTGCCGCTGACATCCGCAGCTCCTTCATCCAACCAAAGTGGCATGACATCTGCTGTCAGCTGTCACAACCCAGCGTCCGCCCCAGAAAACCATCCTGAGCTTCCAAACCACGCCCGGCACGTTGGACCCAACTGGGTCCATTCATGTCTTGCTCAAAGGCATAGGACGCATAGCCTGTCAAGAGTTCACCACAGCATTAAACCGATGCGAAAACGATGTCTTGAGCAAAATCCGATGCAACAACACCAAAGCGTTAAACAATGTTGAACATGTCTCATGCGACTGATGGTGCCCATCAAAGGTACCCAACACTATTCTGGCACAAAACCGCCAGTAAACTCGTTGGTACATCTTGCAACGAAGTGCTACAGTAGCTTGCCTACGATCAAGGCCTCTGGGCGAAAAAAAATATATAGAGAGAGAGACATCATAAATATATACAATTATACAAAATTTTACCGTATATGACATCTCATCTCACGGAGTTGAACTAGCTCAGCTTGTCTCACTGATCGGACCGCTTCTTCCAATGGCCTTTGTTGTCACCGGAGATCAGGTTGTAATCACCTTACCGCGTCTCGTCTCGGCCGCGTCGGTGCGACGGAGATCGGTTCGATCACCGAAACCCTCATCGATCGGTATCAAACTGGACTCCCCCGACTTCAACATCGAACCGATGCTGGGACGGAACCTGCCACATCACCTGTGCCGAGGATGCGAGGACTGAACCACCTTTTTGGTCATCCACTCCCGACTGCACCGGCGGGAAGAAACACGACTGCAACGACTGAACCACCTGGTCATGATGGCTCTCGGTGGATGGAGCCAAGTGTGTCTCCACAAAGACTCCGTGGCCCCACAATATACCCTTGGTCAAACTTTGGTACAAAACACCAATAACTGGGGATCTTCATGGATCTTCAATATCTTGAACATGGCAACCATCAGGTTCAATCTATTTCATGTCTTCGGGCACAACCCGAAGCCAATCATTTTTTGCAACGCCTGTAAAGGCTATCGGTCGAACTGCAGGTCAATGTTGTTGCTGGCAAGGCAATGAGAAAAACATCTTGCAGCACAGCTCAGAAGGACCGTTCAACCCCATTCATCCATCTTCATCCCATTCCCACCGTCGTGGGAACTCTAATGCGCTTCCCTTCGGGTCCCCGTCACGTTGCGACCACGCTGGTGCGACCAACGTTGCTGGTCGTGAAGACAATCCATGAATATCGATTCGATCCAAACATCGCTGGTGTAGTCCTTCTATAGTGAATCCTTATGTCCTAGTTATTATACACATATATATAGTATACATATAGTGTATCTAGTGTGTGTATATATATATATATTATATACATGTTGAATATTATAGTGTATATATATACTATATATGCCGCAATATAGTACGCAACAAATTTGCTCCACCACAGAAATGCTCCGAGCCGCTGTTGAGCGAGGTGGGATGCACCCCGAACCAATTCACCATGCCCATCGGTTTGCCTGGAAGGACAGAAGTCTGGTTTCGATCACTGAGTGACTGGGTTTCAAACGATGTGTCTCACACCACAAATGCCGTCCAAAGCGTGTTTTGTGGCGCCGGCTCTGCGTCTTTTCAGGTTCCAGAGAGGACACTCCTCTCCACACGGGATGACGTCGCCCCAGGTCTGGACCCCACCTCCACCCAAGCACCCAACCCAGCAGCACCCTGGCCGCTTCTCCTGAAGGTCCCTGTGTCTGGCACGGCCGCTGTTGCACACGCGCACCACGCGCTTCTGTGCCTGTCTCGGCGTTGACAATCTTCAAGAGGTCCATGTTGCGATCCTGAACAAATATCTGAGTCTCTCGCAAATAGGAGGTTCACGCATGTTCACACCAAACACCTGGGCCTGTAGTTATAAAACTGTATGATAGTGTATACGGTGCGTGTATAATACACATTATGATGACTATACTGGTTTTGAAAAAGACTAGGGGTGCGTGTCATGTACAGTCTATGAGCACAATGGCATCGGAAGGAAGAAACTGGGCAGGACTTGGGAGAAAGGATGAATTTAAGATACAAGCGGTGCAATTAAAGGCTGAATAACCAAACACAAATTACAAAGCTTGAAAAACATACCAAAAGAAACACCAAAAAGGTTGAGAGAAGTCGGAGTGAAACAAATGCAAACCTACAAGAACTACAAATCGGAAGCTGTTGGACCTCCTATAATCGTACAAAAGTGGCCGTCTGCCACTGTTCTGGAGCGTCCTTAAAAGGCTGAACCTTCTCATACAAATGTAAGAACATCAAGCACTGAGGCCCCAGGCAGCATTGTCCTCCCCAAAGAACTTGCGGCCTTAATGCGTCCGTAGCGCACATGCAGCTCACTTCGAGCAATGAAAGGCTTGCATGCCATTGCATCACACCAGCAGCTAGCAGTGGCATGCTATTGCGGGTTCCCTTCCGTCAGATTCAGTTACACTGCATCCCAGGCGCGTTCCACCTCAGGGTTATGCATGAAGCTGCTGGGGCTGCGCTGGCGGTTGGCACAGTTCGGCATGGGGCAGTTTGGCACCGTGCTATTGTCCACCATGCCGTTGCCGAAAAAGACCTCAGTGTGGCTGGTTGGTTTACTGGCAGGAGGTTTTTCCTCGTGGAGTAGACAGCTAAAACATGCTAAACCCTATCCATCCTGCAAACCCAACGCAGCGGACAAAGGGCCCACAAATGATTCATCTGTGACTGGGAACCCACAGAGGCGCGCTTGGTGCTTAGTTGTCATCAATCCGCCGACCTCCGGATCGCTCGATTGAAAGCTGTCTTGATTGTTGCAGACCACTGGGGGTTGGGGCAGATCCAATGTCATCCAAACATCTTCAGTAGCACTCCTGAACCAGCTTTGCAGCAAGTCACATTGGCTGGCTTGATGTTGTGATGCGCCAACCACACTGCCTAGACGGTTGAAGATGGGGCTGACTGCCGAGCTAAGGGAGTAGGAGTCTAGGAGTCCATGAGCCCAGTTCAAATCCATGGGATAACATCCAAAAATCAGAGCCGCGAAAATGAATTACTGTAATGATTTGTGGTTCCCAAGAATATCGGGGATGCCTTGATGATTCACAATCTCCTTGCGGTACCACACACACCACAAGTTTGTGATGCTGGTAGAACCGAAGAAAATCATATTTGACTCTCCAAACATAACAAACGACGATGCGTGATAATGCATATATAGCGCTTATTTGCGGCAAAATGCCTCCGCCCGGCTCCGCCCCCTACTTTTAAACAGATCCACATATATCCACATCAAACAAGCCGGATGTCTCAGCAACACCCAGATTCTGAACCTCTTTGTTCCATCTCTTGGACCCCCACACCCCAACCCCGGTGTCATTTCTGTCGACTTGCCGAACCTCCGCGATGCCATCGACCAAGGCGTCCAAGGATTGATGGACCCGTCCCGCTGAGGAGAATTGGAAGAGCATGTAACTGCTGGCGCCTGGCGCCACGTGGCACGTGGCCAGGTTTTGCGTGGTGCACCCACTGAGAAGGTCTGAAAGGTGTGGTGAGTGGTGAGCGAAGGTAGGTGTGTTAGGAGAATGCGGGATGAGCATTGGAACGCATATCAAGAAGTAGTCGAGTCTCTATATAGCCGGCAAAAGACATGCAGACCTTGAAACTTGCGTCTTTTTGAGAGTGGTTCCACGGTTGCATACACTTTCTTTGAGTGACACGCGTCTGCCGGTAGAGCCGAGGAACCGAGTCCGCACTGCACTCGGGTGACGGCCATAAGATCCATAAGTGTGCCCGGACTGTGCTCTATTGATGTACAGGGTACCTGCACCATCCAACGGGTCACAAATGGACTGTGCTCTACTTGTGGGGTTCGTGCAAGGACCATCGGCCATGTTGCTTTCTGAGACTTCTATACTTAGCCCACCTTTCACTGTCTCATCCTCTCATCGTCTGTCGTCATCCAGCCGCCTGCGGGACCATGGTGCCTGGGACGATGCGCGTACGGTGACGGCGCTCGTGACCGCGTACGTGACAGGGTTGCAAAAAAAAACAGGTTACATGAGGCATATTGGTTCATTTAAAATATTGGCGTGCAAAATGCATCATCTCAGAACACCATGCATTTCGCGAGGCACGTCGCGAAACGCGTTGCGACGGCATGTTCAATGTAGCACGACACGGGGCGCGTCTTCATCGCGCTCATTTTGGTCGTTTCGAACACCGAGGAATTTCGAAAATGATCACTGCCCTATTCATCCGAGGGATCGTCACGTCTTTTGCGGACACGCTTGATCTCTTATCGTCAATCTTGAGGCGTATCTCAAGGGGTTCAGGGGGGAAGATGCTTGCATTCGTGTCGTGTTACGCACACTAAAGTGTTTAACAAAAAAAGACAAAATACTTTACACAATAGTTTTTTTTTGTTTCGATTTTTGTCAGGAAGATGTTTTGACGAAGTCGTGCGGTTCTGGAACTATTGTAAAATAGTTTTTAATGTGGAATGGTTCACCCGTCCATTTCACTTTCTTGCTCAATGGTTTGAGCGTCAGTGTAGTCACGGCATGACTCCATACGAGAATTTGAAGCTTTGATGCTCTTGCTGGCGCTCAGATTGCTTGCCTTTCCAGAAGGTCTTGTGCAGCGGACTTCATGTAAAGATGTCAATGAACGTAGATAAGTTCCACAAACAATGGGCAGAACGCAAGTGAAAAAGGCAGTGCTTGAAATAATTCACTGTTTCCAGTGAACCCAGCTGGCTATATATATATATATACACACGGGAGTCACGGGAGTGTCTTCTTAGTTGAGATCCACATGGGGTTGTTGTATTGCTACATATTATCCAAAGCCATTGGCAGTGGGGAACCAACAAAGAGTGACCCATCCATTCGCAAAGGACAAGGCAAATTGTAAATGTCCATCGCTTTTTTATGCTTCTTTCTACATCCATATCAACTAATATTTTGTATCATCTAATATCAACTACCTGGTGGACACCGTGATTGCGTTCTGCCAATACAGGAGAGGGCTGGATCTAACAAGCTAGATTTGTGTGGACAGTGCGTCCACGCTTACGGTGCAAGCCTTGTTTTTATAGTCACAAGCATCAACGGACTACCGACTTGTCTCCAGCTCCGACAAGGAGCGTATGACTGCCAGCAACAATGAGGTTCTCGCGGCTATAGTGTTGGCCTGCAGGGCGACGAACAGCCACTTGCAACTATTGGATCACAACTCTCGGTTGAATATATAACTATACATCTTATAGACGCTGTTCAAACAATGTCTGCTTAAACATCGAGACTTCATGATGACTGGACATAAAAACGGCGAATCCCAATGCAAGCCCGGTGCCAGGTGCATATATGCCTGAGCTTCATGCTCGCAAAACGATTGATGACCATTGCAAATAGTTCACATTTGACACCCCCTGTATGCAAGGCTTTGGGAAAGCGCATTCATCGATTCTTTGTTGCCTTCAGCATTTGCGTGATCGAACATAATCCCAAAAGAACATCACTGCCTCTTGAACCCATGAAGGTCTTTGGCAGTGATAAAGTCATGACGATATATGACAACTACAACCAAGTCTGTGTGAAAAAAAGGAAACAAATGAATCTCCTGGACGAGATTCCAATTGAAAGGAAACGCCCCTTCCACCCCGCGTCGGGGCCCCTGCACGCCTTGGAACCACGCGTGCAACTTGCGCTCCACGCCCTGGATCACGGCCTCCGTCGCTGCCCAGGTGTCCACGTTCACCTCGGGGTGAACATCGATCGAACGGCGCTCGGAAGAAAAGGGGAGTGGGAGTGGAAACCGGCGTCACGCGTCCGTGCGGCACAGGTCTGAGCTCTTGGTGGTTTGGTTGCATGGAAACCGGTATTCAAAGGTATTCCGTGTTCGACCGTGGATTCAGAGAGGTGACAGAAAGCCAACTTGGGTGGAGTTTTGTTAAAAGAAGGGCGGGCCTTTCTGGGGCCTGCTGACGCAGGAATGATCCCAAGAAGCACAAGTGTCACAAGCAGCAAAGAAGAAAGGCCTCGAAGAAGTCCCTCCCAATTCTCTAAAAAATTAAAGAACGGTCTAAATAGAAAAAGGGTCTAAAGGTCTATTAAAGAAAAATGACAGGTTCATTGAGCTTCATGGACTCCAAAGAAGGTCTCAGAGACCGCTTCTGGACTTTGCGCTTCAAATGTGCTTCGTGAGCTGCAGAACCTTTTCTGTGGAACAAAAGAAAGGGTCCAAGACTTTCACCTCTGCTCCCATTCTTCAAAAAGGTATATGGTATACAGTATATCGCTATACCCCAAGTCTTTCCCCCCACCAACGCTACGCCACCCAACGGCCCTTGCCTTTCCCTGATCGGGATATTTGTGTATGAATATGGAATCAAGAACATGTCAGGATCAAGTCTCATGGTATCTTACCCACCCCACCCCACCTGCGTTCGACATGATGATCCGCCGCTTCAGTCGCTCGGGGTTCGCCGCCTCCGAACCAAGCCGCAAAGGCCACGCGGTCATGGCTCGCCGGATCCACGAAGATGAAGGCACGCGCGTAGAGGCCTTGGACGAACCATCGAGACGGTTCGGTCCGCTCCGGGTCCCGACCGGTGTCCAGAGAAACCAAGTCGATCCGATCTTCGTAGCGAAGGGACCTAGAGCGTCACCGGTTTGGTTGGACATTTCTCTGAGTGTTCGACCCCAAAGAGTTGGAAGATCGCTGAAGCGATCTAGATCTGACAATGTCGGGTGTTTGTTCAGCCCACGTATTGTGTCTGTGATGTGTTTGTCGCCAGAAAGAACAGAACAGTTCAGAAGGATCGACCGCAATGGGTGCAGAAAGAGTCACTCAGCTGCAGCTGCGAGGAGGGGTGGAACAGGAAGAGGCAAGAATAAGAGACATCATTCGTTTGTGAACAGTCAATTTGTAGTCTGAGTCTGTGCCTGCCCTATGTCAGGAATGGATGTTGCCAAACAGGAACGGCAGTTGAACTGACCTTCGACAAAAAGGTGCTTGGCTTGTAAAAGGCTACTGGGGTTAAGCTCAGCTTGAGATTAAATCGTGTTTCATGTTGTCACTGCATGCTGCATGACTCTTATTGCCATATTGCTATCACGTTACCCACTTCTTCTTGCTTGCGCAAGCGCGCTTCCACGCGAACGAACGCCCATCCCCGAAAAAAAAAAAAAAAACGGCGGTTAGGTGGCGCATGTGGATGCCCGCCGTCTTGTGCTCGGAGTCGCCATAACCCATCATCACCTCGCTTCGGCTGGGCGTGGCGCTTCGCGGGCTCTCGCGGCGCCTAAGCGCCCCCTCCCAGTCCTTCAAGCGTCCCAGAGACGTCTCGGCTCTTCGCGGCGCTCGAGAAAGCACTCGGTTACTTGGAGAATGAAAGTGTCTCGACCCTCAAAAACGACCATGTCTGTGACTGCGTATGGCACCTTATACTAGAACATAGGATGACTGTGACCAACCGTTTTGTGTGGTTGGGGGAGTTTGAGACAAACCGACAAAAACATACAAAAGCATTGTGAACGGAAAACAAGGTGAGAGAAGAACAGCCAACCGGAAAGGGTACAAGCAAAGGACTGTAAAAGTAGATGGTGAAATCTTGCTGAAAAACCTACGGCATTGCCCAAGCTCGCTTAGTACCCATGGAGCAATCAAAAAGAATATGTTTAAAAAGGAACAGAAAAGGTCTGGTCTGGGCGGGGGATGTTTTGCGGGGCATCACGTGGGAACCTGCGGTTCTGGCCCATGAGGAACTTCTGAATTTCATGCTGATCTGTTGGGTTTCGTGGTTCGTGTATGTCTTTGTATGTTCATAAGTACTTCTGGCCAACTGCCATGCCTGGTGGTTGAGCAAAACCCCCCCACCCCACATTCTGACCATATGGGGCCATGGTCCGCTGGGCCGCACTGGTCATAAGATCTGTTGCCCCAGCGTCGACCGTGAACGCTTTCAGGGCCGCCCCCCCATGTTGGTGCTTGAACATGCTTGAACTGTTAAGCACCAAAAAAACGGCCGGTCAGATGAGAAACAATTGAAGAAATCACGTTTTTCTTCTTATGGTTTTACAGTGGATGGCGCATTCTTCCGGCAAACCGGACATGCAAAGACAAAATGTGTTGGTGGGTGTTTTATAATAGTCGCTCACATGGGTTCGTCTTAGAAGGAGTTTGGAGAAAACCCACTGGTTGACGGGAGGTCAACCGCAGATTGTCTCGTCAAGGAAAAAGAACTTGCCTTGAAGACAAGTGGTTTGGCGACAAGCTTGCTCAGTTTCTGTGTCTAGTGTGTAGTAACCACGTGTTAGCATTGTTTGCACCCAAACTCATCAAACATCATTATAACTCGATCTACCATGGGCCCTCGACTGGAGATCTCTAATCTTTGAGTTCCTCTACCCTTGTTGATCCCTTTTGAATGAAAATTCATGCAAAACATCTGGAAGCAATCGCCTCCAACCTAAGAACAATAGCCTCCAACCTAATAGCAATTATTGAAACTTCAGACCTCTTCCACTGTCCAAGGCACCACCTCTGCCGCCGGTCCCGTGCAATCAGCGATGCCCGTCCCCACAAGCCACCTGCGACCGCCCAACGACGAGGCCGGAACGTTCAGCGGAAGACGAAGGGAGCAAAGGTGCTTCCTCTCCAAGGGTGAAATGCAAAAGGCTAAGCCTTTTGGGACCTGTTGGTTGCGAAAGGTCCGAGTTTGATGGAAACTGGGATTGATGATGAATTCATGCGTTGGCGACCGATAGGGAGAACTGAGAGAGTCATGCGTGGTACTCTTGTTGACAGTTCTTCCTCCAAAGTTGGTAAGAGTAGAAGTCACGTTTGGTGGGGATTGTGTCTCCATAGGAAACCACTTGAAATGCCCTCGTAGAAAGAAGAAACCCATGGACACTTGTTGGAAAATGCGGCGACGCCGATCAAAAATATGTATCCACATCTCCTTCTCCGGGCTCAACACTGAACCAGAGATTCTGCGATGTTTTCTTGTTCAAATCACACTCTACCACTCTCAAAAACCCATATGTGCCGGACGTGTCCAATCCTGTCCTTGGAAAACCCACGTGTCGAACTCTGGAATGAAATCGGGCAAAACTGTATTGACCAAAGTGTACGAGTTCCCCGCGAATGATATCTCATAATTACCCGGCCTTGGTTTTCGAGCCCGTCGCAAACGAGCACCAGTGGATCAAAACTTGAGAGAGGAGGGGGTGAACCAAAGGTAGCAGGCAATCACAAGCAACCCTGGTAAAAGTCCATGACGGCGTGAACCGGCGCAGGGGGGGTTTGATCCACAGGGGGGAGGGCCCCCCCCCCCACGAACAGAATCAACTCTTACAGGACCAAACTCAATGCACAATCCCAACTCCTGATTGTAATACATTTTTGCTAAAGCAAGGAGAACTCAGGTAGCTCAAGCTACCTTTCGTGTTGAACGTCCAACGAATCGAACTTATAGCTATGCAGCTGTAGCAAGCAAAAACCTGAAACCTCTAGAAACTCTAAAAATAAACAAAAACCAAAGCATCGACGCCAACCGGGACCCCGCACAAAATTAGCATTTCATTGCAAGACATCAATCAAGTTGAAATGGTTGAAGAAGGCTGGTTTTTTATGGCTTTGCAATGGATTTTTAAGAGGTCGACGGTCACGCTGGTTTTGTACGAGCAGGGCCAGTATAAAAAACACATGGGTTGCCAGTGTCACTGGGGAGAAGCAGTGCATTTGGACAAAGGGCTCGGCAAAAGCGACACTTCATTCTTCAGCGGAGCAACTGGGCGACCTACTTCCAGAGATCTCTCTGCACGTTCCATCGAAACTGAAAGCTGTAAGCATAGCTCCACAGCCTCTGTGACACCACTTTGGCATCCGCTTCGGTCTCACGGGCATGCAAAGCCCTGGGCATAGACTGCTTCATGAGTTTCCAGATGTCTAAAGTTTGCGTTCCCGCAACGGATGCCTGGTGGGCAAACTTTTTCTTTTGATCTCTCAGGTCTTTAGTAACTCATGTTTACTATGATTCACCTCCGCAAAGGGAAGGTTGTTCAGGAGACACATGCGCTTCCAAGCTCTGTTGCCATCCCACAGAATCATGCAGTTATTGGCAGCCTGTCCACACTTCAATGCGCCAGCCACACAAATGTGTAACTGAATGTCTTCAGGTGCTTTCTCCCCTGTATGTTTGTCAAGCCACGCTTGGACAAGAGGCTTCAAGGAGTTTATGTTTTTGGAGACCCAGGCCTGTGTCAATCATCCATCTGGCCACATCAAAACCCAATGATTGATTACAAAAAATATTCAACACAGGGTGGTCCTCAAAAGCGGAAAAGTAGTGGCCCAAGCGCAACAAGAGAACGAGACACAAGGAACTTTGTCGGTAGCGCGTGCATGTGCACACGGCTGCGTGAAGGTGTGCACATGGTGCCCCACCCCAACCCCCCACCCCACGAACACGGAGTCCATGCCTGCGACGCTAATCCGGAGGCCACGCGTATATGCCCTAACATGCAAAATTTTTGTAAAGCCCTAAACGCGGTCGCTTCGCGCGGGGCCCCGGTTAGCATCGTAGGCAAAAACAAGCCACCGCTGAAAAAAATGTGCGTATTGAAATGTACGAGATACACATGACACATACCACAATTGAAACCTAACCCGGCTTCGCACCACGGGTGATGGATCAGAAAACAATCTTTTTCAACGCTCTTTTTCTCGCAGGCTCCGTGTCGGATTCGTTCAGACAACGGTGCACGACGGAGGTGTGTGCGGTCACCCATCAATGGCCTGCTCCTCGAAAGCAGGACCAAGCAAAGCGAACTGTTGGACGCTCCCTTTGATGGCACGCACGGACCTAGTGCCAAAGTAATCGAGAATGAGACGCCGACAGGTAAGCCTCAATTAAAAGCCTATTCGACAGAGATATAGCGGAAAAAGGAAAAGAAAAAGATCAATGGAGATGCGATGGGTCACCTTGAAAAATTCTGTTGTGGCAGGCACAGTTCATTGGCAAAAGTAGTGCAGATTTCATGGCGCTGGAGGGGTTAGGGGGGTGCGGTGCCTCCCCCCCAACAGACTCAGAAAGCACCACAAAATAGATCATCATCGAAAACTATACACCCTATTGCCCCATCAATGAAGGGCACCCAGAAAGTGACACAAGGACCAAGACAACCGGGTCGTTTTTTGTTTTGCAGAGGCCACGCCCAATTCGCAAAAATGTTGAATTTCGCAGACCTCGCGCCTTTTGACCTAATGGACCAGGAGGCCAGCGGAAGGACCAGGGACCCAAAAAAACCAATGGACTAGGGATGACTAGGGGATCTTTATGTTATACTCAGGATCCTGTTATGGATTACTCCGTTCCTGTTCCTTTCTTGAATCTAGATGTCCCGTCCACTGAGCGCTCCATCGCTCCCTGAGACTCCCGGCGGAGCATCGGTGGAGGCTTCTGCCACCGTCAGGATGCACCTGCCACCGTGGTTCGCGGCGGGAGACGGTGGAGACGGTGGGTCGCCTCCAGAGACGGTGTCGGTGGCAAATGAACAGAAAAGGTTTGATGGTATGTAGAATGGTTTGATGGTAGAGGTATGTAGATGTTCAGAAGTGTCTTTCTACTCTTTCTCTTGGTTTGAGTGTTGCTGGGGCACAGTGTGCCAATGGCTGAGAGGGTTGGTGGATCATCAAGGATACGAAGAAAAGTTCTGGACCTTTGGACGTAAGAATGGTTTGGGCCGAGCCCTACCTCAGGGAAGAGCATAGTATGCTGAGTATGTGATCTTGATCTTCCAAGTATATTGAACTGGGGGAAGGAGTGCGACGGCAACAAAAATGTATTCGATGTGATGTAATCCCATAGAATCAGTATGGTGAAGCATGGCCAGCCCGGCACTCACTCACATCGGACTGAGATTCAGACGAGAGCAAAAGGAAGGACTTTAGCATCTCTGACACGACCTGCACTGGCATCATTCGATGAGAAACTCATTACAACAAAAATCAGTCACTTGAAGCACTTCGCACTAGAACCCACCCACTGAGAGGTTCCTTGGGGGAGTCCTCCGCCCCGGTGTGGGCTACAGTACCTGAGGCCTCATGATCGATGATCCCACCATATTGTTTGCAGCGTCCATTCTCCTGGGTTCGATTTGACAGGACACAACGTGTACCACGTTGGACAATTTGTTCCCAGCGATCTTCTCTTTGTGTCCGCCGACCCAGCACACCCCGGATCTGCCTAGGTGGCCAAGGAAGCAACTTCGGAGTACCGCTGCGGTTTCTTCGAGCCCAAAGGCTGACGCCGAGACGACGCTTGCCCAGCCAGCTGGGCTTGCTTCAAGGGAATGTGAGCCACCGGTGGTTGCGGTCCCTTCTTGAAAATCAGCAGTTTCTAGTTTGCCCAGGATGGGTGTTCGAACTGTAAGAGTGTGTGTGTGTGTGTGTGTTTGTGTTTGTGTATATAGCCAGCCCAAAGGCTGCCCAGGAAGGTTGACGGGCTCCGCCGGGCTCCTCAGCCAGCGCGAGCACTGCCTTCAATCGCTGTCTATCCAAGGCATAAGACAAGGCCTGCCACCGGCGCCCAAAAAGTCCTTCAGTGAAAACCCGCAAGACTGGACAACCCGCGGTTTCCTGTGTTGGGTCACCATGAATGAACCTCAGGACCCCGTCAGGACCCCGTCAGGACCCTGTCAGGACCATGTCAGGACCATGATCATTCTGCTAACCCTCTCTGGATGATGTTTACATGCCCAAAACAAAGAGTTTGACCCGGAAACCACAGCGACCAAGACCCAAAGGTTGCATGTCCCCTGGAGCTGGGAGGTCAGGCGGCAGGCGGATCGCAATTGACAGATCTTGCAGTTCATGTAACTCATGTGATTCAGAAGTGCCTTCATTCACCAAAATTATCCAATACACGTCATGTGATTCAGAAGTGCCGGCAAACCCAAACGATGATCGATTTGGGATACTTTTGGGGATGGCATGATGGCAGGGCAGGAGGATCGGTTATACTTGGGTTTGGAGACTTGGACTATGTCGAGCCCAGTCCTCGACGAGAGGTTGGCGAGACATTCACGGCGCTCTATTCCATGGCACGATGCGACAAAAAAGTGTGCTGGGCACTTGCTTCGCAGAGCTTGAAACAACTGTCGAAAGTAAAGTAATGTGTGCTGCGACTGGCAAAACAAAAAGCCAATATTCCTGAGCTATGAGTGTTGATCAGCTGAACACCATGCTGACGAGACGGTGTTCACACCCAGTCAGCCTATAGGAAGGTTCCTGATGGGATCTTTCTGGGTCACCCCAAAAGGTATTCTGACTTTATTGGATACGAAAGGATACGAATTGGGTGGACTCAAAAAGGAAAGCTGATTTGTTCCCTCGGTTTGGGGGGAAGCCGAGTCGCCCGGTCAACTGGCCAGGCAGGTCACGCTCCCAAGGGCGCCTGCATGAGCATGCCATCCCCGTGGCGGAGACGAAGGTCCTGCGTCTTCTGAGACGAAGGTCGTGACCAGCGGCACCCGTCCAAGTCCCCGAGGATAGAGTCTGACATACCAGCACCCGACTCGTGGCAGGTCTCCGAAACTGGTGGCTTTTGGAGACTGATTTATGTCGGTCGTGGCCTCAGGTGGTGTCTGGGTGCTGGTAGAGAGGAACACATAGACCCTGAGGCTTCGCACCAGGCGACCGACCTTGGGCGCGACCGGCCAAAGTGGCTGACTCAAAGAACTGGAAAATCAGCCGGCAGCGGCAAGTGAACAAACAACATCAAACAACATATAGTGGATTGACAGTGGATGGCCCAATCCCCCAAGCTCAGTGGTTTATATGGACCCCCATCTAGGAGCAAGAAGCTACTAGGAGCAAAGGGCATCGCTACTAGGAACAAGAACGCTACGAACGGGGCTCCTGGCCGTACTACGAGGAGCAAGAAGCTACTAGGAACAAGTGCATCGCTTCTAGTAACAAGTGCTTTACTAGTAGTAACAAGAAGCTATTAGTAACAAGTGCCACGCTAGTAGTAACAAGAAGCTACTAAAAGTCATCTTGGGTTTTGTGTTCACCGATGCTCCTCCGCCTCGAACGGCCCCATTATGCCTGCCACGGCTTCGTCACTAAGTGGTCAGTCAGCTGAAAGCATTCGTTTGTAAACAGAACAGGGGACCATGAGAGTGAGTTTTTCTTGGTTTCTGCATTAAGGACATCTGCCTGAAATTTAATTTACCTTGATTTGCATTAAAATCGAAAGTAATTCAAATTTGAGTCTAAACGATTCAAAATAATTGAATTCTAAGCGTAGGTTTAATTTTAGTTTAAAATAGATCCTAATCACACGTTTACTCTAATGTAATTCTAATTTAAATAAGCTAGTTCTAATTCAACCTTAAGTTAATTCCAATCTAACGCTACTTTTGCAATTTAATTCCAAAACAATTCTATGCTTAAGCCAATTCAATTGCACTGTAGTTTTAATCTATATATACTTTAACTACTTCAACTCAGTTCTTATTATGTTAATTCCGACTTAATTCTGATTTATGTCCAGTTCAATGCAAATTGAACTCTAACTCAATTCTAATTGAATTCTGATTCAATGCAAATTCCAACTTAATTCTTAAAGAAGACTGATTTAATTCTAGAGAGGCGGTGTTGCTTTGAATTGATAGGTTTAAAACTTAAAATAAATCTTTAGAATATAAAATACTTGAATTGGAATAAAGCAGTTAACTTAGAATCAAGTTAGAATTAAATTAATAGTAAATCAGAACTACATTCGAATCCATATAGAATTAGAATAGAATTGCGAAACAATTAAACTTAAATTGTATAAGGCTTAAGTTGAAATCAAGTAGAAAATAACTGACAATTACAATGGAATAAAATAGATTCAAAATATAGAGAATTAAATATAAATATGCATGTATAAACTGAAATAAAACTAGAATTTTGCACTAGCTGCCCTTGAGTCAAAACAAAAGCATTTTTACAGTCCAGTCAGTGAAGAGTTCAAACTTTGAGCAACAAATGAAGTCAAGAAGACTGCACTCTCACAGTCCCCCTCACTCTTTTTAAACGCACAAAACAAAATGTGTGTTTTTTCAGGAGGAACATGGAATAACAAGGTCCTTGGAAGCTTTTAGCACCAAAAAAGAGGTGGCGATATCAAGAACATTCAATGTTCTAGAACTGTTGCTGTCCAGTGGCCTTTCGAGTCGATGTGTTTTTACTTCGATCCTCTCTTAGAAGGTCACTCTCTTAGACATCGTCGCTGGGCCCTTGGAATGCGTTTTCATGGTGCTTTCTGAAGAAGTCGGAAGTCTCTGCTTCTTGAAGGGGTCCTGAGTTCCGACGAAGGGTGGATGGACGATTCCTGAGAACACAGCAACAACGAGAGTCTTGTGATGAGTGATCAGGCTTCCCTGATCAGATTGTCCGGAATCAGAAGTATCATCGTGCATCTACTGAGTCTACTGTAATCGTGTCATGAAGAGCAAGAAGTCTCTGCTTGGAAAGACGAAATGATGCTTTGTACTACTCATAAACAAAACTGAACATAAAGAGTGCTAGTTTGAGTGGCACATAGTGGCACATGTCCGTCAATTCTCGCACATGTCCGTCATACGGAAAGAACCGCTGAGGCTTTCGTCTGCTGTGGACGTCTTCAGGTCACACATGGTCACACATGTCTTGAAGGTCTGGGCAGTATTGGCTTCCTGTGATGAGCAAAAGGCAACGTTGGAATGACACTCATAAACATGCATGATCATGGTGATCACCCCAAACAACAGGAACACCACACCGTGCCACACCGTGTCCATCGGTGCAAGTGCTTGCACCTTCATCCACCTTCTGCATCATCTCGCTCGTCGCCTGCGGATGGTAAAAGTGAAGGAAGATTCATGAACCGAATAGCGATGGCCTCCAACCAAATGGCGGTGGCCTCCAACCAAATAGCGGTGGCCCAACCAAATAGCAGTGGCCTCCAACCTAATAGCTCAAAGGTGTTCACTGTCGGTTTCTGGGACTGTCGGTTGACCGCATGGTTTCGGCAGACCCGCTAGGTCGGTTCACCGATTTCTGCCGTCCCATGATGTGGGTCTTTAGGAAATCATGGGACTTCTGATATGCTCAGATCCCGCACACCAATCCTTGGACGCCCTTCACCAATCCTTGGATCCCCATATTATATATATATATATATATTATATATGGTTCCACACGATCATCCAGTTCCAAATGGATGTTTTAATGGCATCTGGACGCCCAATCGGTCCAGGGCAATGGAGCTCCGTTCGGAGCCCTTTTGTCGTTTGGGGCAAGGCATCACAGTCATCGAGTCATCTGTAATGGAAGCAATCCCAAATAGTCAAGGGGGATGGAATAATGAAAATCAAGATTCTTGGGGCCAAGGAAAAAGACCGAGACTGGATGAATGGATCTATATAGCTGGTATCGAAAACCTTCAACTAAATGGCGGATGCGTGTCAATCTGTCCGGTTTGTGAGGTCGATTATCTAGATCTCTTTGTCAATATTAGCAATTGTCATAAAGCAACTTGTATGAATGTGTATATAATCATTGTATCAAGCAAGTCGTTCCGAAAATTGCCAGAGAGACTGTGGCAGTGCTTGTTTGCCTTCTCAGTTTTTCTACGCTTCTAAAGTTCACTTGCTTTGCACCGTCTCTCGTTTAGCTCTTCCGGTATTTCTTCGAGTCGGCACAAGCTGTTCTTATTCTTAAGAGCTTTCCGTCTTGCTTGTTTCTGTCCGATCCTATGTTATTGATACCATCATTCTTAGGAATGCGGAGAAGGGAGAAGTAGATAGAGCAAAGCGATCAGATGGAACTAGACAAGGTGCAAGAAGAAGATTGGGCCACGCATTGGCAACATACTCTTTAAGTTAACTTCTTGATACCTAACTAGAGATCATTAGAGCCTAGAGCCTAGAGCTCTTTAAATTGTTACTGCCCTACTTAAACAGCAGCTCTTCCCTTCTTGACTTGACTAGTTTGACGTTTACACGTTTCTTCGTTAGCTCCTCTTCTTCTTAATCAGCTTTTTCCATGCTGATACAATTGGTGCACTCTTCCTCTCTCCCCAACAAGATCTTTGTACTCTCAATAGGCGTTTCCTCTTGCTCCGATTATATATATACTTCTTGCTTAATGGAGTTGGGTCAAATACAAGAGGATTGGTTAGCCCCTACCCTTGCCTAGCAAATCTAAGTAGATCCAAGCAGTCTAGAATTGGGTGAGATACAAACAGAAGGGCTTTAGCGTTTTTGCTGGCAGCTTTTACGTGCAGGTGAAATCAAGGCAAATGATATCGAGGAAATGTTCAAAGGCTGATGGCATTAAAGCACCTGACATTGAGGCAGTTTTCATGTGAGTCGAGTGCACGGAACCGTGTCTTCCGATAGAGATCTTGGATGGCGATCATCATGTGGCAACAAGATGAACCAACTCCTCTCCATGAACTCCTCTGAGCCTCTCCCTCCCTCTCAATCCCCTGCCCCACCGGTACTGGCGCTGCAGGCGGTGGTGCCGGCGGCGTGGGCGCTGCCGACTCGCCCAGCCTGAGGATGGCAGCACAGTTCCGGGAGTGCTGCCTTTTTGGTTGGAAACACATGGGGACGTAGATGGACATGTTGGACAATGAAAGCACCCCCTTTTGGCTGGTGCTTCATAGTCCTTTGCTTGGAGCTTCAAGCTTGCTTAGCTGATGGCCTTTGGTGGGAGCGGAGCAAGGTGGCTTTATGGCACGCCGGATCTGAGTGGTTGACCTCCTCCGGGATCTTCAAGTAACCAGGTAAGCCGAGACCACCAAGCCGAGACCGTCCAGGAAAACCAGTGAAACCTGCTGAAACAGGTCTGTATCCGTAGGTCCAGTTGACGAAAGAAACCAAGCTGCCAGGTGCCACTAATATGCCCAGTATGGCCCGAAAGTCATTGAATTATATCATGGATGCTCAAAAATCCAACAAGCAAGAAGAACAGCGCTGGTCGGATCAAATATGTCTATGTCCTATAAGTTCTTCCACTCCAACCACTACCCGACGGGTGCTTCGCGGCGACCTGCCGGCGACCTGCCCGACACGTCTCACCACAGAGACTCCCAGCGGTCCGACGTGCGTCCGACGTGCGTTCAACCACACACAGACGAGCGTTCCACCGAAAACATCAGCTCAAGTTCTATTTGATGAGCAGCTTTACTTCCTGAAAACATCATGGAATGAGGTGGATGGCGCCCACTTCAGACTCGGATGGTCCACAGGTCAATCCGGTTTGACCACACAGGTGGTGAACTCACTCACTCCACGAAACTATGACTTTTTCAGGGAGTGTACCCACATCCCACTGGAGGGTCCAGTACTCTTCGCCCAGACGAGACAAACTCAGGTCCAACCACACGAGGAGAACTGAGCAGTCCGGGCACGTCCAATGCTGCTGACACCTGCCCGTATTGAGTCTGTGTGGCCATGTGTGCATAAGGCATTTGAGTGCCCACTTATGTTGAAAGCTAGCGCACCTGGAGCCGGCAACACTTTTGCCACAGCAACGTTACAGTTGTTCTTTCTACAGGTTCTCATGTCCCATTTGACATCAGCACAAAAAACTGCAGCAGCAGCCGATGAAAACCACACAAAAAAAAGCGGTGACTTGGGGTGTTCGGGGTCAAAAGAAATCAAAGTGGAGCAGCAGTTAGACTGCTGCCTTTTGCATGGGCCCTGAACGGTGTCATGAACTCACCATGAACTTACAGGAATCGTCTGAGAATCATCTGCATTGGGCATCTTCTCCAACATAACCTGGGTGGGAAGGCCAAGGCTTGAGCGAATCCTTCAAGAGCACGCTGGAAAGGTAGACTTCCGAAAGACTACGCGTTGTACTCCTATGTGATCGTTAAAGTGTGAAAACGGACACAGATGTGACTGGGAAAACGTTAATCCTGTATCATGGCTCTGTTTGGTCTATCTTGTTGGAAAGATGCGCTGGAACTTGAGACGTGCTTGACATGTCTGTTCCCAATTTGTACCAATTCCAATTCCTGGCTCACATCGGGGAAAAGACCCAACTCTATTTCTGCGAATTTGGTAGTAAACAATTGAAAGGGAAAACTACATCTTGATACAGGTGCAAACTGTCTGAATATGTCTGGATGCGTCTTGTGCCATGTTAGAGCGGCATTGAAGCCCCCAAAAAAAGAAATACCGCGTGGACGATGACAACAGAAATTGCCAAGCTTTGAGAAACATCGCCAAGCTTTGAATCAACCCAACCAACCAGTTGAAATGATTGTTGAACTGCGGGGAGCTTGAAGCTCTCGTTCTTCTCAGATGGGAGTGGTTGCACGCTGGCGGCTAGTCATGCCGTTGCGGTCCTACTTGTTGTGGCCTCACAACTTGTACAATTGTCGCAAACAAAGCCAAATGAACTCAAATACATGTGCAAGATTGTGCAAGGGGATGTTCCTTTCAACTAGTCAGCCACCAGAAAGGGATCGCTCATGGACCTCCACATGGATCGCTCCGCCCAAAAAAAACTAACCATTGCCTTGTCTGTGGTGTCGGGTGCCACTGGAGGGCTGGCACTGCTGTAGGGCCCGCCTTGAACGGCACCGCCGCACGTGCGCCAGCAGGGCGCCGAGCACGGCACGTCCAGTCATGAGCCCTGAGCCCTTCACGGAGGATGTGAATTCAATGCCTCAAGTCAATGATGTCTGAGACCGTCCGTTCTCCAAGTTGGCCAGATCGAAAAGTGTCATTTCAGAGTGAGTACGTTCACATGGCTTCTTTTGATATAAATAAGCTGGACTGCATGCTGGCCATCACTAAATAGGCCGCATCCTTCAATCCAATCCCCTCACCAAACAGGAAGGTCATTGGGCCCAGCCTGGCCTGTGGGTGGTGGAGGCGCACTTTTGCTGACTGGGCGAGATGCACAACGCTTGTGTGGTTACATTGGAGGTGCACAGGCTTCGGGGCTCTAGGAGAAAGCAGAAAAGCATTCAATCCGAGTGCGATTAATATGTGTAAATGTATATATATATATAACGTGTATAAATGAGCTGAAAGAATCAGCACATGGAGTGCGCTCTTAGGAGAGACTCTGCCAACCATGCGGCCTTTCAGGGGTACATCAGGCTGGCACTTGGAGCACCCATCATATTTCTGTCAGCAAAGCAGCATCATCTAGAGCAACTTCGAGGAACTAGGCGTCCCCCAAGAGCTTCACATACCGTGCACCGCAAAGAATGATCTACTGGCTAGTTTCTGCGGGTGCTGAGCATTCAACAAAGAAAAAAAGTGTTCCGGGGAAGCGGATTACAGACCAATCTACATTGAAGCTGGGTTTGTAAATTGACCCATCTACAATCTACCCATTTACATCCATACCATCTACAACATCCTTCAAGTTTCTAATGTTCTTGAATTCTGTCTTCAGTTCTATTCTTCGCATTGCTTGAGCAGAGGTTTTTGATCTCCGACCGGTGCATGGCTGTGGGTGACCGGGTACCGGAAAACCGACCGGTGGACTTCCCCAACATGAACTGAATCTGAGGAGGTCAAGCCAGGAGGGTATTTGTTGGATGGATTCGCTGCAGTTCTTGCTGCAGTTCTTGTGACCAAACACTTTCTATGGACCTGCTGGTGGGCAAGAAACAGGTCAATTGCATCCCAGCTGCCAATGGGTGAGGCTGTTGCAGTCGCTCCCAAGACACCTGTCGGGATTGGGTGGTTCTGTCGTTCTTACTGCAAGAAGTCAGATTGATTCAAGGAGTTGTGGAGTAGAAGATGTAGCCTACCACACATTCCCTTGTATTCAGCGAAAGCATAGCAGCCAACAAAAACTCCTCGGCAGTTCTTCGTCTCTGAAACCGTGTGCTTCGACAATGCCCACCTAAGGCTTTCGCGGCAGCATCAACCGATGGCTTCCCAAGCACCCCCAGTGCAGCTTTGGCAGCTGGGGATGTTGGGCTGGACGGCGCTTGTCCTGGGCACTTTTGGGCAATGTGTGGCCGACCTCATAAGCAGCCTTTTGATCTGTTTGTTGGCCGTCATACATCAAAATTTGACCCAAAAAGAAGCTCGAGACCCGAAAACCTGCATGTCCACGTGTACATCCCTCACCTGTAGAAAATGGGTCGACAAAACATCCGTCCCCTGGCTCCGAGCGGAACGCCGATCACAGCGCATCAGAGAACGACACTGCACTCGCAGTCCTACAAACAGGTGCTTGGGATTTTCATAAACAGGCCATGGTCCACCTCGGGTGGAGGGAAGATTGGTACCATGTTCCATCTTTTAGTGACCCTCCAACTGCTCTATTTCAGCACAGCAAAGGCACCCAAAACGCCCAGTGCTGCTGTCGCAGGTGTTGCAGCCGCAGTTGCAGGCTGTGCCTAGGTCAAAAGGAGAGGAAGGAGGAGGAATTCTACGGTGAGGGTTTTCCAAACGAAAGCTATGACTATGAGTTAAATGTGCTTTCTAGGGCGTTCCGTGGTCTATCTATTCTGAGGAATCATATAAAAGGATACGTCAAATGCCTGAGGCCATGAACGTGCTAAAACGAAGATGTCCAGCTACCCAACTTTGGGTTGTGTAGACTCATGTAGACTCCCGGCAAGGTCTGTGTTGCAATCAACACAATCACAATCGCTGCATGGCTCCAAACACAACGGCTCTGCAATGCTCTGCCCTTCTCCTTAAGCCAGGCCACCGCAGCTGCAGAAGCAGCAGGGAGCGCAGCAGGAGCGGCTGGTGCTGCAGCCGTGGCTTTGCCCAAAATACCCAAGGCCTTACAGTAGCCAAGGCATGATGGATAAACAGTTGTTTCCTTTGGGGACTCCGAGAGTGAGTAGACTAGAATCAAAGAAACGACACATATGGCTTTCTTTGAGCCCTGATCAAACATGGTCACGCAAGTGTTGATGGCTTTGCGATTCTCCCCCCACTGGGCTGCTCTTGAAAAGCACCGCAAAGCCTTAACATGCAATCTTCCGGCCACCCCTGCATCAGCACGAAGGAAGGAACTCTATCTAAAAACAATGGAACTCTGCATACTGTAGCGACACATTTGACAACCTTCTTCCTGTCTTTGCGCAACAGGTGCGATTTGATTTGAGTCACACATCATTGAAAAACGACACGTGTATATATCTATATATATATGGGCGCGCGTGCTTTTCGGGGCCCACTGGGAAGCAATTGATAAGATATAGTACCATAAAACGGTTCCCATATATATATATATATATATACTCTCACAAAAGCATTGTACACAGACTGCATGAAACCTTTCATACGTCCAGGTTCTCGACACTCTACATGCTTTCTACATGTGCAAAGCTGCATTGGTATTCTTCATTGCAGATTTAATAATGTGCAGACAACTGCCCATATCTTCGAGGTGGTGAACTTCTTCTAAGCTCTTCAGGTGTGTCAATGGAGTTGGATCAAATGATTCAACATGACTTGCTTCCCAGGGGGCCCCGAAAAGTCCACGAGCCCATATATATATAATATATATATATATGTATATACCTGAGGAGCCACCTAAAATCATCCTGGCATATCCTTGCAATTCTTGAAGAATTGCAAGTTGGCAAGCATGCTTCCCTTCCGCGACTGCAGTGGCTTAGACCTACCTGCCATTCGCTTTAGCCAAGCCACTGCAGCAGCAGGAGCCACAGGTGTAGCCGGCACTGCCGCAGGGGCTTTGCCCAAGACACCCAGGGCCTTGGCTCATTCTGCGGCGGGGGGCGTAGTGACAGCGGCTCCTACTGCTAAAAAATGCATTTGCCTACGATCTTCTATAGCCTAACGACCAGAACGTGCATCCGAAAACTCAGGAAAAAGAAACATGCTGTGCAAATGCCATCAAGGTCATCAAAAGCAAGCTCTCCGCCATCCTATGGCTTGTCCCAAGCAGAAAAAAAACTTGGCTCATGTTCCCCTGGCAGCTTCCATCCTGGGGCAAAACAGCCTTTTTGCAAAAAATGAAGAGCAAGTACACAGCGAAACTGTCGAAAAAAGCTGAAGAATGACAAGTGCAACCCATGACCTCCTTGCCATCCGAAGCCAGGCCACTGCCGCTGCAGGAGCAGCAGGGACCGCAGCAGGAGCGGCTGGGGCTGCAGCTGTGGCTTTGCCCAAAATACCCAAGGCCTTAGCTTATGTAGCTGTTTCCAACTAACTTGTCTACTTTAAAAGTGTCTTCCAAAAGGTCAGACTTGAAAATTTGGGATTTCCCACGATCAACTCGACGCATGATGAAATTCAAGAGTTGAGGACGTTCCACATTCGGCCACTTGACAGTTCTTTGTATATCTTGGAATATGATCTGTTGCGAGCATGCGGCCAAACATCCTGGGTGGTCATCAACAGTAAGACAGAACATTCTCAAGAATCCCTCAAACCACAATAAAAAAGAAATGCTTGTCAAGATTCGCAAGAGTCGACGCAACAAACTTTCTCATGTTGCGGTGGCCACTTGCACCATCACCGAAATTCCACGAAAACATGAGGAGCCGAGCCTCTGAAGCATCATCCGGGGCATATTGTCGCGAACACTTGCAGCGTGACAGGTGTGACCTCCCTGCCATCCCGAAGCCAAGCCACCGCTGCTGCAGGAGCCGCAGGAGCTGCAGGAACGGCAGCAGGAGCGGCTGGGGCTGCAGCTGTTGATTTGCTTAAAACACCCAAGGCCTTAGTTTGCGCAGCTGTTGTCCAACTGCCTTGTCTATGCTTAAAAAGGTTTTGAAATTCAAGAGTTGAGGACGTTCGACATTCGGCCACCTGACATTACA
>CAXAMN010009335.1:886846-906732 GCA_963970005.1 Durusdinium trenchii | reverse complement strand
GAATCCCTCAAACCACAATAAAAAAGAAATGCTTGTCAAGATTCGCACGAGTCGACGCAACAAACTTTCTCATGTTGCGGTGGCCACTTGCACCATCACCGAAATTCCACCAAAGCATGAGGAGACGAGCCTCTGAAGCATCATCCGGGGCATATTGTCGCGAACACTTGCAGCGTGACAGGTGTGACCTCCCTGCCATCCCGAAGCCAAGCCACCGCTGCTGCAGGAGCCGCAGGAGCCGCAGGCACTGCAGGTACCGCAGTAGGAGCGGCTGGGGCTGCAGCTGTTGATTTGCTTAAAACACCCAAGGCCTTAGTTTGCGCAGCTGTTTCCGATGAATCTAGACATTGGTGATATTGCAGCCTGGTGTAAATCTAGATTCTAAATGCCCATTGGCACTTTGCCCACTATTGACCCAGCTTATGAGGTCAACCACCCGTAGCGGGGTTGCTCGATCTCAAATGCAGCAAGCCAAAGCCTGAAAGAACAGATCGTTAGAATAGGATCCTCTTGGAAACCCTTAAGCAAGGGATAAGCAGGGTGGAGCTAACAGCCTCAACTCGGTCACTTTAGAACAAGGGCTCATCCCCCTCTTTAGCAAATATGTCCCAGTCACGACTCAAACAGCTGGTGCTTGCCCAAGACTCTCAGCTTCTGTAGCACTTCATCTATATACGTGGCATCCCATGCATCAATCATGGTTTTAGGCGTTGGAAAACAATTATGAATCCCTTATATTCCCTTATTACACATAAATAATAAATATATATACCGGCAAATATTGACATGTTAAGAGGAGGGAGACACGAAAGGTAGGACAGCGGGAAGAGAAGAGAACGCGAGAGGTAGGAACAAAAATGCAATGTTCGACATGGTGATTTATCCCCTCGGAGGCGACCTTTCGTAAATATAATTTCATATGCACTCTGTTCAAACATATGCTCTCGAAATGGGCAAAAAGATTCTTAGGAAAACAAACTTGCCCCATGGCTCAGATCATCGGTGAGCATTGAATCGGAACATCATAGGATTTGAACTATCCTGAAACCATAAGAGGCTCACGAAGACGTTCCTCAGGAGAGAATTGACGTGCTTCACAAAACAAGTTCAAGGTATGTATCCCCTCGGGGAACACCTTTCGTGATTAGAGTTTCATATGCACTCTTTCTGAATGTTCAAGAGGGTTTCAACTATCCTGAAATCATGAGAGGCTCACGAAGACGTTCTCCAGGAGAGAATTGAATTTAGAGGGGGGGGCGGTCGGTATTGAAAAATCAATTCCCCGGGGGGCGGGGGGGGGGGCTGTACTGAGAAATCAATTCGAAGGGGGCGGGGGTTGAATTGAACTATCAATTATTAGACCCGGACGCGCCGACACTTGCTTCGCAAGACAAACTCTAGGTATCCCCTTAGGGGCTACCTTTCGGGATATGTATAACATTCTGTCTTTGTCTTGCACAAGTTGGATACGTGTCACGGCTCGCCTGAAAAATCTTGCTTCTCCTCCATGAGTTCCCAAGAATCGCTGCAAAATAGAAAACCTCTTGTTCAAGACCCTAAACCCCAAACCCAACCAAAGCTGCTCCAGAAGACGGGAATGCCGCTGGGGGCTTGCCTTGGCAAGGAAAAGCAGCTGGCACCCCGTGCAAATCTTCAGGTGACCAACCAAAGCGCAGAACCCGAATCTTCTTGGCCCGAGAAGTTGGACCCCATTTCGACCCCAAAGCGCAGATTGATTTGAAGAACACATCAACAGGATTTCCTGGTCTTTGGTGACTCCTTCGGTCCCCAGGCGCCGCCGACGAAGGGGTGTCTGGTTGACCATCCAAGGTGCCCAGTAAACTCGGCGCTGTGGCCGTGCCTCCAGTGCCTGGTCAGTGGAAACCAGGGTCGGTTGAAACCGATGTGGGTCTTTCGGTTCTTCTTCGTCCTTATTCCTTGAACCACCAAAAAGCCTGGTTGAATGCACGGTATAGTGGTCCTCCAAATACCATTCATTCTACTCTACAGCTTTCGAAAGTTGTGTGTGTGCGTGATTGTGCGTGTGTCTTGTTGTTGTTTTATGTCCGAAACAATTTTGTTGAAACTTCTTCTTCAAATACATGAATCGAAACTTCATCAAGCTTCTGATGGAAAAACTTTCTGCATTGTCAGCAGCTCCAAGCTGCTCAACAGCCATCAACGGCTAACAACACGAGGAATGCGCAGCAGCAAACATGTGGATGACAGCGCTCGGATCGGACCGCTGTCTGATGCAGCGGCAGTGCCGGTTTCATGCGGACGGGGCACGGCCTGTGGCGAGGAAATCTTCTGGTTGAAGAATGTGGTACTCAGTGAGAAGGCGGCGCTTTTTGATCAAGGCTGGTACAATGCAGCAACACAGAAAGAAGTACGACAAACACTCGCGACATGCGCTGTGACACTGCCCCAAAATCCGCGAGCTGCTGCCTTGAATGACTAGACGTCTGGATGCGTCTGGTAACTGAGACTATCAGTTGTGACGATCTGCACTCAACTACCTCCAAATGCGCTGCAGCTTGCATCGACGGGGTACACGATAGTTGTCAGACCAGCAGTTGCAATGAACACGAGGATGAGCACTGAAAATGCTAACGACTACGAGTAGAATGTACTTGACACACGTTGACGTACACGAGTAGAATGCTATCCGACCAACCAGCCAAAAAGAAACAAAGAACTCCGACCGAATTCAAAACTGACCTATAAACTTGTAAACCTTACCTGTCCATTTGGGATGCAAATTTATTTGTTGAATAAACTAAATGCCAAGTGCCAATGTTCTCACTATGAAATGTAAAGGATTCCAAAAACTGAAATGTTTATATTTGCTTTTGTTCCATTTCTGGTCTTGAAGTTGAGACGCTTGACTCCATGCAATTCACTTGATTCATGGTCCACCCATCGTTTTCTTACTTCTTGTCCAAACATGCCTCTTTAAAACATCGAATCTTTTAGTCTGCGATGCTTCTTGCCACAAGCTGCTCACAAACAAAAAAACGTATTTTGCTATTTTGTTGGTCCTTCTGTCCTTTGTTTTCCCGATGGCATCCAGTTTCAACCAATATTTCAATATGTTATTACAAAATGGTATGAAATTATTTGAGCAACCAACAGTCTTGCTTGTTCTCGGTTCATTTCCCCGAAGAGGGACAAACGTGACCAGGTCGGTCAAGGGCCAAACAACTGGCCTGGCCGGCGGCTCCTTGGCGCCGTATGTTGCAATGGGTGCTTATGCTACGTTAGCCTGATGGCGAGCCTGTTTGTCCTGAAAGCGACATCTCGTGGTGTGAACTGTACATTGACTTCATAGTGCATGCACGTACTCTAGCCCCAACACTCATTCCTGGGACTAAGAAGATTGGGGTTGCGGCCAGGTACGCTTCCAAACACAATCTCCTTGTGTCCCATGCCTCTCCTTCTCTGGGACGGGATGCTAGTTCTTTACCGTGTGTGTCAAGATGCTTGTTCGCAAAGGGGTCATTGATTTGCCTTTGCATATTGCACCAAAACTTTGTCAGCAGGCAGATTGGGTTTTTCTTCCGTGAAGCCGGGCATTGCATCCCGGCCTTCACTGGTAGGTGGCCTCAAGGCTGCACGCTGGTTTCAGAACACTCTGACCAGCACAAAGAAAACTCGGAATGATTTGTCCTTTACTTTGACGACACCACTGCTTCTTCAAATTCGTCATTCATTGCCTTTTTGTTTTCCTCGAATCCGCAACCAGCTCTGCAATTTTGTTCGGCCATGCCCTCAGTATCTTGCTTTCGTGCCTTCCGTGCATTCGTGTTTTCTCGCTGTAACTTGTTCCTGCATTGGGGACCAACCAAGTTGTGCCTCGGTGTCAGGTCATTGCAAGGAGGAAAAGACAAGAAAATGTTGGTTTGGTCAGTGTGTAGAAGAAAAAGACTGACATGTTGTAGAGGTCTTTGATTGATAAAGCCCCCCATAGTTTGGTCTTTCAATCCCCAGGTGTCTAGAGAGCTTGATAGGCCAATCCCGTTTCTTTTGGCTCAACAGATCCAGTTTCCGCAACAAGACATGGAAGGGAAGGAAAAAGACCGACGTTCCATTCACTGTCTACCACCTGCGGTCTGGGGATCGGAGCATCGGATCATTGATCATGTTTCATCCACCGGACTTCTTAGGACGGAAACAGAGCGGCATGGAACTCCGCTGCGCGATCGCATGGAACGCCAGATGAAAGACCAACCCTCGGAACGTTCGGAAAAGCACCGAAACGGAACTCCCCAGTGCAAAAAGGTGCGGCTTTGCAAGAAGTTGGGAGAATTTTAAAAGAATACCAAACTCCCAGCTGGTTCAATCAGTTCAATTTCAATCAAACATTCTTGGAGTTCAGTCCATGCAGCGCATGAAAAAGAAGGGCCCCGCCTGCAGGAGAGCCCAACAAGCCCAAAGCAGCCTTGGCACCTCCGCTTGGTCCTCCGCTTGGTCAGACGAGCCGTGTGATTTGGCATTGAAGAGTTCATCTCGCCCAAAGTACTGTGAGGCATCTAAGATCACGAAAATCAAGTGCGAAAAGTCTAAACTCTGGCTTTTGCCTGGCTGCTTCTTGATAAAAGCTTCGCTGAAAGGAATTCTGAAGAATGTTGCAAAGGAGGTTGAGGCTGTAGATCTCACGTTTTGTGACAGAGTGAAACACTGGGATGGAGGCAGGTGGCTCTGTGTGGGGGGCCGCCTGGAGTACTGGAAGAACTTGCGCCGGCGCCCAGCAGGGAGCAGGCTTTTGAGGCCGCGCTCGGGGCAGCCATCAAGTTAGCTTTGAACTTGACATGCAGGAATGCTATGGGACTGCTTCGGTGATCTGTGTGAAAAATCGGCGTGGTAGATGATGAGGGTATTCACTTCTGTTTTGATGTGCTGCAAACATGCATGATTCACTCTTGAAGTGTGGAGAATGCTTGAGAATTGAATTACATAGATCCATACAATCTGGCACATCCCATAGGACTAATCATGCTGTTTTAGCTCAACAAGGAGACCCTACGCCTCTTGGACCTGTGTTTGTGGGAAGAAGAAGCTGGTTGTTGCGGATCAACATCCTGAAAGTTTCTGGAGACCTTTTCTATTCCCTGTGGCAACTTTTGAGGTTTCACCCAGCCGTGTTGTTGGGTCAGCTCCTGGCGGCCTTCTTTCCGAGAAAGCAATGTCTAGCCAAATTTGGCATAAGGCTGCTCACGCCTTACACCTATGTGCGACCGAAGACTGCAGCAGCATGAGTTGATGGTTAAGTTCCATGTCAATCACGGATGCTACTAGGGGCTCCTGGCATCGCTACTAGTAACAAGAAGCTAAGCAAAGGGCATCGCTACGAACGGAGCAAGGATGAAACGAACGGGGCTCCTGGCATCGTTAAGTTGATGGTGAAGTTCTCGGTGTTTCAGTTTCCCTCATGGGCTCTTTGAGCAATGTGGAGTAAGTCCCATGTCCGTCAAGGAACCGGAAAACTGGCCCCTCAACGGTTTCTTATGTGTTTAAAAGGCTCACACTTCCACCAGTAGGTTTTGTCCGCGTTGGCTCTGGCTCTCCGTATTTAAAGACCAACCTGTGTCATGGCGTGTGCGTTCTCGCTGTGCTCCCTAGTCCACCCAATGTTTGGCCCGTGCCTTTGAACGCTGTGGTCCAAGCACGGGTCAGGGGGGGTGCCAAAAAAGAGCTGGAAAACCAAATCCCTGTTCTGAAGCATGTTGACCCCGTTGAGAACTCCCACATACTTGGAGATGTGAACCAAAACCTCGGACGGGGCCCCTTGCGGTGTCAAAGACACATCAATGGGGGCCCCTTGCGGTGCAATCGGAAACCCTTGGAGGATCGAATCAAACTTCCAGGACTCTGAAGGCATCGAATCACTCCCTGACTCCCTTGACCTGGGCGTTTTCATCGCACCTGGGGGATCAGACACACCTGGGGGATCAGACACACCTGGGAGTTGTGTGTGTCAGTTGCAGTTCCAGCACGGTCAGACACACAGAGAACCTGAGGATCGTGAAAGAGTCATGAAGAAACGGAACGGTTCGTGGCGCGACACAGGGCGCGCGGCCCCTGCTTTCAGGCTGCCCGGTGGATTCAGAGGCCGTGTCATGGTTTCAGAGGGTAGGAGGGTCTCTTTTGAAAGGAGAAAAGCCGTGTCATGGTGGGACCGTGAAACATCTTGACACATGAAACTCCGAACGTTCCTGAAATCTCGCAAAAATCACGGTGTCTCTCGGTGTCTGCCGGCCGGTCACGGTTTTTCTTCTTGTGAAATCATCGGCGTAGGAAATCACCAACTTTGGTTCCAGGTGCCACGCAATGTGCTAGAGTGACAATTGCTTGGCAGCAAAAGTTATTCATGTAGCTGGTGCACTTGCCAGAAGAGACTCTCATGTGCTCACAAGGCATGATAGGGAGCACAAATCGGATGGCTCCCAGATCCAAATCGGCTCAGGACGGAATCTCACAGACTCAGACCTGGGCTTTGTCCCGCGTTACTGGTGTGAGAGGCGATGCGTTTACTCACAAGTTGAGACAATTGAGGGGAGCTAATCAAGAATGATGAATAAAGCTCCCCATTTGGATCTTAGAACCTTTTGAATATGGCAGTGTTTATTTCATCAACAGTCTACATTGAGTTCTGGTCGGTGGCCGTCCGTTTGGCCTTCTGACCGCGTCCAGGCCGGTGAAACCTCAAAGGCAACGCTCAGTCGGCCTGGATAGCTTGGTGGAGGAGTTTGGGAGTGTCTGGAAGCAAACTGAGGTGGTACATGGTGGTACTGGATCAGGGTAACATCAGTGTAACACAAATGGGTTGCGGTTGAATCATAGAACGGGCCCTCATCAACCGGAGAAAGACACCACCAAGCCATCGCTGGCCGATGCCCGCTGACCTATGATCTGATCATGAAACCGGTCCCAGACCAATGACATCCAATGACCAAAGATGACATCCAATGACCACGGAATGAGATCCAATGACTCCAATGACCACGGAATAACATCCAATGACCACGGAATGAGATCCAATGACCAATGTCCAATCTTTAGACATACACTACTTGACGGATCTCATGGACTACTTGGACAAAACATCTTTGTTTTGTTGATGATCTTTCAAATTGATCATGCACTACGACCCGACGGATCCGAAGGGGGTGCCCGTCACCCCACCGGTCAAAAGCTCTTGGCTGCAAAGAGTTCCCACGTTGTCCGTGACAGTCCCAGAAACGCAGGGAAACCTATACAATGTGGTGGTGAGCTACGTACTGAAGTTCACTGAAGCATGTAGAAATGTAGAACCTTTGCAGTAGAACTAATGTGGTGAGCCATACAGACCCATGCAGTCACCGTATGACATCTATACGGTCACCGTCTGTCAACGAGACCCACCGTCGTCAACAATAACGCCACCGTCTTCGACGGACGGAACCCTCTGAGTGCTGAAACCACAGGGATGGGAGACCGATCTGATATCCAAATGGCTGTAGGTCGCACCAGCATATGTTGGGCGGGAGAGCATCTGCTACCTGGTGGTGTCCTTCGTGAAGCGAGTTCGGGTGGACTTGGATTATTGGCATCAGGTTGAACGACCCATCAGCAAGATGACCTCGGACATGTTTGGTTCGGCCCGGCCCGTCCACTCCACCACCAGGTGTTCGCTGCCGCACCTCCTCCAGTGCCTCATCCAGCCGCCGCAGGGGCAGCGCCATAGCTCGCCACGGAGCCCGCCGCCTGCGTCGCTTCAGGCGCCGACCGAGGGTTTCAAGCCTCCAACCCGGTCAGCAGAGTGGGACTCGAAAGCCGGGGTGTCCGGTGCCAGTGATTTTGTATGGCCCATGTGATGTGCTTTGATGTATGTGTGCTTTTTTTTGGGTGGCTGGAGACGGACGGGGCAACGGTTCTGAAATCTTGTGTGGATGTTTTAAGACGACTTCAAGGTTTCTTGCAGAGCGGCAATGCCTGCAAATGATCTATTTCCCATGGTGTTTGTTCTCTCGGTCATCATGCATATTGCAATATGTTTTTACAACACTCTATTTTTTGGCCACCTTGAAGTTGTACACGCTCCAGGGGGTCCAAACTGTATCCAGCAATGCCTGCAAACGTAGTACCATTCACGTCTACGTCTTATATCGATCACGCACATTGCATACTTTTCTGTAGTCACTCCATGCTTCGACCTAGAGATGACAAGCACCATGCAGCAAATGAATAAAGAAGTAGCATAAAGAAAAGCTTGCGGAGATTGTTGGATATAAGTAAATTGGACCCCCCAAACAATGTACAATGTCAGGGGGGTCGAATTATAGAGTGGTTACAACTTTACAACAGACAAGCACCATGTAGTTGATGAATGAAAGACGTATATGGAGAAAAAGAAAAAACACTTGCAGGCATTGTGGGTATAAGTTGAACCACCTGAAAAATGTACAATTTAAGGGGGCCGAAGAATAGCGTGGTTACAATAAGCTCTACAGCATGCATGATGACCTAAGATCACAAGTGCGATGCATTGGATGCATGAAAGAAAGAAGTGTATTCTGGAATATACTGTATATATATTTAAAAAAATAAAAAGAAATGCAGGCATTGTTGGATATAAGTTGGACCTCTTGGTGGAGTGATGGTGGTGGTGGTAGTTGGTGGTGGTTGGTTGGTGGTTAGTGGTTGGTGGTTGGAGGACGGGCGGCGGGAGGAGCGGAGGAGGAGGAGCACTAAAAACAAAAGACCCACACATCAAGGTGGGAGTCTGGGTCTTTCACTCCTCCTACGATTCAGCGGTCAGAGGACCTAGTGAAGCTCTTGAAGTCACTCAGGCCATCTGTCAAGGCAATTGGACTCTGTGTTCTGTCAATCCAGCAAATGGTGTGTCAAGGGCGCTGTTGGATGGTGGAGCAACACACATGCTGAGGCCGGTCAAAAGAAGAATTCGATCAGGCCATTCCCATCAAGGTGGAGCTCGCGGCCGGCGTCACCACTTTGAGACAGGTGGGGGCGACTGGCACTCTCATCACCGATTTTGACACCCAGACTATCGTTCCTGTGGGGAAGGTGGTGAGGTTGGGCTACAGCGTGAAGTGGGAGGGACACCTTCGAACTTTGGGATCAAGCTGCCATGAAGATTGACATGCTGCTGGAACATGAAGCTGAGAGAGCCGGCTCTGACGTGAGAAAGGTCTCTCCATTGCGGAGCCAACTCGACGGTCAAGACAGTGATGACCGGGATCGTGACTGGTGTGGCGACTTCTCTCCGCACATGTGTTCTTCGAGGGTGTCCACTATGCTAGAGAGGGAGACCTAAGATCTTCGTGATTTTGGGTGGATGTTCCCAGGAGCCCTGATTTGCGAGTTGGCTCGTCCTTCACTTCAGGGCTCGACGGCCTCTTTTGATCAGGAGGTCCCAGGCATCACTGCAGAGGTAGTCACGATTGGGTGGCTGGAGGAAGGCAGCTTGCTTGCCAGGGTGGGCAACAGAAGAGGAAGCAGGGCCATGTGCTTTATCAAGTCTCGTTGGCAGGGAGTTAGCCCTTTTTTTCCCTTTCCATGCCTCCCTGGGGAGCTCCCGGTGACACGAAATGGATATCCTCTCTTAGATGAGAATCACTGCTCTGGACTCTGAACCATCGTGAAAGGGGCCGAAAAGCAGACCTTTTCCGGTGTGCCGTGCCTCCCCTTCAAGATCCCAACAGAGTTGGGAGGGGAGAGCAGAACGTGAAGCATGGCTTTCATGTTTGAAGTCAAGTGAGTCGACTTGCGTCATACCTCTGAAGCCCTGTTGTTGCGGGAAAGGAAACCACAGCTGAGTTTCAGCGGCGCGATTACAATAAAATACAAGAAACATCTAGAGTCCTGCTCATTCGGTTGCGCATCATCCGGGGTGTTGGCTTGGACATGAATTGCCTTTCCTTGCGCCCTCTCTCGAAACAAACGGTGCGGGCCGTTGTCGTCGCGAAGCGACATGAATCGCTTTGCCGTGCGACATGCGGACATGCGTCGTGGATGCCGCCGGCGCTCGGAGAAAAGCTATCTATCAGCCTTTGACCCATCTCTGGTGCTTGGAATTCGAAAACCCTCGTTGAAGTACTCTACACCAACTCGGCTTTGCTCAAGGCTAGAGGTCCGCACCCACGGCACCTTCAGGTGCGTCGACTCGCTGGGCAACGTCTTCAACTCCTGGTCCTGGGGCACGGTCGGTCGCACTTGGAGCACATGGAGCACATCGGTGAAGGAGTCTGGAGTCTCAAATGAATCGATAATAGTCTGTTGTAAGATGATGCCAGCACAAAAGAACCACCAAAACAGAGGATTGGCCAACTTTTGCGACATCCTGGGTACTATCTGGGTACCTCATGTCCCTCCCTCTAGTGGCTTTGCCCAGTGAAACCTCCGACGGAACGTTTCAGAGTCCTGGCAAATAATTCTTCCCGCAGGGGGAATATTTATCAATCAACAGTATACATTGACATGGAAGTGGATTGCATGGTCCCAACTTGGAAGACTCCTTTCCGAGCACAAACAGGGGGTGAACTTCACTGTGGAAACCAAACAAGCCATGGAAACACCATAGACACAAACACAAAATCCATGGCTTCCAACTTTGTCATGGACTTGAAGGATTGGCTTTGTAACTTTGGCGGAATCACCATCCTTCAGATGGAAAAGTTTGCTGCGATCACTGTATCAATCTTCATCTTCTCGAAGGCATCTTCTCGAAGGCACTGCCCTGTGTCAAATGGTTTGTACGATTCTTCGTATGCCGCATGCCCTTAAAGCTGCAGAAGCTGTACACAAAATGCGATGGGACATGGGAACATGTCACGGTCCAGAACCCATGACCACATCCCTTTCACCTGACAGAGACAAACCTTCTTATGCTCCAAACCGTTTGGATGACAATGCCATACCTCCGGTAAAGCCTTTGGAAATCGAACAGAACGGTCTACGTTTACATGGTCCTTCAAACAGAATGCCATACCCGCCAGTGGCTAATTCGGCCGAATCGAATGGCACACCGGGTGAGGAAAAAACGTCTTCCGAAGTGGGGATGCACCAATCAACAATCCTGCAACCACCTGGACAATCAGGCAAAACCAGGGACAGTCTGGTGACAAAAGAGTTGTCACCGGGATGTTCATAGAATTGTGATGATGTAGAGGACGCTACCAAGAGCAAAGGGCATCGCTACTAGGAGCAAGGACGCTACTAGGGGCTCCTGGCATCGCTACTAGGAGCAATGTTTGCAAGAAAATAGACTCTTGCATACTATTAGTTGCACGACACCATCGCCTTTTGGAGTAGAGGCGCTAGGTCAAATGGGGCCCTCTGAGCCATTTCGGGACCGGACGTCTCCAGGTCTCCGGTCCTTGGTCTCAGGAAGGCTCCAAACCAGAAGGGCGCCCAGCGCAAAACAGCCCATCGTGAGCAACAGAAAGAGGTGCCTCGTCTCGTCGTCCCGATCCGGTCACTGTCACCGGGGTCCAGTCAGGACCAGTGGTCACGGGTCCAGGACAGACCGGTCAATCACCGGATTGGTAAAATCTGGGGGAAAACATGACCGCTTCAACTGCTACTGTCTTTTCCTCTCTCTCTCTCTACTCTCTCTCTCTCTCTCTCTGTAGAACCTAAAACAGACCTCCGACATACGAGAGTTTCTGGCCTTGTCCGACCATCCGACCAAACAACAAGACATCGTCACACGCTCTTCATATTGATCCTTGGAGAATCAACCGTGCAAAAGAGGTACTCTTCTGGGGTTCTTTCTCAAAAACATCATCTTGTTCAAATCCAACGGACATCAAAACCCTCGTTCCTGCGACGACCCAACAAAGCTCCCCGCTCACCAGGCGGCAGACCCTTTTCACGACACTCAAGACCTCCCAAGTGGACTCCCATTACACGATTGTACCACTCACCGGAACACCCCACCCAACCTTGCTGGTCTTCTTCACCTGGAGGTGTTTTTTGTGCGGTGTTCGATGGTCGAAGTGGGAATGGTGGCTCTCCTGCTGCCACCATGACCAGAGATCACCATGCCCAGAGATCACCAGATCTGCGGGTTCCTGATCTTGCAAAATCCCCGGATCTTCCGAGCTCCTTCTCTCTCCTCCTGCTCCTGATCTGAGGTGCTGAAAGGTGTGGATCAGGACCGGTACCGCCTCAGATTTCGGTGGCCGATAAAGGTGAGGGAAGGAATCTGCAAATTGACCATGAGATGGAGAACATCCCTTTTGAGAGTGTGTGCTGATGCTTCAGGTGGTGCAGGAAATACGGATTTCAACAGGACATACAGAACCTCGGGATTCACGGCGTTTAATTGCCTGATTGCGCGGAACTGGGATGGCATGGGCCCAAAATTGGGGTGCCAACGACCCCAATGGATCTGGGTGCGGCCGGGAGGTGTTGTAAGAGACCATCGACCACGAGTCGATGAATCGGGAATTCCTGGCAGTGGCAAAAAGGAGTTATCCCATATGGTCGCAAAAGGAGACTGGAATCAACCTGCCCTAGAAAGTGAACGCACCCCTTGAAGGTACTATCCAGTTGTAGCTGTAGATCAAGACAAATGGATGAAAAACACCAACCCGGACCCCAAACAATTGCATCACGGGTCCCGTGGGCCCCGATAGGTGTTGCCCATCCGTTCATGAAACAGGACGTTCATCCAAATTTGAAGGTCGCGTTAAAACCACAAGTCCGCCAAAATGTCATCAATCGTCCAAAACGTTCTTATGTCCAGTGTTAATACGATTCTTCCTGATCCTGTAGACACGTTTAAAGTCCTTAATCGTCCAAGAGCAAGCCAGCACATTGATCCTGATGTGTTAAAATCCTGATGTGTTAAATTGTCTTAGATGTTCGTCAAAATCCTGAATCTGCCTAAAGCTACCAAAAGTATTTTTGGGAGATGCCCTAGACTTTTATGTTTTTCGAGGATATATAAAAGGAAACATCTTCTGTAAACACCTCCAATCTTCTTAACTGTCAAAAGATCCTTTATTGTCTTACACCGTTCATGCAATTCCTGCCTTTTCTCTGCAAAATTTTGTCATTTGCTGTGTGAATACTCTTGAAAAGATAAGAACCCGGAATATATGAATTGCATTGAATTGCATGTTATCTCCATGAGTGTAGTAAGAGTCTGGTCCATACACATCTGTCCGATTCTTTCTGCTTATTAACCCTTGGGAATGGATGCCTTCACACTATGCTTTCATAAACGTCGGTTCAAAACCCCCAAAGAGATAAAATCACCTCAGTCGGTCATGAAATACCACGCTGGTTACCGCTGGTTTGTCAAAACATGCAGAAACCACCCGAGTGTCTGCAAAAAAGCATGATAGAGATTTACATAGATAGATTCGGAGTTCCAGCTACACCCGCTCGCTGGCCAAGCGCCAAAAAACAAAAAACCTCATGTGCCTTTGAGACAAACCCATCGGTCCTTTCTTAAACCTGTTGTATTCTTTTGCCCCTCGAAATTTGGGACCACCTGCAGTCATCCATGAGTTCTCTTCCTATAACTTTGGACTCAGGTCGCGGGAGGCTTCTGCCTTCTGCATTCTTCAACACCGACCCGGTGTGTGATGGTCTGTGTGCCCACCGTCCAACCCCGGACGGAGAGACAGATCGATCGCCACGGATCGCCACGGCCCAAGTGGCCAAGGGCGCCATGCGGCCGCAAAAGGCGATGATGGACATGCCTTGGGCATCGGCCACGCCACGATGCACCACGCGATGGGAGGCACAGGAGGCGATCGGTCGGACTGGACGAGTCGGGGCAAAAGCTGCTCTTCCGTGATGCAGTTTTGCACTTGCCTTGACGAGTGATGGATCGGTGCCGACGTGCCTGACGTGTTGCCAAAAGAAAGGAGCGGTCCATCCTTCACGGTGGATCTTGGGAGGTCTGGTTCTGAGACACATCCACATAATGGATCATAATGATTTCACCATTTCCATTCAAGTGGTCAAAAGCAATGAATCGCTCAGTACCTCAGAGTAAGTACCTAGGGACCTAGAGTAAGTGTAGGCGAAAAGGGAAGAAGAAACAATGATCTAAACACACTGCTTTGCGTTACTATCGCGAGTATAAAGTATTGCAGGACGTTCGTTCACATGCTTGGAAACCTGTTCGTCTAGAAACCATCCAAGCCATTGCCCATGACTCGTGGAACCGTCGCCACAAGCCATGTGAAGCCTTGGGTTCTGGACTCGAGTCCAGGATCTATTCAGAATGATCATGGTTAAGCGGAGTGAGTGAAAACCACCTGTTTGGTATTCGGATTGCCTCCTCCTTTCGGGGCCAGGTCATCCACGTAACAATAATTTTTAGTGGATTGTATTCTGACTGGTGTGACAAAAGCAAGGAACGAGGGTGGCTCATTCTTTTTTCATTCCCTACAAGTCGCTTGAGTCGGAAAAGTTCCAAGTTCCAAACATCTCTCCCTCTGCAACCAACTCATCACACCTCTTTGACATCCTCTTTGACTGCCGAAATCAAGAGCCCGGTTCCGCCCGAAACCACGCGATCGCAGTCAGCCATGTGTGTGAACCTACCACAACCTGGGGTTCCATCGACGTGGACGGCTGCTGATGGTCCAAGAAGGGAGTGAGGGAGTTGCGAGCAATGGGGCAATGGCCCTCCCAACGTGTGACAGGAGCTAGATAAAGAGGGAATAGACAATGATGTTAGACCGCCACAACTGGGCAAACTCACAACTGTCCAGCCTTGTCAACTGCAACGTCGATGAAGTGGCTGATTGTGATCACGTTTCAGGGAGTTTTTTGGCCCCCTCTCCTTCTTCCTCCAACGATGCAGTTACCACCGAGCAGCTCCAAACACGGATTTGAGTGCTGAAGACCTGGAGGAAGACTTTTTCACCTTTCCGTTCTTCACAGGGCCGTTTCACAGGTCTAGGTTTTGAGCGCTCTAATTAGTCTGGTAACGCTGTCACTAGATCGTACAGGGCTAATGTACACCAAGATCCACACAGAACACTTGCTCCTTGAAGCTCATTCTCAAGTGTGGTTAAAACGACACAAATCAATGTTGGTGATCTCAGAATTCTGAGAATCTGATAATAGAAATGTTATGGTTAAGGATTGTTATTTATATTTATGTATGTATTCGGAGTAAGCAGACAAGCTCCGCTCCTCTAGCGCGGAAGATTGAAACACGCACAATTCTCACCATCCGTGGCACTGAAGGGATCATGGAAGGTTCGGTGTCGAAGGATACAGTTCGGTGGTCAAAACGACAGAGATCTGATGGTATAGGGATCCTGTGTGAGACCACCTGCCAAGTCCGGCCTGTCAGGCCTCAGGTTGAAGTATAACGAGCTTGGATTCCACTGATAGCTAGCTTAAGCTTCCCTCGAAACAAGAAAACGATGGCATGGCATGCAAATGCATGCAACATCATCAACACTTGCAAATGGAATTCGGCTCCACGAGCGTATCAACATTGGTCCGACATTGCCAGGACATGCAAACGGAAGACTGGTCGGTGCGCCCAAAGCGCCAGTCTTAACCCTTTCCTCGACCCCTCTGTCCTATATAATTAGTCGTACCATGTGCCAAGCTTTTTCGGTTCACCACCTGTGTCCATCGGTTGCATGGTGTACTCACCATGCATGGCACATTCCCAGGCACATATTCCCATTCCGAAAGACCACCGATGCCACCGACCAGGGCGGGGTCTTCCGCGACGGCACCAAGGCTTTGGATCCGACGGCTTTGGTCACGTCTTGCTTTCAGACTCGCGACTTGCTCCCGTGAAGACCACATAAGACCACTGGCACGACTCGTAGGCAATGAGGAATGAATCTGGATGAATGAGGGGTCCTCAGCCACCCTCATTCATTGCTTTCGTCGCACCGACAACAAACCTTTCGAACCAATCGGAGATCGGAGACCAGACCCACATCGAGCGATAGAAGCGATAGGAGCCATCGGATTAACAGGTCCTCTGCTAGCTATCTCGGACTTAAGCTATCGCATCTGGAACTAACTATATACATCAAACATATCAAACATAGCCACAGCCCTTTTGGGGGGCCTCTACCAGCGCCAAACATGCGCCAAGTCAGGGTTCTGGCCTCCGCGGGAAACAAGAAGGTGATCATCTGCGCCGTGGGGTAGAAGAGCTTGTAGAACACAACTCCGGTCCTTAAGTCTGAGCCCATTGTTTGACATCTGACCAAAAATCTGGGTTGCACCACCTAAGAATGGCTTTCCCAAAAAGTATCCAAGTCGTCGCTCTGCCACCTCAAAAGAAAAAAGAAGAGCCATGGCCCTGCCGTGTTGATTTCCAACATCGCCGCCCTTGGACATCACCGAAGGCTGCTCAGAGCCCATCTGCCGAGCATCACTCCCAGCACATTCTCCTTATCCACGATGCCGCGGACCGCATAGGCGCCAATCGCACAGGCCGTGGCGCTTAGGGAGTAAGCCACGCGTCTGAGGGAGGCTGTCGCGGAAGTGAGAGGTCAGGGTCAAACCAAATGAACGAGTGGACAGCCAGAGTGACTGGCGACTGTTTGGACTGTGGCTTGGGGGAGCTATGGAGGGGGCCAAAACAGCACAGCGCCTGAGATCTCGGACTTTTGGGTGAACTGATCTATACAGTAGCCCCTTCCAATCTATATAACTGGAGTTTTTTCTTGGACATTCTGTCAGGCCGTGTCAGCTGCCTCTTCGCCGCTCAATGCCTCCGCCCCGCGAGCGCGCGCACGGGCCTCGGCAGACTGAAAATCAGGAGCATCGCCACCACGACGCCAGGAAGTCCCACAGCAGCCGTACACAGCAACTCCTCCGGGAAACGGAGCTCTGTGTGCGCCAGGTTTGGGTGCCCCGTCTGAAAACAAGGAGCTGATGGAAGATGGAATGTGTTTGCAGCTTCAATTCTACTACTTTCTCTAGGATCATATCATATAATACCATACAATTACATTCGTACACGCATGATTCTGATCCATTCTGGACTCTCTTTGTCTTTGCCAGACTCGCAGGAAGGCCCTGCAGGGAGACCCTGAAGTGATGTGAGTTTCATGGCACTTGCAGATGGAGTCTTCTTCAACACCACCCAACAGGGAGAGGCGAGTGGCCCAGGGAGACGCAAATGTCCTTGTTACGTTCCTTTTCGAACCTTGTTACGTTCGGAGCGAGGGCCTCCAACCTACTTGTGATGGCCTCCACCGAGTGTAGCTTCCTTGCTAGGTGGGGTGTTGACTTTTGACTTTCCAACCTAAACCCTCCAAGGCTCATGGGGCCCCAAACCTTCACCCTCCCTCCCGCCGTCGCCGGCTTCAAGCCCGTGAGCAGGGTGCTCTTGCGCCAGGCAATGGGGAAGAAGGCACCTCAGGAATATCTAAAAACGAGAGGTTTTTCTCACGTCATCTCCAGCTGGATGGATGGGGTAGGCTGGAATCTGGACTGAGTCGCGACTGAGATGTGATATGAATGAATATGAGTTATTCAATGAGCATGTCAAATGAAGGTGTACAGACTCTATAGATTTAGATCTTGTGCATCTGTGGCTGGTCGTGTTCCCCGGCACCTTCACCACTGCTTGTTGGGGGTCAAGTCCATCAGCTTTTCTGTTTGACCATGGAGGCATCAGAAGTCTTGGCATCTCCTCAGTACACAGGTGTCTGATTCTAATCATACAGTAGCTCCAGGAAGACATCACGACCGAAGTGACCCGGCGCATCAATTGACCAACCCTGGGAGAGCTCGATTGAGTCACCGACAAGAATAGAGGTATATACCCATCTTAGCAGCTCTTCTGTCCCCTAGTAGCCTTGAACAAGTCGCGGGGCCAGCGCCGCAACTCAGTGGCCGTTTTACCAAGCCTCCGGCCCCCTCTCTCAAAAACCCATCGGCCCATATATCCCCATCCTTTTCCTTCGGCCAGATCGGGTCTCCATAGAGCTGATAGAGAGAGAGAGAGAGAGCGAGCTGACATACCCATAGAGCTGATCCATGTCAGACCTTTGATGTCCTCTTTGAGGAACTTGCCTCATCTCCACGTTGCGCCCACGTATCCGGTTGCCGGCTGAGCCACCCATCCCGTAAAAGGCCAAGTCCTTCACGAAAAACATCACCTGGGCTTCGGCCGATCTGGGTGAAAGACCTGGCGGCTCAAATTGGCCATCGGGACATCATGCGGGTTTGCCTGGTCAGCTCTTGATGATATTTCAACCCCCAGAACCCAAAGAGGTTCTACAATCCATGTCTACATGATGAATCAATTGTCTACATTACGTACATAATCCCGCAAAAAAGGATCTCTGTCAATGGGCAGTGCTGTGTTTGAACACCGATCTCACACATCGCTAAAACCCACCGTGAGATCCGAGCCCCGAGTGGTCCATCGGGCCGGATGGATCCCGTACAGAAACCAAGACATGAAAAAACCTCCATATGTTGAATCTAAGAAAGGTCAAACATGATCAGACAAAAAAAAAAGAGACGTTCCAAGAAGACCTCCCTATGTACCTCTTAGGACCTCTTGTGACCTTGCTGTAAAGGCAGACTAGAGTCTAGAGCCTCACCTGCCTCCTCAAGGCTGGAGATATAACTGGACTAAGGTTCCCCACAGATAAAGCCAACACGCTCAAGGAGTGCTCCCGAGTGGTTAAGCTCTGAAGGGCAACGGTGATACTCACAGGCTTCTCCTCCCGGACTGTGAGCTCACTGCTAAAGACCAGAGTCGAGAAGGCGGAGAAAAGGCACGTGGACCAAGTTTGTGAGGATGTGAGAAAGAATCAGTGGTCTTGATACTTGTTCAGTTTCAGTTTCAGGGTTCAACACTTCCAAGTCAAGTTCAATGATATACCTAGCAAGTACTGTTTTCTTAGTTCAACCCCAACCAAACAAGCTTGTTGCAGCAAATACCCCGATATGTGTCAGGTTTTCTGCACATGATGTTTTCCAGTTGCGCACCGGCACACGGTTCACCTCACGATGTTCTTCTTTTCGCTGTCTGCATCCGCAGAATGCAACGTCTTTGCAGAACTACAGTGAGCGGACTTTGGGCTGCGGGTGCTTTCCCTCAAAAACAACTCATGTGCTTTCGCTTCAGAAAACAAGCTATCGCCTACCCCCCCCACACCTGCGGTTTAGAGTCGGTTGTGCCGGTTGGTCTCGATGCAGGCATACGCTACAGGGCACCAAGCGGTTCACACCGACATGTTCACACCGAACGCCCTAATTTCAAGTCCACCAGTCAACCGATCAATGTTGAAACATTGCAAGACATATGTCTGTGGGTCAAAACCCGGACACCCTGGTTGACCATCGAAAATGAGGCTTTGACCCACAGCCATATTGAGACCAAAGGATTCAGAATGTTGTCCCAAATCATGACACCTTCGGTTTGGGGTTTGGAAGAAGCCATCGACCCATCCGAGGGTGCCATATGGGCTCACCTGAGAACAATGTGTCGGTCCGCAGGGACTGCTCCATGGGATGATATAAACATAAATATATAACACCCCCATGTTCGTGCTACCTCAATAAGCACTACATGGTGTATCATGGTATTACATGCTACTACAGTAATTTCAGCACACACCACAAGACATATGGCTGCTTTGTGTACACACCCATTCATCCCCGTTTGCCCGTTTGCGCAGACGCAGACGATCAAAACGGCTCGATTCTCCTCCTGGTGAGGTGCCATGTCCGAGAGGTCCACCTGTGTCGAGCACGACCGAGAGGTGCCATGTCTTCTCCGTGAATCGACCGACGGATGGGGCATCGATATACGAGTTGTCGACATGGACGTGTTCCCCTGTTCTTTCTCTTGTTCTCTCAGTCTTTTGTTTTTTGTGTTTTTCTCTCTCTCTCTCTCCAACTGTTTTATCTACTCT
>CAXAMN010009335.1:862573-886836 GCA_963970005.1 Durusdinium trenchii | reverse complement strand
TCTCTCTCTCTCTCTCCCTGTCTCTCTCCCTGTTTTATCTACTATCTGTTCTCTTTCTCTTTCCCTTTCTCTCTCTCTCTCTCGTTCCTTCTTTCCTTCTTGATTCTTTCCTTCTCTCCTTCTTTTACTTCTTTGTTTCGCTCGCTCCCGGCTGCAACCTCCAGTGAGGCAGCCATGCCACTGAGGACGCGAGTATGGAAAATGCGCATAGGGATTGAATCACTTTCTGCCTGCGAGGTCGCTTGAAACCCAGTTCAGCACGCGATCCCTATCGCCGCTTACATGCCTGGTTGTAGGTCTACGAGGGTTTCAATGAAGCACCAAGCAATAACACAAGAACCAAACGACTCCGCAAAGAACCTACATGGATAGCTCAAAGGCCTACATCCAAGCAACAACAAGACGAACTAGCACAAATACCAAGGAGTAAGACTTGTGCAGGGACTGTGTAAGGCCTAGTATAAATCTGGACAGAAGTTCCGACTGGAAAGTCTCCCAAACTTTATTCAACCGTTGTTGTTCTTTTTGAGAGGATAATTCTTAACCTTCCTTGTTTGGTGCCGGGAAAAACATGCTTGGATTGTTTGCCCCGACGGCGAGCATCGTCAGGATAGTTGAAATAACCATGCTACATCAGCACCCGACAAACAAACCAAATACACTGCCGGATTTGTTTGCCCCGGCTCATTCAGCCAACTGGATGGCCAAAACTTGGATTATCTGAATCTCTCTGTGTTGCTGTTTTTCTTGTATTCTCAGGATGTGGTCACTAAAATAACACTGAACATGCTGACAAATGTTCTTTGTTGAGGAAACTGGTCTTGCAAACATGTGACCAATGACCAATCAAAGAAACCCAAAGCTAGCTCAGCTCTGGCTGCATTCGGCCCAAACAATGTGAGCTGCGCAAAATGTTCATCTTCTCTGGATGCACTGATACACTCCCTGAAATGATTTGTGGCATTCTACGGATGGCAAAAGGAAGGCCACTGGAACCGAATGCCAAACACATGATTCAGTTTTAGACACTACTTCACCCGAGTGAAGTGAAAAAGTTTGGACGACCAACCGCTGCAGATCGTCTCTGCAAATCACGGGCGGCCACCGACAGGTCTGTCCCGAAATGGTAACAAGGCTCAAAGGCAACGGCCATCATATTGGGGCAAGATCAGACTTCCCGGATGACGGGTCCACTTGAAACATGTTAAAACTCAGGGTCTAGCACATCCGGGCGATACTTGTTTCAAGTGAAAACGAAAAGTGCTATGCTCGCAGAAACTTTCATATCGCCTTTCATTGCCTAGTTAGGATGGCTGTCTACGAATCGTCGAAACTGTGCCGAGTAGTTTGGCCAAACGGCTTACAAGCACATGTGTCTCAAGGAGCATGTACGTATATTCATGCAAATATTGTCATTGGGTAAAACAGAAAAATATATTTGTCTATTTATGCGGATGTGTATGTATGTTATATAAACTATATTGCGAACCTTTTTCTCAATCCAAAAGGGCTGCAGTAACGTCAGACAATGCTGTACACGCTGTGAATACTAGCTGCGGTTGACCTTGAAAATGCTTCATACTCCTTCTTGGTAGTGTGAGCGATCGAATTGCAATTTTAAGCTTGGTGCAGGATCTATTTCTGGGCGGTCTCTTCTCATCTCTGCTAATTCAAGCAGCTGTTCATAGCGTTCCTTCTCTTTCTCAACTGCGTCTGCTAGCTCTTCTCGTCCTCTTCCTGGTAATAGTTCATCTATTCTTTCCAGTTGCTCGATTTTTCTCAAAAAGTCGGCCCCACATTTGTATTGCCTACGCTCTTACATACTCTGCTTTCATTGATAGTCCCCTATTTCCTGGTCTGAATCTCTTTGTCAATGGTCCATTTGAGGGAACTCCTCCTTGGTTGGCTGCTTCTAACATCAGTCTATGACCATCATATTGTCCTTATGTTGGCTTCATGTCTTCCAAGCTCCTTGAGTGTTTGGCGTCCCTCTCTACAACGCCTCCATTGAGAATCAATCCACTGTGAATTCTCCTGGCATAATCTCTAAGTAGGTCAATCTGATGTTCATCACATCCATTTTCTCTGATCATATCCTCAAGCTCCACCATTCTGAACTCTGCTTTGATTGCTCTGAGCTGAATAGTTTCCATTGCACACTCAAATAGGCTGGAAGCATGCTTGCAGGGCTTCCATAGTACAAAGGTTACTGCCGCAAAACCAATGACAACAATTGCAAGAATCACAATGATCAGAACTTTCCCGTTTTCATTGAATTCTTTTCCTCCTTCTAATCTACACTGGATGTTTTCCGTCTCTGGATGTTTTCCGTCTCTCTTGCGAATGCTTCTGCAACCAGTGGCTGCAAGCCCTCAAACGCTACCGTTCTCACAATCATCTTGGCCATCTTGTTGAACTTTCCTGCAATTCTTCTTCTCTTCAAACACCTTCCTCTCATACTACGCCTACACCCAATGAGGTTCATCAAGTATCTGGTTCTTTGTCATCCAAGTCGCTTGGTACTGATGTCTCAAATGTTGCTATCTGTTGGCACTTGCACCATATTGAAGTCTTTTCTGTTCTGAATCCAAAGCAGCTTTCCATCCGACTGTCTCACTTTTCCAACTCCTCTCTTCATCACAAGTTGGCGCGGCTGGCGCGCGCTCGAAGAATCTGTGAAGATGTACTGGTCCACCTTTGTCCGTGTAGAGACCAGCTGATGCTGAAGAAACTATTGCACGCACCTCTGCTTCACGCGAAGACAACAAGCTAATGATCTTCTGTATCCTGCTGCTGCTGAACAATGGACAACTGTTCAACGCATGAAACCCTCCTGACGTTGACTTTCTGTGGCTTTTGTTTCCACTCCAGTCTCAATCTGAGAATGTTTCCAAGCGCCAATAGCTTTCTCCTTTCTTGACACAGCCTTCTCTTGCTTGTGGAAACTCAACTACTACCCATCGTCTTCTTCAAGTATCCTAGGAGTTTCTTCAAGTGGTGAAATGACATAAGCTCCTGGATTTGACGTTCTTGAAGCCAATTCCTTCACTGTAAATACTACACCATACCTCTTCAGAAGCATTAGATACCTGATCCAACAATGCTTCTGAATAGGCTAATCTTCTCTTCTTCATGTAAGACTTCTGATGTGTGTCCCATCTGAATTGAATTGTCTGATGGTGTTTGATAATGGATTTTGGCCTTCCCAATCTGTTCTTCATAAGCTTTCAGCATCTGCTGGATGTAGTAACCTGGCTGGATCCATAGTCCATCTTTCTCTAGTTTGAAGTTGAACTCATCATCAACCTTCTCAATTTTGCTCACACTGGTGTCAAGCCTGTCTTGGGTCTTTGGAAGAAAGATTTCACTGATGTACTTTGAACAACCTGTGAAAACCAAGTCATCCGCATGAATCAAAATGATACTCTTTTCATTTTTTCCTAGGCATGGACACGGAGTGCTGAACTTGTAATTGAGTTCCTCAGTGAGGTACTCTGTGAACAAGTCAAACCATGGTTTTGCTCCAACTCTTTGTCCGGGTAAATTTCTCTTCACCAAGAATTCTCCTCCTCCCAAGTTTACGTTCAATGGTTTCTCTTGTGGAACTGGCAAGAATGCATCCTTCACACCAAGCATCCTAGCATGTGGGAAAATGCTCCTTCTCCCTCTCTTGCTTCTTCTTCACTGACTCTCTGCAAGACTATTGTGGGTGTGAGCTTCAGTACGTGCCCTGAAGTCGCTGCTGGCGAGAACATGTCATCTCTCTTTCCTTCAGCAAAAGCAAAGTTCTCTTGCAACTTGTCTTGATCTTCTCTTCCACCTTTTGCTTGTTGTTTCATCTTCATAGTGGCACGGCTTCTTTCTCAAGTCATGCACATGTCAGGAAACTGATTCCTTCTGCGCTACCTTCTGGTTTCTCTAGCACCTGCATCTTCTGGAGTCTTCTCTCTTCCACTTCATCAGCTACTCTGTCTATCCACTCTTCTGGATCTCGTTCAGGTTTATATTCTCCATCACGCCATTAGCATTCAGGTCCATTCACTTCATCTTCTTCTCCATCTCCTTCTTGTTCACAATCTTCTTCATCAACTTCTTCTGCAACTGGAGATAGCTCATCATCAGGGAGTTGCACCCATCTATTCAGCACCCAACTGGCATGTCTTGGTGCCCAAGTCCACAAAGTGCATGATATGACCTATCCTGATACCAAGTCTCGACTGCACACCTTCAATGAAACTTCCTGCAAGCTTTCTTGGCCTGTCAATACGGTTGATGTAATCGATCTTGTAGTGAGTCCTAGACTGTGGCGAGCACTGATCAGCATCTTTAGGATCTGTCTCGTTGTGGGTTCATTGTCACTCGCGCAGGCGATTGCTGAATGCCCCAACAATTGACTCAAATGCATCAACTCTTGCGCAATGAGACGAAATTGGCTCTTGCTTCCTAATGGCACAACATGAATGTACCCAGTCTGCTCTTGCTGGCTTTGTCTCTCTAAATACCTTGCTGCTGTGTAGCAAAAGTCAAAGCTTAGCTCGGGGATACTTCCTCTCTTTACTCCATCTGTTCTCTCACGGCGATCTGGACGCGCTCGATGCTCAATGCATTCCTTACACCAATCGGCATATGGCATGTGCGTCAACCTGCGTCGTGCCTGAGTGGCTTTACCTGGCATCTTTGCCACACTTTGGTAATGCCTCTCTTGTCTCTTGAGCTTTTGCTTTAGTCACCAAGCTTTTTGCATTCAAAAGTTCCATTTTCTTGTTGTGACTGAGGATCTTTGTGTAGACCTTTAGATTAGAGCCACTGCCTGAAATGCCGAGAATGAATACGCTGCCCTCAAAGTTGCCAAAGAAGAATCCTTAGTCAACTCTATTCCATTCGCCAAGACTTTGTCTACACCCATTAAGCTCAATTGTAGTTCACATTCAAATTCCTCATCGTTCTTTTCACCTTCTTTCTGACCTTCTATCTCCTTCTCCGGTGGAGTAGGGGTAATCTCTTTGATTGCCTGCTCCACTTCTTTGTTTCTCCCTTCTCTGTTTTCAAGCTTCTGTATCCTGGCGCAAAGAATCCCATATCTTCTGGTGGCGCTGGCTCATAGCTGAAGATTGCGATTGAAGGAATGACTGCATCATCATTAAAGAACTGCTCATCAGGCATACTTTCACAATGTTGAGGCATTAGCCATCGACCTCCTGTTTGCACCAAAGTGGTTCTCGTTAGCTCTGGTGATTCTTCCTCTTCTGGAATGACTGTGGGATCCACATATCTTGAAGTCAATAAGCTTCCAACTGGGCAGTTCGTGTTCATTGAATCTCCAACCTGCTGCCTTTTCCAAAGCTTCATGTACTTGCACCTCCAAGCAGCTTTCATCTTCATCTCTAATGACTCTAATGCGGCCGCGAACGGTCAAAGAGCGATTTTGCAAGTTGAGTGGTACCTTCAAGTCACCATTCTCCAAAGGTTTGCTCTCGACCATTGATTCCCAAACCATGCTCCATCAGTCTTTCATAGCAACGTATGGGCTGATGCAATTTTGAACTGAAGATCACATTCTCTTTGAGAAGTACTTCACTTCCATCAAGGTCACGCAAAGAAACCACAACACTTTTTGGAACTGGAGCCGCGGCGGCGTGAGACCTGAGGGCAAGCAAAGCGCCGGCCTGGTGTTGCGTCTGTCCCGCGCGGTCCCGTGCGCACCCGCCCGGTCACTATAGGTCACTGGCGCCGAAGGGCACAGCACGTGCGGCCACCATCTCCTCGCCGCCGGGGTCTTGGCAGAGAAGGTCCTCGGAATTTGGAGCCCTGGAGCGCGGACTTGGTGGGACCCAGCGGCGAGCGGCGACGGCAGCCTCACGAGTTGGCGCAAGAAATCAAGCAGCACGATGTGGCAGCTCTCAGAAACGCGTGGCCGAGTGCGAAGTGTGAAAACTTGAAAAAGCTGTAGTCTAGTAGCGATGCGAGGAGCCCATCGACATATATAAAGAAGTCGGCGGGCGCTGGCTGGCTGAAAGTTATCAAGCAGACCAAAATACCAAAGCATACTAAAGCCCAGCCAGGAGATTGTGGGGGAAAGTCCATCCACTCCTCTGCATTCGACAGTATACGCAGACATGCCCTGTTCTTGTCGACCGGACAAAAGCCATTTTCATGGTTCATCATACTTCCACTTATTTCACACCACTGGCTAATCTTGATAGTTCCCACGTCAGAGCCACCTTTGTCAGATGGAGATCTGAGGCGAAAAAGGCCGAGGAACTGCTGTCTCCAGTCCTTCGCCTCTTGTCACCCAACCACACCCACGTGCGCCTGGTCGTGCCTGGCGCGCTTCGAAGTGTGCCTTGGTGGCACCATTGATCGCGCAACAGCGCGTGTGGCCCAGCACCTTCGGAGCGTGTGCGGTCCACAAAGCTTGTGGGGGAACGGAGGTGAAATGTGTTGGTGTCGCCTGGACGCCCGTCTCCAGCAATGGCATTCTTTGATGAGATTGACCGCTCGCAAGTGGCTATGTAAAATTTAATGTCACAGCTCAGAACCTGGCCCTGCCTTGCCCACGACTGACTCGGACACCGACAGCGCGGCGTCAGAGGCTGCAAGCAACCGGCGTGAGGGCACTGCCTCGGACACGCCAACGACCGCACACAGTGAACAGACTACAGCTCCACCAAACCTTGCGCCAGTCCAGCCAATGCTTTGGAAACTCTGCGGTGACATTGGCGACGGCTTCTTCAACCGCATGATCTACTCGCAGCAAGGTTGTGGAGCACGAGCTCGTGGGCCTGAGGCGACCTATGTGTCGACGTTCACGCACGCCGTTCAGTCCAACGGATTGGGCGTGGACCAGGTGCAACTGGGTCCGCAGCAAGCAAGCTTCTCTGGCAAGTGCAACCTTTTCTACTTTCTCCTCTGCCGCTGCACGTAAGCAACGTGTTTCATCGTCGCCACATGGTACGCCCAGTGTTTCCTCAAAATGGCCCCACCACACGGACACTCAATCTTCTCTGAGCCATTGACCCAAAGCTTCACTGGGTTTTTGGTACTGCGTTTCTTTTGACATGTATTTTTGACCTGTCGCGGTTCGACAGCTCGTCCAAGCTTTACAGGTTGAAACTTCCCAGCACGCTTCAGGAGTGACCAGAGTTCTCGAGTCCATGGATGTCGCTCTTGCATGCATAGCAGCGTCGAATCCAATCAGACATCGATCACACTCACTTCTCCCCTTCGGTGTTTTTCTCCCCTTCGGTTGCGCATAAGGTGACTTACAAGAACTAAAGTTGATTCACAGCAGCACGAGTTCTCAATAAAAACTCACGCTTTTACACGGATGCGCTGCACATCATATGTGTATCACACATGTATGCATGACGGCCAGACAAAACAAATGCACGGAACATATCAATCAACAATGAAGAAGCCACCACTGCTTCACACCTACCGGCTCAGCAATCTTGGTTTTGTTTCTAGCACGGAGTTGTTTCAATAGCGGCGTCAGAAACCACTTGTTCATGAAGGAAACAGCAACAAGACAACAGCTTGATTCCGCCTCCCTCGTCTCACATTGGGCTCCACTCACATTGGGCTCAGGCTGAGCGCGAGAGCTGAGCCCCAAAGCTTCCGTCACCCTTGGCCGTTGATGGATATGCATGCACCAGAGATGAATCGAAACCCGGAGAAACTTCTTTTTTCCTTCTGATATCCTTTTCCTTGCTTTCCTTTGCCTTTGGCATCTTTACCTTTGCCCTTTTGATGGTCATTCTTGCCCTTCTTACCTTTTCCTTTGGCATCTTGGACTCGATCAATTGCAACACTTGTTCTCTCAAAGTTGAGTATTGAACATTGTCGCCAATGGTCAAACTCAAGTATGATTTGAGTTGTCCATCTACACATCTCAAAAGAATAGAAGATTTCAACTCATTTTGAAATGTCGTCCCTGCCTTGACCGTCTCATCAAACACTTCTTCAAGCTTCAGAAGTTGAGGTTGTAATGCACTGTTCATTGAAAACGCTGGCCATGTAGTGGCTAGCCTTCAAAGTTGGCTTCAAAGCTTTGAAATATCCATTGGAGTCCTCCACAGCTTTCACCAACTGCAGTGCTCTTCCCCTCATCAATGAAGCTAACAACCCATAGAGCTTGATGCACCTGGTCTTCTCCTCTGTAGTTGCCAAGTCCATGTCAAACTTCTCATTTGGCTTGTCATGAATCCCCTTCAAGTCCTTCATGTAGCCCTCATCAACTGCACTCAAATATTTCTCAAACACCCATGACCACTCTCTGAATGCCTTGATCTCTTCTTGTTGTGACTTGTAGTCAAAGATGTTGGGCTTTGCTATCAATTTTGACCATCTGTCGTTGAACTTCTTGTCTTCAACTGCCTTCTTCACTGCCTCAGCTGCTGACGTTGTTGCTAGCGTACTCTGTGGCATAGTTTGAAGTGAAGGACTTCCCTGATCTCCTCCATCTCTAATGTGTACTAATGTCCTTCTGACACAACGTACCAGGTACGGAGTGTCGCTCACAACAATCTCTCACCAGTCCAGCTATTATTTGGGTTCCAAAGGCCCCAAATCCATGGCTCGGGGATCCCAGTGACCTAGGGGCTTTTCCTCCTGGAGCTCCAAGGGGGTTACCCTTATCCTTGCTCCGCTACTATGCGAACCTTTTTCTCAAGCCAAAAAGGCTGCAGTAAGGTCAGACACTGCTGTACATGCTATGAATACTGGCTGTGGTTTACCTTGAACATGCTTCACATATGTATATGTATATATATATATAATTGTACACCTTATATGAATATATGATTTGATATATATATATATAACATATATGAGAGAGAGAGAGAGTGCAAATGCATCAAGATTACAGTAACTTGACACAAGGACAAGGGTGCACAGAACCCTGGCCCTAGCAGCATAATTGATCTTGCCACCGCAGGATTTGGAGAAGACATCTATCCGTGGCCTTCTGGGAGAAGACAACCCCGGACATCCCAGGACTGGCACATTGTGAGTTGAGGCCTCCATTTTCGCCGCACAAAGGGCTCCAAAATCCAAGCGCTCTGGGCGTTCGACCAGATGCGTTGACAAGTCTGGCAAACATTCTGGTTGGATTCAGGCTTTGGGATTCAGATGGCCAGGTTGTATACGGTGTAGAAGTGTTTGCTTCAACCAATCCAATCAGATAGAAGCCCAACAATTGGTGAATGTACAACTCTTACAAGTCTTCCGAAGCCAGTTGTAGAGTCACCCGATTGTCAAACAAAATTCTGGTCCATTCAGTCCAGATGTGCTTTACTGCTTTACAAACACTGCGACTGCCTCGCATTTCAACAACAGCAACAAGGCAACAATATTGCAAACCCAAAAAAGAAAACTCATCTGTGGGATCCGGCGTCTGCAGTTTAGACTATAGTATATGCTGCAAAGTGAATGGAAAATGAAAAAAGCGATCCTCAAACTGGTCAGCCCGCACACGCTTGATCTGTCTGAGTCTCTGGTCATTGTGAATTAGGGGTTCCAAAATGACAACAATAGATTATAATAGCATGCGTGGGTTTTGCTGACTCTCCCCCAAATTGAGCCTCCAAGGTTGCACATGTGCGGGTACCAACCAGGACTGGAGTGCATGATAGACCTAATTAGCTAGCGAGCACTGGAAGTACTGGGCAGGCGCTTGAAGGTTGCATCACAATACTCAGCAGCCTGTAATGTTGAGGCGACAAAAATGGACATTGAACCAATCACATCTGTGACGTCAGCCCCACAAAGAGCCTCTCGCTTGCCACGCTTGGGGCAATCCACAAAAGCCAGCGACAGGACCTGCGCACCATAGGAAAAAGCGCCAATTACCTGACACAGGGATTGGAGGACTGCATTTCATAGAACGGTGGTGGATGCAAAAGAAGTATACAACAATCAAGCATATAAGTCTCTTCACAGGCAAGTCGCATACAAGATATCAACCGCGCATGCCTTTGGAGCAGGACAGTTTCGTGCCGCTTCCTCAATGGACAAAAGAGCACGTGTGATCCAAGTGACGGCCGCCACACTGTCAAACACGCAGTTCGCCAGTGCAAAGTCGCGCTCAGTCTTATACTTGTGCTTCGCATCAATGGTTTTCACTTTCTGGTAAGCGCTCACCAAATCACGGGGCAGTCCTTTGGTCTGTGCATCGAAGAGGACATTCGGGAGTATGGCACGACCACCGGCAGAACCCGGACCGGCGAGGTTTCGCAGTCGTTCTGCTATCTCAGAAGACTTTCTTCTGTAAGCCGAGATGTTTCTGGACATCGGAAGGTCCCGGGCCGCAGGCCCAGGCTCGCTGAACTGTTCCGGGCTGCTGTCCGTGCCTCGCAAACGTCGCTTCTCTGGCTTGGCCAGATGCTTCCACCACCTCTGGAACACTCTCCAGCTGGTGTCTCTCGGATGTGTGAGGAAACAATCTTCATCGAAGCCATAGATCGTGGAGCCCGCTGTCGCCAAATCTCTCATAATAGCCGCCACACAGGAGCCTGCCTGATCAAGTGTGGCTGCGCAGGTGGAGGCTGCGCTGGTGAGAAAGGCCATGACCCAAATGAAGGATGTGATTGTATGAGCCACTGGTGCCGTGCAGCCCAGTGGTTCGTCATCGGGGCAAATCTCGGCACGGTAAATGTTCACCACCGCTTTGCCCAAATAAGTGGCCGCTTGGACGGTGTCGATCACACAGCTGGTGGTCACGATCTTGGCCTCGGTGGGGTAGTTTGCATAAGGCTCATCCGGATGATCGAATAAGTTCACATCCCACAAGGCGCGGTGCTGGATCTCGGGCAGCAAGGGGAGCAAGAGATCATGATCCGGTAGAGCATTCGCGGAGGTCTGTGACCCGGTCTCAAGCCACAAAACTACGCTCAGCAACCTGACTCAAAAGGCTGAGTCATCTGGGAAGGCCGATTTTTTGGGGGGGCTGCTCCCTCATTTTGGTGGGAGAAGAAGACAAACCAAAAAAACAGGCATCTCAAGCTGCAAAGAATCTCGTGAGAAACATACGGCCTTTCAATGATTGTCCAAAAGAGAAACGAGATGGAAATCATCTATCTCAAAACCTAGATGCAACAAATTGCTGGCAATGAGGCCCCAAACCAAGCTCGTTGCTTTGAAGCACTTCCTCTGTGTCTGGTCTTCAGACTCCGACACCATGAGACGTTGATCCTCCGCCATGGCCGAAGTCAGGAAGTGCCCGACGAATGTGCTGCTCGGGGTGCAAAATGCCTTCCAAATAGAGGTGTTGGAAGTTGTGTGTCCACCATGGACCATGGAAGGTTTCATGACGTCCGCCTCAAGACCACAACAGTAGCTTCTGATCAATCACCAATCTTCAAGCATGTGAAAAAGAAGCTTTGACTTGAGACCCGCCAAAACCTCTGAGTTCACCTTGAGGAACTACCCAACCATTTGTGCTCGTTCCATGCACAGTTCATCCTGACCCTCGCGCCCCAACGCGCACCCTCTTGCCATTCATACTCGCCATGAGCTCTAAAGCCTCCAGGCAAACCCGATGCGGCGGAGCACTCCAGTGGAGCTGGTCCGGACACCGGCCAGTCACTGAAGGGTTTGAAGGGTCTGGAACTGAAGGGTTCGCAAATCCCTCTTTGCCAATTTATGGAGTCAAAGAACCCGCAAGAATCAGCAAGAATGGCTATATAAGGCTTTATATATATATATACACCTTTTTGTACAAGAGAGTAGTCTTCGGGGCAATGTCCCTCTTAGGTTCTTGGCAGAGGCCCTTTTCGAAGGTCGGTCGGAAGTCCGTGCAGCCTCTCAAAGACGGAAGAAAACACCCCGGAAGTTGGGGAAACCAAAACCCGTTGGTTGGGGTGTTTCCTATCAAATATATAAACCCACTTAGGTGGAACAACTAACAGATCCAAGATCAGCCTTCTGCTTCTTGGCTGAAGTGCTGTTGCCTGACCGGTCTAGTACAGCAAGCTTTTGCCCTGGAGCACCCACTGGTAACAAGCATCAGGTCTGCTGGCCCCAAGGCGGTTGAGAGGTCTGTCTTTCCTCGACTTGCACTACACGAATCCAACCCACCAAATCCTGCAAACTGACATAGAAAGGCAAACCAGGGACTCCTGGACCACAGAGTCAGCGTTCACTGAGAAAGACCCATTTGTCTCCCCTTCCCAGCTTCGAGGATGCCTTCACTGACTCCACTTGACCACGTGCGGCCAAGAAGTAGGCGGTGTCCTCAGTCTCCACGGCACTCTTCAGTCGAAGAGTCTAGATGGACAATGATCAGAGTGCCCGGGGCAGCTGCGTTGAATTCCAGCAAGACATTCGGAATTCCAGCAAGACATTCGTTTGTTCATCGGCCTCGCCGATCTGAGTCAGAAGAAACCCTTGTAATATTCAGAGACCTTCTGCTCCGCAGTTGGTTCCAACCCAGGCTCCAATCGTGCTCCACCCCCAGTTGGCTCATGGAACACTCTCTCTCCATGACTCCATGACCGCTCTGCTCCACCCGGTGAGTCATCCGATCCGCGCCAGTCCCAGGGTCCCGACCACGCGGGCCACGGGACTTAACAGCCCGAAGGCCAATAACAAGCACCTTGGATCGGCCGAGCCGCGTCGCGTCGCGTGCTCGCTGCGTGGGCCGCGAGCGGTGTCTGAAACGCTGGAAGCCAAATGGAGTCTGGATTGAACACGTGATGAAAAGAGGCCAGGTGAGCTGGATTGAACTGGGTCAGAGTCATATTCTGGCAAAATTCCATGTTCCATCCACTCAAGAATGACGAGGTCGGATCTGGGACGGTCAAGGATTTGGTGATGTGGAGCCTCCAAGCTGCCCCCAAGATACCCAGAAAGATGTCCGGGAAAAAAGACATGACCGCCAAGCTGATGGAGTCAACGTTCGAGTATCCCAAGCTGTAAGCCGGATTTCGGTCGGGGCTCCGGAAGGGTGAGCAGTGTGAAGTAGAGATGTCAAAGGGAAAAAGGTATGCCAAACGAGAGTTCTCTAAATGCATGCGTGTACGGACAGAAAAGTATCAAAAGTGAACAAAAGTGAAGAGTTCAAGAGAAAAGTCTCACAAAGAAGAGAGTTCTCGAGAAAAGCAGCAAAAACAGAGGTGTCCAAAGGAAACGTATCTCAAACATTTCACTTGACCTTCACTTCACTTCACCACAACACAAACCACCGCGTCATCCTTCATCACCTGCCAAATCATTACAGCACTCATCACACATAACACATTCCTGATATTGTTGGACACTTCCGCCAGCCCGCATCAGCCCGCTACATATCTGAATCTTAAGTATTCTTAAGCCACGTATACGAAGAAAATAACGGCAGCTTTTGTATGCCAAGGAGATCTTCTGAACCCAAACCACTGATCCGTTCTGCCCTTCTTCCGAGGAGCGGAGGGATGCCGATCCACAAGAGCACCTGGCGCCAGTGCTTTCCCACTAAGTCCTGCCGGGGGGCAGGAATCCGTGACGTCCGGACTGATCCGGACTTGTCAAAATGTGTGGTGTCCGGATCTGGACAAAAACCTTGGGTTCTGCCGGCCTCTAGTCAAGCAAGATGGGGTATCTTTGAGTGTTGATCCAGGATGGAGTTCGACTATTGGATCACGAATAGTGGATCATGAGTGTTGGAGATCGCTATTGATCACCATATACATTGTATTTATACCCCCAAAGAGATCCCAGCAAGATTCAATGTGAGCTTGTGAACCCAAACCACTTCCATCATCTACAAGCATTCAATAGACCCTTCGAACCGTGGTCATCGTTCTTCACGCCACCGGGAGGTCTCTCCGGCAATAGAAGCTGGAAGCCCAGCGCACACCACAAATCTCCACCTCGCTCGATGCCGTGACGTTCAGTGACCGCCCAATTCGGTGTGTACTTCGTCCTTCCAAGGATCCTGGCCCTGGTGTTTGGGGGGGCCAAAACCTCCACAGCGAACCCCCCACGACCGAGCCTGCTCCGCCCGAACGAAGAACGAAGAACTCCAAAAAAAACACCTCTGGGTCCCCCTTGGGGCGAAAAGAACTTGTTCGACTCATCTCGTCTCTCTCTCGGTGGCCCGGCAGCAGAAGGCCAACGACATCGCCGCGTTGGTGACGCCACGCAGACGAGTGGGGCAGACCTCGATCCAAAGGAGTTCTCCACTGAGACCATGAGGTCTAGCTCTGCCTGGTGGCTCTGCCTTGTAAAACCGGGGAAATGAGCTGATGAGCTGTGTCTGTCACGTGAAAAAGACTAACAAATCAGCCAACAAAGAACATAATCCATGTTCTCAACTGACTTCCAACGGAGGCGCTCTACATTTGGACTTCAATGAGGTGACTTACACGTCCATTCATTCAGCCGGACACAACCAAAGAACCTGTCCCGAAATCCTCCCCAACACGGGGATTGGGCTGATTCCAGGGTTACTTCTCCCCTAGGCCCTATGGCATCGGGAAGAGATTTAAAAAACTATATATTAGCTTAAAAATAAAAAACAGTGAAAATGAATTCAGCACCAACCCAACCGGGTGCAGGAGGGGCGTCTGCCGGTGTGAAAACCTTCCAGCAATGAACCCCCACCTCGGCCAGAGCGATGAAGGCAGCAGGGATGCCCAGTCCGGCAAAGAAGCCAAAGGAGCTGAAGCCTATGCCTGACTGGAGCTGGTTTGGGGGGTTAAACATGTTTTTTCAGATGGGTTCTTGCGGATGTTTCTGGTACTTTGTTCCCTTTTTTCCTGGTGTTGTCATGTGTTCCCATTCCTGAAGTAACATGGATCTGGAATTTGGAGCTGGAAGATCAGGACTTCCTCTACTGGGGGTGCTTTGTCAGTGTTGATGTGAGTTTGTGAGGGAGGTGCCCGCCCCATCTACCCGAATTCTCACGTTTCAATTGCTTTCGAATTTTTGGGGGTTACTGGTAGCTACTTGCTCCTAGTAGTACGGCCAGGAGCCCCTAGTAGCGTTCTTGCTCTTAGTAGCGATGCCAGGAGCCCCTAGTAGCTTCTTGTTACTAGTATTTGCAAAACCCTTGCTGGCCAGCTTTCCATTCCAATGATGTATGCCTGCCTGAAGGTCGTATGAACATACACATGTCACATTGGTGTCTGTTGAAATATGTCCAAGCAATTCTGCCAGTTCAGTAGAGGACAAGAAGTTGTGAAATAATCAAACCCTGCTACTGTACCAAGAATCTGACTTGCTCTCCCGGTCATAACAAGGTTTCTTGAAACCTCACGATGGTTTTTGATGCGTTCGTGGCTCTGTATGTGGAGATCTCTCACCCGAACCCCAGCCCCAGCGGAGTGTTTGTTGGATTCCCCGTTGTGAATAGAGCGACTCTCTGCACTTGGTCACCTTTCAACAGCTGAAAGCATGCGAAGGATGCGAAGAAAGGCCAGCCAGACAACCAAGATACACAAGGAGGCATAGCTGGACAGGAAGTAAAGGCCTCACATGGAATTCGTGGCGCTTCCACTTCTCGACAACAAACCACACGGCACTCATGACCAGTCACCTGTGGCATGACTGGCGGATCGACAGTTGGTTGCGACCCCCAGCCATTGACAGGTGCAGGCTATTCTAGATAAGGCAATATTCCTCAGCATGGATATGCCGTCCGGGTACAGTAAATGTATGTAAATGTAATGAATATGGCAAAGGAGACCGTAACAAGACCTTGAAGTGTCTGAATTCTGAATAATTGTGTCTTTCCATGTCCCCTGTTGTCCGTGCCGAATCATTCCATGCATCATATTATGCATCCGTCCTGATGCCAGTTTCCTCCCAGAGAATCCGAAAGGACCCACAAGAAGAAACGTCAACCTCCCACTGAGATTGGACTATTAGATGTTAAGCCAATGCACGTTCGAGTGGCGCCCCTGTTGAAATAAAACTCGGAGGTCTGCGAGTAGGCGCCTTCGGAAGGAAACACCCAGTTCTTTCCGACCAAACGGGCTCGACGAGAAAATGGAACCTCTTCCCAACTCCGCCTAGCAGTGAGCCACACATGCCACAGTATGCCACCATGATCGGCAGCCGTCGCCCGGCATAATCGCCCAAGGAGCCTGGGGACCCAAAGGCGATTGTGGTGGAAACCTCCTTGGAGGTGAAGAATTCCATGTGAACAGAGTGCAGTGGCTGTAGTTGTACTGGTTGATTCTACCCCTTGGATAGAAGGATATCTGGGGTGTGCCTTGGGGTTTGGGACCCTTTCTGAACTGGCACTGGGCAAATCGGTCCTTTTCTCTGGCTTCCACATAAGACCACTTTCAGAATCACAAAAACATGGCCCTGGCCCCGAGAATTATGAATAAACCACCAAAGACTTTGGGATGAAACCATCCACTCCTTGGAATGCCTTCGAAGTCCCAGCCTGAGCTGATGGTGCCCAGCGCAAAACCCATGTAGGTGGAGAGCATCTGAGCCTCCTGAATTATGCAAGCACAGCGCATGTGGTTCATACTTGCATGAAGGCTCTGCGACAGAGAGGCGCGTCTGCAAAGGCCCTGAATGAGACCTCTACTTGGAACTTCGGCTTGACACCTTTTCACTGCTCAGACATTTGAGCGGAACTTGCACTCGCAAGCTCTCTACTACTCTACTTATACTTGGAATCTGACGTTGTGGCAGTGCACAACCCAAATTCGCCACTCGCCCACAGAAACACCCACACGAACGTATGTATACGTGCATATGTATACGTATGTACTGTCTAGGTAAGTGACGTATCTGCCCTGCAATGCGTGCCTGAGCAAGGTCCCCTTTCACATTGAACTCCTCAAGGGGCGGGCATGGGGCAGGAGTGGTTCCCAGAAAAATGATCCGCTCTCTGCACGTCGCACAGGGCCATTCAGGGTCATTTAAGTCAAAACAATGTCTGCTCACCAGCTTGATATGATATGCTTTTGATATGGTATGCTTTAATTATGGTCTAATTATATCTAATTCATTCTATATCGTCTATTTTTTCGCTCTCACCTATCACACCTGTCCTTCATAATGGCAGACGACAAGGCTGCTGAGGTTTGCATGCCGGCTGCTTCTGCCACCACCACGCCTGAACGACAACGCCTCGACGTTCGACCTGGAGAGTCAGACCATCGATCCAACGGACCTGGAGAGTCACACCATGCAGCATGTCCTATCCCAGCTTCCCAGCCTGCGCAAAGCACAAAGACATGGACCTGGTAGAGGCCAAAGCCAATCTCCTTGATTTTCTCCTTGGACAGATATGTTGATGGAGGAGCTTCCAGCGTGCTGCATGTGTCCAAGATGGGTCACCACAAGATTCAATGCGCCTCAATAGAATATCTACAGTTGGCATCCTTTAATATGGCATTTAGTAGTTTAGCATGAACTTCGTGCCCAGGCAACCCGACAATTCTCGAGCTGTGAGTCACAAAACAGTTCTGTGGCTCAAATCCTTGAGAGTCATTCTGTGGTTGACAAATGTCGACAGTAAGCACACCCAGATCTGCAATCAACGAATTCTATCTATATAATTTATATAATTCTAGACGATTCCAGGACGACAAGTATTGAAACGTGAATGATGGTCAGTAGACAAGGTACCAAAGGCAATCTCCCAATTTGAACTTCTGGGAAGATCGTGGAAGACAACTGATCCAAGTGCCCGAAGTGCTTCTCTCACACACTCACCACCAGTCTTGTGAATTATGGCTCTAAAGGGCCTAAGTTCTCACCGCCTCACCCTTCTACACCCCTTCGAGACCCACATGAGTCACCACTACGTGGTCCTACCTCCTATTTCGAGACCCTCATCTTCACCCTCTTCTGCCTGTTCTTCCACACACGCTTCTTCTCCGTTTCTCAGTGCCCGGGCCGAGAGTGACGGTACCCCGGACGTGGCCGGCCTCGGGAACTTACCCCTGGAGGTCCTTTGGAGCCCGGGAAACTAAGAGTGATGGCCTCCAAGCCAAGAGCGATGGCCTCCACCAAGCGGTGTTTCGTTCTTGATCTGATATAAAGACATGAGTGGACCTTTCTTCTGTGCATCTGCTTCAAGGAAAGGCTAAGACTAAGATGCCATGCTGTTCCTACTTTGTGTAGCTGGTAGCCGACAACTCCTTGCTGGTGACAATCTGACAAGGAACTATCGTGCTGAGGCAGGCTGTGGTTGTTCAAGTGACTTCTGTTAAAAAGAGCACTCTGTAGGTACCGATAGCTGACACTATGTGATTCTACACGATGATTGGCCAAGTTGGGTATATAGGTGTACAAGTGGATGGGGCCAAGAATATATTACCCCGCAAACATACTCCTCTTTGACGATACGAAAAAATCTCAGCCGGCCAATTCAAGTCTCTGGAGATCCACTCGGCCTGCCCGCCATGGCAGGAGCTTCACTTTCGAGTTCACAATTCCCTTTGGGCCACCCCACGCTTCACCGCGTTCTCGCACCATGGGGAGAAAGGGGGGAGATACTGGGTGAATCCCAGGTGAACGCCCGAAGAGGGAGGAGGCAGTGAGAATCTAAGGATATCATTGATTGGTTCCAAGAAGAACATTCACTTACTGATTCTGCTGTCCTCTGTTTTGTTTGGTCTACATGCTGGGACTGAACCTTTTCACACGATCGCTCCTCCCTTGGATAAGGTTTCGGTGCGGTCTGAAAGGTCGCACGTCATGGAGCCTCCAGGTTCCGGGCGACACTCTCAGGGTCAGGACATGTCGGAGAAGTTGTTCTTCTCTGGGTCGGATTTTGGGCTTAACTTCTGGACACTCTACACTCTCACAATCACGGAAGCGGAATGGGATAGCCATGGTCCTCGGTCTTCGTGGACGGTTTGGTCTTCGCGCCGACCTAGCCAACCCCCCTGACTGTGACTAAGTCGGGTATTGAGTAAGCTATACTGTACTCCAAATGAGAAGATACTTGAAAGGGAATCAACCTCTTCCGGATTAAGACCTAGAAGGAAGCAAATTCGCAGTATGGGAGCAATGCGCCCACATTGGAGCACCAACCAAAGCGCCCCAACGAAGACAATCTTTACAGAAGATGACAGAACTACAATCCCAATACTGTTGGCAGTTGGGGTGTGTCCAGTACTCCTCTCGGAGTACCCCGTCCCATCCGGCAACCCCATCTCGGTGCTTTCTCTGCGGCGCGTCTCGTCGACGACGTACGCTCGACCCCCGTCTCAACCGAAGCGGCACGGCGCCAGGCGCGGGGGACGCCCAGGCCTATCAGCAGCCATCTAGGTGAAGTTTGAAGTGATACAGCTTCTTGTTTCTAGTAGCTACTTGCTCCTAGTAGTACGGCCAGGAGCCCCCGTTCGTAGCGTCCGATCGCTCCGTTCGTAGCGATGCCAGGAGCCCCTAGTAGCTTCTTGTTACAGGTTAGATACTGGACCTGGTACTCTGATGGCAGTATAACCGACCGATGGAATTTCAAAATCCACAGGCGGTACGGAACTCGAAGATGATCGAAACCGGCATGAGCTGTGAGGGTCCACCATGTTCCAAGTTCAATTTCGCTCTCACCCGAAGGGCGCTGACCAACTACACGTCCTGCTGACCCGGACGACTTCCCAGCGGCAGAAGCCGAAGGCTGGGGCACGGTAGCTACCCTACCGATGCGCTGTGTGGAATGAACATGGCCTGCGAAATCCCTTCCGGTGCTGTTGGGACCTTCAGGTATCTTGAAAGTGATCCTCAATCCCCATGAAAGAGCGATCGCAGGCCCAGACCGGATCACCACTGGATTTTTGCTCGGTGGTAAATGCCATGCCTTTGGGATGCCTTGGCGCCTGCTGGAGCCTTTCCATTCATCTCAAACCAGGTGTACGTCCGTGACACATGAAAGTAGAGTTCACAAGCTGTTTCTAGGGGAAAATGGGCATTCCTTGTGGGGCGTGTTTCACTTCCATGATTATTAATATGTCAGTAGTGGATCCATCATGATCTATCTATCTGAAGCAAAAATAGAAGCTCTTCTCGCGCTCGTCGTCACTGAACACAACGGGTCTCAGCGGGGGTGAAACACGGCCGGTCGGGTCTCGACACCTCCAAAGAGGTGACATGAAGGTGGTTCCATCCAGAAGGAGCTGACGATTCGCAAAATGTATTCGCTATGTGTATCAAGGCTTTTCACTGGATGCCGGACGATCTCTATGTGGAGTAGTTCGCTAAATGATATGGTCGAAATCCTTTTGGGAAGAACCCCTTGCATTGACACATCATGATCTGTTGGTATTTTTGGCTGGAACCCGGAGACTCTAAGCTGTGTTCTCAAACCAATACGTTCTTCAATGAGGTTGTTTCCTTCCCATTTCCCTGACTGCCATCCTTCGGCCTGAGACTTTGAGCTGATCCCCGTAGCCAAACCAACACATGTCGCTTGAGCAATTTCCAAGGGGCTAATTCACAAGCACCCTGACATGAATGAATGTAAATGGTTGATGCCGTATGGCATGGTAGAAAGATGTAAAGAGTGATTTCCCTGACCCTGCTGACCTGGCCACTTAGGTTTTTTGTATTTGAATGTTCATTCTGTGTCCGTTTATTAAAGCCAAATCCTTTGAGCCGTTTATAAAACGATTCCATCTTCCTGAATTGTTTCCTACTGAAAATCCCATAAGATCCCACATAACGGTGGTTGGTCCAAGAACTGTGTATTGCATCTTGCTCCTTCACAATTTTACTTTACTACTAAGATGGAGACTTGAATTCTGCCTTCAGCTCCGCTCCCACACTTCGGGGGCTCAGACTGTGCTGCGAATTCCTGCTCCAGCAGAAGACACCCGTGTCAAATGCCGCGATGCCCACGCTGCTCCATAGGAGCAACAAAACAAGGGATCATCAAAAACTTCAACCCAATTCTTGTTCATCTATTGTTTGTAGCAGGTTGTGTGCCAGTGTCTGGGGTTGGGGTTGTCTACATCCAGTCTGAGAACCACAAGGCGTCACAACGGCGCTGCTGGCGACCTGCTGCCAAGCAATCATCGAAAGGATGCGATTGGCACATCACGAATCTCTACTGAACTACCAATTTCCTCGCAGAAAAGAGAAAGGCCTATCCTTCACAACAAACAGACGCCGGGTGCTTTCACCTCTTTCTCCAACTGAGTTCTGTGTGAAGCAGCGATAGACAGCTGAGAAACGTTGTTCCTAAGCATCACCGGAAGCTGTTTCCTCACCGACCCCCCACTCAATTTCAGACCATCGACAGATCGTTTCCGAAAAGCTTGCCGTTATATACTAGTGAATGGGTAGCCAACACAATGATAATGCAGATCCATCAAAAATTAATCTTCAAGCATCCAGAAATGGCTTGGCGAGGGCGGTGCGAGAAGCTTTGGGCTGGCAAAGATGGGTCCTGACCCTGATGTGGCGTTTCCTCTTGGCTTCTGGATGGCGATTCCGTGGTAGCGCGCATACTGCGCATGTTCATAGATGCTCTTGTGTCTTTAAATTAGAAGGAAAACATATGCAAAAACTGGTTGAACTCGGCTATTTGTCGCCTTCTTCAGATAAAGCTCGATCCACAGCAAGTCTTCATGTCAACAGCTTCCCCAAAATCCTTTAGTGCTCACAGTGCTCACTCAACAAGCGACCCGCTGGATGGAGCTATGTTGAAATAACATGACTTACAAGTGTTGCTTGCTTTCAGTCTGAGGTGTGGTCATCGATTCCCCATGGTTCAACATTGTGAAGTCGTCTATCATATCCTCATGATATGGCTGCTTTTAGACCAGGTGCACCAAACCCAGAGATACGTCAATGCCTTTGAAGATCTTTGAAGGAGTACTTCTGACGTCCGCATCCCACACCTCTTTCTGTTGGCATCGGGATTCATTGCATCCCGCGACCCACCGCAGAACCCACGAACCGCACCGAAACCGAAAGCTCTTCGGACCTCTGAAGCGAGGCCGCCCTCAATCAAAGCTGAAGGAGGAAATCGCGGTCACCTGGCACTCACCGGTCCGAAGAGGCCATTCACCGGGTTCCGCGGTGAGTTCACCGGGCGAAGGGAACCTGGACGGATGCGGTGAACTTTGGAAGCTCTTGGATGAAACTCAAAAAAGGCCCGTCGTACAGTTCGGTGGGTGAAAAAACCCTCAGCCTCTCCACATGAGGTCACTTTCTGCGAAATTCAGACTTCTCCTGGGGAGCTTTCAGCCAGTATGGTTGTATTCGGAAACTGGAGGGATGTATTTGGAAACTGGACGGTTGTATTCGGAAACTTGTATTCGGAAACTACAAAACTATAATCGGAAACTGGTACGGTTGTATTCCGAAACTGGCACGGTTGTATTGGGAAACTGGAGGGATCTCGGAAACTACGAAGACCAACACCAAACATTACATGGAAACAAAGTAAAACTACAGGGAATTGACTTCTTCGCACCGCGGAGACTGACAAGCTCAGTAGTAAGTAGTGAAGGCACTATTTATTAGTAAATCAAGCTCACTTACTGGTGTATACTGTACACTGTATACATGTTTGTCATTTCTGGTTTAGCTTTGTATTGTCGGCCTCTTCTCGGCTTCCATGGCAGTACAAGTTCAACACCCCAAGTCGTATTCAGACACTGCGCTGTATTCAGAAACTATTTTCGTTGTATTCAAAAACTATGTCGTCGTATTCAAAACTACTTTGTCGTTTTCAGAAACTAGTTTGTTGTATTCAGAAACAATTTTCGTTGTATTCAGAAACTATTTTCGTTGTATTCAGAAACTACTTTCGTTGTGATTAGAAACTATCTGCGCTGTATTCAGAAACTACTTTCGCGGTATTCACAAACTACTTTCGCGGAATTCAGAAACTATGTTCCTCGTATTCTGTACAATTTGTGGGGGTTGGGTGGGGGGGTGGCGGGGCAATAAACATAGGTCATAGGTGGGTAGTTGCGTGAAAAGTTGATGATCTCTAGGATGAAGGGGTGTATGTTCTTCCAGATCTGCATTTGTCTCTGCAGCTCACGTACTTAGCTGCTACTCCTCCCAGGTCTTCGGACCCGAGGTGCCCCGTGCGCGCGGTCCCGCGCGCTCGACCCGCGCGCTCGCTCGAGCTGCGCCTCCTCCTTCGTCTCGCTGCGCACCTCCGCGGCGCCGGAGCTGCCGCCAAACCTCGGGGGACGGTGAGGGTGACCGGGGGGGCGGGGGGTTTTGAGATCGTGGAACGGGTCTTAAAGGAGATGAGGGAAGGAGGTTTTCTTTGGGGGGAGGTGGCCTTGATGAGAGGTGAGGTGAAGTGGCAAAGATGAGGGGAAGCGTTCCGACTGAATCACCTAACAACAGGTGCACCCATCCATTCCATCCATGTCCGAAAGCAATCTGCCTATGTTCAGTCTTTAAGAAGATGAACGTGGAACAAGATGTTTCACTACAAGAACCCTTCAACTTCCGACATCCTCTGTGTCTGAGGTCCTGGATGCAACTCGACAGGGGTGTGTTCCCTTCAACGGCTGATCATTGGAAAATGATTTGACTGTTGGCGTTCAGAAGGATGAACTTCTGCAAATGCACCGCAAAGAGAAGAAAGGGAGATCATCGGGGAAGGAACTGATGGTGGGTCAATGCTGTATGGACACTTTCTTGGTTGGTGTTGGTGTTGCGCAACCCATCAAGCACATGTTTTCCTTTGGGATCCTGTCTGATGCTGACGCATGCTGATGCATCCCCCGTTTCAACGCGCGGCTCTTCTAAGTCCCGAAACGGCCACCAGGAGCGGCCCTCAGCCTTACAGGTCTGCGAAAGTTTTCGGGACTAACCAGGGACGTCTCCTTTCCAACCGAGATGTGTCTATTTTTTTCCGGAGCAAACATAATGTTGTTGTGGAAGATTTTTAAAGCAAACACCAAGGAAGTTTTGGAGGTTGCAAATTATGAGCAGACTGTGCACTGGCATGTTCCTTTACTTCCAGTCGATTTGGGATCTGCGTTGCCATTACATTTGATCCAGTTGACTGGTCAAGTGGGTAACTCATCAAAAACACCATCCGGAACCCTGCATCACGATGTTTGCCAATCCCAAGCTCCAGGGTTCTCAAGTCATTCAGCTGCTCATCGTTCGCCCTCATGGAGTTTCCTCTTCTATGATTCAGGTCGCCACAGCCCACTGGTGATGGGAGAGACTTCAAGTACCCTGTTCCAAAGCTGGAGTAGACAAATTGTGAGGCCAAGCAGCACCCCAGCAGACTCCTGACATTCGCAAACGTGTGTGTGTGCCCACACCTGTTTCTAAGGAATCTGCATTGCATAATTCACTACTGGTGGACAAACTCCTTCACAGCAGGGGGG
>CAXAMN010009335.1:827108-862563 GCA_963970005.1 Durusdinium trenchii | reverse complement strand
ACTGGTGGACAAACTCCTTCACAGCAGGGGGGCAGAGAGGACGTGCAAGGCTCTGCCCAACGAAGCTCTTTGCACTCGTCCCAGGAAGCGGGAGCTGATCACTCCTGTGTACCTGCAATTTTAACTCCATTCGTTTCCCTTCATCAGTAAAGTGCTAATGAGTTTTCCTCGGTCTCACCCATGTTAAACAATACTGTTGATGCGGACTCCTTCACCTTTCCGTTTGCAAGTCAAGGTCTAGTTCCTGCAGCCGGTAACGTAATCACTAGAGTGGATTACCGCAACTGATTTAGCTCTTGCGAGCATCAATCTAAGTGGGTGGGTGGGTGGGTGTGCATCCGTGCGTGGAGTGCGTGGGGTGTGAAGGTCTAGTAGCTTCTTGCTCCTAGTAGCGATGGCCTACACACTGGGCTTCCTCACCCGCGGGCGCCGGTCTCTCACCTCGGTCTTCGCATCGGTCACCTGACCACGCGGACCCAGAGCTCCGGCGTGAACCGAAGCTCCAAATGGCTCAGTTGCTTTTGGTGGGCCATTGGTTTCATACACACAAACTTTGTACAATGGAAAATGAGATATCATGAGATTACATGAGCCATCATGAGTCTATTTCAGCAAACTGTGCTTGTTAGGGGGGATTGAAATTCTGACCCACACCCTGTGCTGTCTGTTTGGTTTGTGCTGTTTGATTCCCTGGAATGATCTATATCTACAAACAAGAGAACGGCGTCGGTTGGCCAAGGTTCATTCAATATGACACAGTGTATTTCCAAATTCCCATCTTTAATCCCATATTCACATTCAATCAATGGTGATTGGTTCTGCAAACTCAGGGAAAGAAAGGGTAGCGGTAAGGGCCTGGGGGCAATAAATCCTCCTAGAGATCCCAAACAAGGCATCTACAGTCTACATGCCAATGTTGGGGGTACATCCCATGACCAGTAACAGTGGATGATGATGGTTAGTAAAGGCCTTTCTTCAATATGATACTTCTTTTTCCGACTGTTAAAGGTCATGGGACAAACCGATTTCTCGCAAATCAGTGTCCCCCTGACACCCCCAACCTCTCCCCAACTGCGCCTCGATGGTCAAGTCCCAACTCTTCCCCGGCGCAGCCGCCGAGGCGACCGAGGCCGCCGGTGCCCGTGCGACACGCGCCAGGTTAGGCGTGAGGTTGCTGGGTGGCCCATCGGCCTCCGAGCGCGGGAGAGTTGGACGTTCTCGAAATACTAGTAGCTTCTTATTACTAAGAGCGATAGCCTCCAACCTAGGGATTGGAATTGGAGTTGGATCATGTTGGATCTTTGAAAGCAATGCCCTCTGGACGTTGGATCACGGGGGGTTCCACGGCGGCGATCAGGTTGCTTGGCATGCGTGTTTTTTCACCGCCGAGGTGATTGGATGGACTTCTCTTCCGGGCTGTGGGCGCCGGACTCGATTTTTACCAGCGGAGAGCCGATCGCTTTCGCCAATCGAAAGCCGTGTGAAACTGCAAGTGCAGCCAAGGAGGTTCGAGACTCGCCAGAGCCCAGCATGCCCCCTACTACTCATACTACCTTTACTTCCATCTGCCAATGTTGACACAAGCAACCTTGTGGGTAATTGTGGGTTTGGAGCCTATTCAGCTGAAAAGAAGAGACCCTAGTGTCGCAACCGATCCTTATACTAACCCTATCTGCTGAACTCACTCAAAAATTTGCGAGAGAAAGAGAGAGAGAGAGAAGAAAATAGAAATAGAAAGCTAGTAATAAAGACATTAAAAAGGGTATGTTTAAAGGATCTCCCCTCCACCTCTCTTTCTCTTTCTCTCTTTCTCTCTCAGCAAAGGAGAGAGAGAAAGAGAGAGCTCGCACAATTTTCCACAGGCGAACCTCCCATCCCACTTCCAACATCTTCCAACCGACGCCCACAAACGACCCCAGCCGCGAAATCAGATCCCACCCCTGCGTGGCTCTGATTCCCGCACCGGTTCCCACATGGTCGTCGACCGGTGGTCGACCACCCGCCTCAACTCCATCCTCGAGGATGAAGGTCTGCTGCTTTCTTCGCATGCCTGCGGATCCCAAAAGGCGGAGAAAGCAAACAGATTGCATCGTTGGATCAACCGTTTGATGAATCAAGGTGGACCAAGGCTTTATGGAATAAACATCGACGATGGAAAACTTAAGTCTGATCTATTCCGGAATCCCAAAATTCGATAAAAGTCGATCTTTACAAGGAAACATGTTTGGGATTCGCCACCCCATTCTATCTTCCAATAAGCTGAAACTGAAACATATACCTATACATGCATATATATATATATATATAGCAAGAACCCAAGCAGGTGGCTTCCCCATGTTCACAGCTCAAACGAGTGAAGGTCCTCCATGGCACCTGCCTGCGCCCACCTCACCCCGGAAGTGCGGCAGCCTCGGTGCGGCTGCCATCGCCAGGCTGTCGGAGTTGGGTAACGCAGGCGAGAAAAGACCCACTTCAAATCAAAGGATAAAAATCAAAGGATAAAAAATGGAGAAGACCCCTACCATCACACCTACTCTTCAAATATATTTCAAACGAACTTGAATGTGACTCTAGGGGAATCTTCTCCAAGATCTAGACTTGACCTTGGGATTTCTGGTGTTGGTCTTGGGACCTTTGTTTGGTGAGTTCCTTGTTTCATCGACCGCTTCTTCGTTCACCACCTGGTGGCATGGGGATTTAAAGAAAAACGATCATTTCAACAGGCTTGTGCTTATCGTCCTACAGGACTTCTTCCAACAGCTTCCAACGGAATGGAAGATTCACCAGCAATTTGATTGAGTCTTGACATGTCTTGACAACATACAACCACCTCGTTTCAGGAGACTGCTTCTTCATGAGCGACAGCTTTGCTGCTCAGTAGGGCGTTCGTCACGTTCTGGTGCCGATGGGAAAGGGGAGGAGGCCTGACATCCATCTTCACTCCGGACATCCATCGTGTCCCTTTGCTGGGCATTTCAGCCAACCTTGAGAGGCTCCTGCGCATGGATTCAGTCCGATTCTGTCCTCTGTGCGACGATTCAGTCGCATCAATTCTAATTACTAATAGCTTCTTGTTTCTACTAGTAAGGCACTTGTTACTAGTAGCGATGCACTTGTTCCTAGTAGCTTCCTAAGAGAATCAAGAAATCAATGGAAAATGTTTGCCCAGATTCATCCACCGCAGGCTGTTTGCGTTGGGCGGCCCTGACTCAAAGGAGGCTTCGTAGAGATTGTCCTGCGCTGTCGCTTCGCCCCAAAAGGAGGCGCTCTCACCGGATTCACCGAGGAACAATGGGTCCGGTGCTCTTCGGTTTGCGGGACAACTCGTCCATGAAAGCTCATGAAAGCTCGCTGGTTGGATGGGAAAAGGATCGGACCCCTGGTGTGGGGCCCACTGGTATGTGGATGGACGTTTAATTTTGAGGTCATCCACACAGAAATCCTATCCACATGCTGGACGGAGTGATGAACATGAGTGAAGAAGTTCACCAAAAAGGACCATGCTACACTCCCAAGAAAATCAATTCAACTGTTAAGCGTTCGCAAGTCACCATGTATCAAGGCAAACAAGTTGAATGAGTGTGGGTGTGATTTAGCATGATCAAACATCTCTCGGCTTTGCTCTGGAATGGTCCCTAAATATGTGTGCTTTCGGCAGCGCGGCGGCGCGCTGAAAAGCCTCGCTTCCACCGAGAACCAGACTCGCCTCTTCGATGCCTGCCAGGCTTTGTACGCTTTGCCGCGCCTGGCGCGCGATGATAAATGATCGATGAAGAGAAAACCTGCAGAACCCCCATGGCGACGATGACGGGGAAAGAGGAAGACGTGCCAAGTCCGACGATCCGACTTCGAACGATATCACCAATTCGTGGAGTTCGGTTGGCTCTTTGGAGCAATCATTGACGTTGCCGGATTTGAAATCTCTTAGATTCATTTCAATATGTTGGGTATATCTCCATGATGGTTCAGTTGCAGGCCTTTCTCTAAAATAATTTAGGAACAAGGGCATCGCTACTAGTAACAAGGGCATTACTACTACGAGCATTCTTACTACTAGTAACAAGAAACTACTAGGAACTTGTGTACCCTCTCAATATCTTTCATGTGACCTGTTGCCGCCTTCGGATCGCCCCAGGCACCAGCACCAGCGGCTCCGGGCGCGCCCGGTAAGGGCCTTAGGTCGGCGTTGCCCGATGTGCCACTGAGGTCGGCGAAGGTGGTGCAAATGTAGCTCTTCAAATCGAGAAGAGCTAAGATAGCTAAGGGTCTGGTATCATTCCAACTGCTCTAGGAGAGAAGTCATTATGAAATCCACTGAACATCTCATCGTGAGATGAATCTCACGCCTGAGAACTTCGGTCAGATTTTGGACAGATGCTACACCTGGGGTCCAATCCATGTCCTGAAATTGACGTCGTTACTGTATCCTCTCGGCAAAAACCAACAATGCTGGCAGCAGTGCCCTGGAGGCAACCGAGTGGGGTGGGTCGTGCTCCATGTTCGGAGAACAAGTCCGCAAAATGCCGAAGATGACATGAGAAAAATGATTTGCCTTCTGAACAAATTGTGGAGACCAAGCCGGACCAAGCCTTCATCTACCAAATGGAACATGTTCTTCTTCTTTTTCCAAACCTGCATGGTCATGTCCTTCCTGCTCTCAAAGGAATGAAGAAAGATCGATGTTCGCAGAACATGACAAACTGCACACGTATTCCTATGACGTGGGGTGACCAGTCAAACAACTCTCACCTGTTGAGCCTCTCCAAGTGTATCAGCTGTATGCTTTCATGGGGATCCAAAAGGAATCGATTTCACCACCGAAGTAATGGTGAAATGTGAGGATCATAGTATGGAAGGGGATCAGAGTCGAAGTCAAAATTATATAAGCTTGTCAAACTGCCCATAGCTCACCAAAACATGCCTTACCAACCAACCTCGTTGGGAGGGAACGCTCTCTCTGTCGTGAGGAAGGATAAACGCTTTCAGGGTGCTAACCGCTAGGGGATACAGATATAGCAGCAAAAGAAGTGCAAACTACCCAGCTTGAACCCCCAAGGAACTATGAAACACCTCTGCACCTGGGCTCAACTGCTAAACAACCAACTATTGCTAATTCTTTCCATCAAATTATAAGATCATATAAGATCTATATACTGATCTACTTCAAGTCTCTTATTAAGACCTACTTCTACTGATCTACTGATCTACTGACCTGAGACCGGAGACCCCTGCCTCGCTTCCCCACTTCCCCTTGACCAGCGACTTGCCCCTGTTCGCATCTCCAGCCCTGGCGAAGATTCGTGTGACTTCTACGCCCCCAGAGAGAGGAAAGCCAAGAGTTGTAAAACAAAAATTAAAACAAACAGGCGCCCTTGGGCCATAGAAAGCCTGTTTTTGGATCGTGCCCTTTTGCAACGATGGAGTGTCATTGAGGTACACTCCCCCGTCATGAGTTGAGATGAGTTGCTTGGCCCGTGCTCACTTGTGAAGACTTGGTTGTGCAGGGATTCGGGCTTGGATTTAAAAATGGTTGGTCTGTGCGTGTTCGTTTGGTCCTTCCTTTGGGTGCACAAGTGGAAACATCTCGAATCTCAGGTGATCCGCCCAGCTCATCCAAGTTCCTGTTTTTCCGCCTGCCTGGAAGGAAGGGAGCCACCTCAGGAGTCCAACCCGCAGTTCGAAGTTCACTGTTTCTTTTTTCAGCGACAATGGCAGGTCGGACAGGAAATGTCAAACCTGTGACTCAAAATGACACAAGTCATCTATCTGCCCTTTCAATCGAGCAATTAGGTGCTCATGTCCTCCCTTCATCTTCAGTCACGCCCTTTGAGATCAAATGAAATATGAACAAGCCTTGAACAAGCAGAGAAGTTGCTCCAGACCTCTTCACCTCTTCAAAGAAGATCCCATCCAGAACTGACCGATCTTTTCCCACCGGGAAAACCACCTCAAAACACCACCAGAACACCAGAGCACCTACCGAAACACCATGCCTCAATGTTTCCGGTCACCACGCAGAAACGGCCGAAACCAGCACCAGCCGCACCAGCTGCACCAGCCGCCCCACGGCCTGACCCTCCCTGGGAATCCAGGCCCGACGCCAGGTCCAGGCGTTTCGGTGCCTGGGGTGGTCCGAGTCTGCCCGACGCGTCTCTCGACGCCTCGAGACGACGGTCTGGGCAAAGACCCCACCGTGGCCCCAAGGAACGGGTCGAAAAACGCCATTGCAGGAAGTAATCGCGCATTCAATAACCTAGGCAAGTGCAAACTGGACATGAATTGTTTTTTTCATGTCCAGTTTGCACTTGCAGGAAGTAATCATGTGGTGCCATGGTTTAGTTTAGTTCCATGCGCTCCATCTCAGACCTTAAACACCCTTGGGTCAAATCACGTTGTTTGAGACATCTGAAGGTGGGTGACTCATCCATGATGATGTCATACCTCTCAGATCGTCCACAACGGCCGCCCACGGCCGTGGAAAAACCGATGGCGGTGCCGGCCGTGGTGTGCCGGCCGTGGTGTGCCGGCCGTGGTGTGCCGGCCGTGGTGTGCCGGCCGTGGTGCCCATGGCCCGGCCCCGCTACACAACTCCTTCCAAGGAACGGGAAGCCGCTCGTCCAGCAGCAACTCCTGGAGAACATGGAAGTCTATCTAAGCCACATGAGAATGATGCAAACACATAATATCTTATAATATAGACAGCCCGTGATAGCCCAACCTCATTTTCAGCTTACTCCACCATCCTCCACCATGTGGAGGCCGAGAATCGCTTTCGTGTTGCCGCATCTGGGTTTCAACCCACCGAGGAAAGCTCAACAACGTTCTGCATGCTCAATGCGGCTCCAGACCATTCGAGGAAAAAGGACTGAGGATTCTCTCCAACTCTCTGAACACAACGAAACCCCACAAAACCTGATTCATCTGCCACAAAACCCCTCAGAACCCATGTGTGGAAGCCCAGTTTGAGCCAACTCTCTGGGTTGCACTACGGGAACCACCACGTGTGGCAACTGGTGTGTTTCACTGAATCTGTTTCACCTGACATCCCCAAAACCAACAAAAGCTAAAACACCCTGCCATCCACTTGCAAAACATGACCTCTGCCCTTGCAACATGACCTTTTCCGCCGGAAAACCGTCCCACACATCCCCTCGCCTCAGCGAGGCCATCCAAGGCGTCGTCCAAGCCTTCCGGTTTGCCTGAAGGAACGGCAGACTTCGCGGAGCACCAACCAGCGGAGCGAGACCGTCGTTCGTTGGAGGTCGAAGCAACGTTCGATGTCCGGGAGGCGGCTGAACGGTATGTTCGCATCGCTTCGAAACAGAGTTCGCTGGATCCCCAGCCGAATGTATTCAGAGGTGGTCTCTATTAAGAAGCAATGGACCACGAAATGACATGAAAAGATTCCGTCCTCGTACAGTACGTAGACAGAATTGTAAGGATCTGCAAGAAACCCACAGTCGCAGAGCATTTTCCCGGCCATCAACAAATCAAGCCCAAAAAGACAGGGATGAAACAGGTATCCATGACTAGAATGTCATTGGTCCGCTCGCGCGATCGCCTGTCTTCACCGGCTCTGGCCGCTCGACCTCCTGGCCCAGCGACTCAAAGGAGAGAAAGGAGCGCAAGTCAAAGACTCAAGCGAAAGCAGCAAGGAGGTGCGACAGCAAGGAAGGAGGTCAGCAGCAAGGAAGGAGGTGCCCCATATGATTTTCGCCTGACCCATTTGGATGAATCTAAAATAGGTGAGTGTTGCAGAACATGGTGAGTTCCCACCGATCGTCTGTATGCTTCTTTCTCGAAAAGCGAAGAGACTTCTTGGTACTGTCTCGTTCCGTCAAACTTGCTCAGGGGCAGAGTTTCCGAAACATATAAAGGTGACCGTCCACAGAACAATTCTAAAACCTAAAAAATGTGCATTTGGCCCAAAAATCAACAGCTTGAGACCACAGAACCCTCCTTTTCCGACTCTACTAACTGCGTGTTGGTATTTGCAGTGCTCCTCCAAAACTTGTATTCTCAAAACAAAAAAGGTGAATTCAAATTCAAACCAAACGAGGCACGGGTGCTTCATGCACCAACCACCCTCACGGCAAGAGGCTTAGGGCATGACTATGTACCATGTGTTTGAATGATCATAAAGTGCCTTGGAAATGATATGAGATAAATACCAAGGATGGTGCCGTGGAACACAGGGCACGTGAGACGATTTCATCAACCACCACAGTCCACGTCTAGTTTCATCGATCTAGCTTCATTCAGCTTTCAAGAGGTGATTGTTGAGTATCATCTTTGCAGGGTTAGAACCCACATGGAAGTGAGTCAAAACCAGGCCTACCAAGGTCAAGCGACACGGCGTCACAAGCATGGACTCCGTGTTCGTGGGGTGGGGGGTTGGGGCTCCAGGTTTTGACCCAGCACCACATCTCTTAAAATCTATCCAGGTCCATCCTCGATTGGCGTACTTGGAGCTGTCTTGTGTTCAGACCTGGCTGTGCTCACAACAACAAAAACACGGCCATGCGAAATGTGCTGAAGCTGCGTTGACTGATCAACCTAAAAGAAACTCATCAAAAAATGTCGCTCCAGTTTTCAACATCACTTTGGTCCGTCTCCTTCCTAGAGAGCCTAGGACTTTGCCTTCCCCGTTAGACCGGGAGGCCTCGAGTCTTTCAGAGGTGGGGAAAGGCTCAGCCTGAGCGTCGCTTGGCGATTGCTTGACTGTTTCGAGGTGCTGAAAAACTCAGAACTCACTCCTGAGAGGAGCTAGCAAGATTCGCTAGAGGAGGGAGGAGCTCAGGTGAGGTGAGTGGGAAGCGTGCCCCCCTAAAAAATTCACTTTCGAGGAGCCACTAAAAGGATCTAAGAGGGAGAAGCGAATCGCAAGGAGCTCGCTCCCTCGAAAGGGAGAGCGTGCCCCCCCTTTAAAAAATATGCTGTCATGAACAACCTGTCATCTCAAGGGAGAGGCTCTTTGCTGATTCGGATACCCCAGGTATCTCTATGGATGAATTCCTTCCTTTCACATCTTACGCATCTGGAGAAACCCAAAACGCAAACCGGCGCGGTAAGGACCAGAACACATCCGCTTCTGAACGGTGCACGATTGTTTCGGCGCCGGGCACATCCGGTAAGACCTGATCCCAGTCCTTGGCCTCGGTCGACGGCCGACAGAGTCGGCGGAGTCGGCACGGAGTCGGCTGCAGGAGGTCTAAGCAGGCGCCTCTAAGGTCGCCTGCCCTGGGAAGAGCCCTGCTATCCAACATGAGAGACGATGAGTTTGCGAACTGGGCACAAAGAGGAGAAATTAGAGCTAATGCCATGGAGCAAAATATAAGCCTTTCGTTCCTGTTCGTTATATACCCCGTTGGGTTTCTTTGGTAGGTCGGGTTGCCCATTGAACATACCGGTGACGAAGTCTTTCGATGGCATCTGGATGAGCTTCCACAAGGCTACTGTCCATCGATGTGCAGGTTCATCTCGCGGCTTCACAGTTCTCCCAATCAAAAGCCCCGTCAACGACCTTGCCTGGCGGCCGGCCATCGCAATCGAGATTGCTCGTGTGAGATTGCTGGTGTATGAAGCCCCAAAACCCCAATCTGGCGGAGTTGGGAACTGGTCCGAGTTCCGTCGCCTCCTGGTTCCTTCCGACCGGTCCGACCCCTCCATCCACCAGCGGTCCGGACCCTAAAGGGTGTGCTCTGCATGGGCGAGGCGCTGGCGATGACACCGGCGCCCAGCTGCTTCCTGTGGAGAAGCGGTTTTGGGGAAGGCCCCCCCCACTCCCGAGATGCTCGGTGTATTTCATTTACTCGGCTGTGTAAAGGTTCCCTTTCTTGTAGTTTCTAGGGACCCCTATTCTAAGACAACTATATACATGTTCTACGGAATTCTCCAGCCGATCGTGCACAGCCTATCAGAAACACACCAAGACCACCAGCACCCCACCAGCAGCAGAAGCACCACATCCCTTTGTCTTCGTCGACTCCCCCCTCACGCGCCACGCGCGGTTCGGCGTGCGCCTTGCAGAGATCCGCTGCTTCTCTAACGCCAGCTGCCGCTGCCTTTTCGGGCCGGCGGTGAACATTTGAGGTGTGCAACTGCTGTGGAGGATAATCCTACAGGGGTTCCCATTCCGAGTGGATTGTATTACGATGGATGTGAAAGTCGCTATGAACGGAGTCGAGAACATCGCCTGACCAGGAAGAAAGTTGGCTAAGCTGTAGTCGACCGACAATCATTGAAGTAATTTGAAGTCCCCGTTCAGAAAACAACCCAGCAATCACAACCAATCAACCAATCAAGAGAAACCAAACCCAACCCAAAACCAAACCAATCAGTAAACCAAGACAACAAACCAAACAAAAATAGGAACCGAACAAAATAGGCTTCTTCCATCTTTCAGACCGAAAAAAGAATACGTCACTCGCCAGACCGAGACCAGACGACCAGACGGACCTCGCTCGCCTCACAGCGAGAAACGACGATCTCGACGGTCGGACCTCGTCATTTTCTGCTGCAAAAGGGCTGCGCCTGGCGTCGGACGGTCGGACGGTCGGAGGGCTACGACGTTGTTTGCTCCACCATATCAACCTGGAGCTGTTTAACAGGCTCTTTTGGTGGATCTAGGAGATCTGAAGAAGTCAGAGCAGCTCTGAGACATGATGAAAGCATGTGAGTCATGTTCCGAGCAGTGACACCAATGATGTAGTTGCTACTCAAAGTCCAACATGGGCCAGGAAAAGGAGTGCTGTTAGGTTCGAGGCCATCGCTAGTAGGTTGGAGGCCATCGCTATTAGGAAAAGGAGTACCTGGAGTCCTGGTGCGAAAACCTGGAGTCACTCACTACAACAATACCGGGCATACCCAATGTGATGGGTGGAAGTGACTTCTTTGCCGGTCCATTTTCTGGATGGTCAATTCTTGTCTTCTCATGTTTTCCCCAACCACACCCGTTTCCCCAGTCGCGAGCGATCAGAACCAGCAAGCGAAGTGAATCTCGGGTTTTCGGCAGCGAAAAAGCAAAGAAAAGAACCACCTGGTCTTTGTGGACACATCCAACCGATTAGACGTAGACTGTTGATGAATAAAATGCCCCATATGGGGAGGTTTTATGACGCAAATGGGAGGGGTTACCAAGCAGTCTACATTACTGGATGTGCTTGAGTGATTTTCAGGGAGGGTGCGATAGGTGATGTCCAGAACCGAGAGCGGCCCGACAAAAAAACGCCTCCATTCGGAGGGCCACCCTCTCGCCTAAGTCACCGGGTTGAGAAACCTGGAATAGGGTCAAGTACACCCAGTAAGATTGATGGAACCTGATGGCATGGACCGCAAGACGATCTTTCCTTACAGTTCTCAGGTTCCATGTGGACCTCTTCCAGGGCATATGCAACAATATGCTACTAGGGGCTCCTGGCATCGCTACTAGGAGCAAGGACGCTACTAGGGGCTCCTGGCATCGCTACTAGGAGCAAGGACGCTATTAGGGGCTCCTGGCCATATGCAACACCTTTTGGTGGAAGACATGCACAAACCCAACTGGAGCCCTCCCCTTGTACATGGTCAGCTTGCCCAGATCCGTGCATGAGTTCTTCTTGCCATGAGGATTCAGGAAACGAACACCGCAAGAATCAGCATGAATTGCCGAAAAAACTTCCAGCGCAGTGTGACTTTTGATCTGTCATCTCCTCCGCTGGGGTATCGATTGGAACTTTCCTCTGACAAGAGGCCTTTCCACATAGACAAGGATGGTATAAAGGATGTACTGTGCAGGGTCTGTTAGGAACAAAGACTCTGAGCCGATGCACTGTGTTTCTGGGTGTTTTGTTTTGACATGTTTTGACCCATGGCCGCGTGCCGGCGGGTCAACAAGGTTCCCTCAGCAAGCTGATCAATAAGCACCCCAAAGTAGAGCGAGGTTTCAGGAGACTGCCCATATCCATCTGAGTTTGCTGTGAGCTGTGTACTTCCTTGCATGTGATCCTCACTCAAAGCGAACAACAAATACAATCATCAAGGTCCCTCATGCAACATGTCATTGCAAGTCACTACCCAGACCATCTGTGTAAGACATGGCTAGTCATGGCTAGTCTGGTGGAACTCCTGACCAGTCTCTCACGGATCCCGCCCCTCCAAGCTCGGTACAAGGGCGGTGGCACCGGCCCATCCTCACATGCACAGCGACGTCTCAGACGCTCAGTCTTGCTTGGTTTACGGTCACAACACCGTGGTCGCAGTGGTCGCTGGTGTTTTTTGTCCCTGGGGTGGTTTCTTGGTGTCTTACGGTTGAGAGATGAAATTCAGAGTTCGGGTTTGGGTACACATTGAAACCGGGACTACTGGGTGTCAACTCTCTGGTGGATGGTCGTTCAACACGTGCTACCAATGAGCCTCTTCAATGACGGGAGAGTGTCCCAGCACAAAACCTGAACAGGCACTCTGCAAAGAACCAGCTTCGAGCATCAAGCAACAAGCATATTTCATGTTCGGTCCAACACTGTTGTATCAAGGAACTGTTTGTACCAGGCAACCGGTTTGTTTTTCGGTTGTGTTGCTACAAACATACTTAAACCTCGAGCCTCCAGGAAAACCCCCCACCAGGTTCCCCGGGCAAAGGCCACGCCACCCATCATCTTGCCCGCGCCCTGCATGCGCATCTGCTATCACACCGAAGGGCTCTTGCCCGCTCTGCCATGCTCGCAGTGGGCAAAAAGTGGAGTGAACATTGGAGGGTCCAACATTTTGGAGAATCTGATAGACCGGCAACCCTCAAAATATAACCATATCAATAAGATCTGTAAACATCCGGTAAAACAATCATATCGAATAATATACTGTTTGGCCTAACGTGGTGAAGGGGTGTCAAGAATCGGATGCATCGGTGATAGCCCCGCGTGGGTACGATCTGAGGCGCTGTTTGAGACCACTCTGTCATCATGGCCACAGCTTTAACCAGTAATCCTTCAGCTGTCACTGAATGAAAGCCTGGCATGAAGCCAACCTGGTACTGTACTCAAATGCATCTTCTTGAACATGGATTCAAATTCTTGGCTCCATGGCGCCAGCCAGTGATTCAGCTTTGTGAGAAACCAGTCACCTCCCCAAGGCCCTTTTGGGAAACACCCAAGGTGCCATGACTCCAAACCTCAAGCGACGTGTGAAAAGAACCCTTACGGGTACTCTGGTCGGAGGCGTTGGGCCAACTGGAACTCGAGAAGCTGCAAATAGCTTGAGGAGGGCCAAGTATATACTGAGAAGAGGAGGGCCAAGTACTGAGAACAAAAGGTTCCCAAGGACGAAAATCGTGAATTCACCACAATTCATCCACTTTCTTTAGATTGAAATCACCTATGGGCCTTTCAACCATGCAAACCTCTCAAACAGGCAAAGAACTCGGCGCAGGACCTGAAACTACACCGCTCTGCCAGTGACCGGGTTTCCTTGCTACCAGCAAGTGGCGCAGCACTTAAAACCCCAGTGATCCAGTCGAAAACCGGACGTGAACACAAGGAAAAAGAAACAATCACCCTGGCACTGCTACAAAAACCCAGAACACACAAAACAAGCAACAGAATCATCCGGAACCCGTCGCACTACCGGTGACCTTCCTCCTTTCTCCACCGGACACCCATCCGATGCACCTCCCAGAAGGCTAAGGCCGGGCCGGCCCACCGAGCCAAAAAGGGCGATCAAGACCGGTGGAGTCGAGCGGTTCTGTCGGATTTGCGGGGGGGAACTGTCCAAGGGTCTGAGAAACGAAAGACCCGGCCGCCATGAGGCCGCCATGACCTGTCCGACATCACCGTTTCCTTCACCCACCCCACGAGATGGGGGGCACCATGATGACCACGGGCCCCACTGACGGGTGCAAACCAATACTTTTCATTCCAAAGGGTGTTGCAGTGGTGTGCAATATTTTATCCTTAGCCCGAAACCAAGCTATCGAAATTTCGCGACTGACGATCCCATCGCGCACACCTTTGGACCGGCGTGGCGGATTTCCAGCCCTTTTGGATGTCCGGAGGTTGACGGCAAGTGTTGACGGTGCAACGCTTTGCTTGGAGGACCGAAATCCTGATACTGATGATACTGATACACGGAAAATTATCTGCAAGAGTCTCGGTGACTGTGTCAGCAACGCGGTGAAACGCGTTTCATCATGCCCGCACTGACTTGTCGTGATTTTCCAGAAAAACAACCATTCACTTTCAAGTTTGATTTTTTTGCAAAGCATTTGATCATGTGTTTGGCCTTGAACCATTACCTGATGGAATGTTCCTAGCTGAAAGCGGTCCTACCACAAGGACAAAAAGGGGTCCGACCACGGACCAAGGCGCGCTACGCGCGGTTTTCCCGCACGGCTCTCGAGCCCACCCTATGGGCAGTGAAAAAGGGTCAAACATGTGTCCATGGAGCCTCATGCTTGCATCCCATACACTTCCTGGCCCTTTTTCAGGTCAGGTGTAGGGATCATAGCGCACCGGAGGCTCCTCGGCATCCCACGGCCAGTTAAACTTGTTGGCCAGCTTCTTCAAGGTCGAAATGAATGCCACTTCATTGGCCTTCATCTCTCGGATCTTTTGCTCGAGGATCCTCTTGTGGACCTTTCTGCCCGCTTCAAACTTTGGGTCGTGCACCAATCGCCATTTCTGGCGTTCTGAAAAGAACTGAAGCAGCATCTTCCGCGCTCCTTGCTTGGTGAGCGCATCGCCAAGCTGCGCATGGCCTCCGACCCATCGGAGCTGAGTCTTGGCCTTCACGGCCTGTGCCACCGCGAGCGTCAGCTCGTAGCCCGCTCTGCTGTCCCTCAGCCCGTGTAGTGCGGACAGGTTCCTGGTCATCGCATCGTAGATGCCTATCGAGTCCATCACCAAGGCGCCGGGCACCGATTGCACCGCCAAGTGCAATTCATCTCTCTTCAACTCGATGCCCCCAAGCACTGCCAGGAGAAGTCGAATCTGGTAGTTCTGATCTTCTCCGATGGTGATCGACTGCACCTCAGCGCCGTTGCTTCCAAGGCATTGGCGTGGCGTTTTGCCACTCTTCCATTGAACCACCGCCACCTGGACTTCATGGCCTTCAAGGATCTCTCGCGGTGCAATGCCGCTGATGATGCCAACAGTGCTGGATCGATCCGGCCTGTTGTGTTGTGAGGCGTCAGCCCATGTCACCACGGCCAGGTCCTCCACCTTCTTCACATTCCAGGAGGACGGGAACAACAAGCCCTGCCCAGCATCACGCCGCATCTCGCGAACCAGCTTGTTCGCCTTGTAGAGCGTCTCGATGGTCGCGCTCCCAATCTCACTGAGGAGTAGGGACACTTCTGCCAAGAACTGAGGTCCTGACTGGGTGCTTCGCCAGCTCATAGTTCCCAAGGCTCCTCTCAACTGAGAGATCTCCTGAGGATTCAGGGAGGTCTTTCGGGCTTTGTTCTTGTCGATGTCGATCTCCTCAAGCCACTTGAGCGAATAGGCCTCTTGGTTGAGGACGATGCTCATGTCTTTGCCCTGCCGGAGTGAACAGCCGGCGAACTCGAAAGCTTCCTCCTCCCATTTTCCCCATCGGAACGACTTGGCCAGGATCTCCTCACGGCTCTTGTAGTAGTCGGACTGCAAATCAAAGCGGTCATCACCTCCACACATCTCTCATACCACTTGCGGGGTGCATGAGCTAGCCCATAGAAGGCTTCTCGAACTCGAAGGGCTCGGAGGTCACCAGGCTTGGCACCGAAGAGAGCTGCAAGCTCCGGCGGTGCAAGGACGTTCAGCTCCTCGGACTCCAGGTTCGTGCCAGTCTGCAAAAAGGCAGACGTCACGTCACCGCTCTTGACGGTGAGGTGTAGCCCTGCCGCTGCCGTCAGCAGCAGGTTCCTCCCCAACTTTGACATCGTCGGGCTCGATGTCTCTACCTCCGTCAGGTTGTGGGCTTGGAACCTGAGGACCACCAGCCGAGCCTTCGCCGAGTTGTCGGCTTTCCTCGTGAGCACCCATCGCATCTGCATGACCTTGGATGGGTCGAGCTTTGCCTCCTCCGCGGCCGTGAGATTCCGCAAAGCGCGGCTGATGGCCACCTGAGAAAGCTCCTTGGCCATCGCCATGTCGAAGTCCTTCTTCTGGTTCAGCGGAAGCCGCATCCAGTCCACCTCCTTGCCTTTCTCGGCCATCTTCTTGCTCAGCCACACGGTGCCCCGTCGGCGGTGCCGATTCTTGGCCAGCCACTCGAAGTCATCCTCGTCAACATCCAGGGTGAACACCACAAAGGTCTCCTCCTCCGGCTTATTGGGGTCATTTGGCTTGGACTTGCCATGCTCCTCCGCCGGGCGAAGTTCATCTGAGCTGTCAGAGCCAATGTCAGAGGGCTCTGAGATCGAACTCGAGGATGAGTCCTCCTCCATCTCTTTCTCCCCTGAGGTCGGTGCTCTTCGTCCTTCATAGAGGTCGTAGATGAAGGTCTGACCATTGCGGTCTTGATGATGCCCATCATGGCCACCAGGCAGGTCGCACTCTGGCACTGCGCACCTGTTCACCCCTGATTCACCTCGGAGTGGCATGTCATCCACCATCTCGGGACCACGTTCATGTAGTGCAGCTTGAAGACCCGTAGGGAGGTCGGTCGATGCGCTCGCCTGTTCTTGTAGTGGAAGTTCTCCAGCACCGTGGCCGTCAGATTCTCCCGGATGTCCATCATCCTTGGTCACCTGCTTGTCGGCCTTGCGCTTAGAGCCTCGGCTTTCTACCTTCTTCACTTTCTTGGCCGGTTGATCCATGGATTTCAGCTCAAAATGAATCTCGCCAGTCCACCGGTCCGGAAGGTTGCGGACCACATCCACCGTATCCGCTATGACCACAGGATCACCTGGAGGTAGTCCGTCTCCTCGCCGTAGAGGTTGGACATGTGTAGTCCTCTTGCCCGTGAGATCGTCAATGCTGACAGGGCAGTTCGTGGCTCGAAGCGGATTGAAAAGTCCAAGACGCGGAAGATGGTGATGTCGGATGAGAACTCTCTCGCCGCCGTCCTGCCTCAGGGTCCAAGTGTCATTCTTGTTCTTCTCGGATGGCTCCTGCAGGACAGTCGATGGAGTGAGGTCAGCCATTTGCCTCTCTTCGGAAGGGACGTCTCCAGACAGGTCTAAGTAGTATCGCCGAGAGCTCACCGAGACAGGCTGCCTAAAGATGGCTGCTCCTTCCATCACGGCTCCAAGTTCTTCCCGCCTTGAGACAGGCCGTATTTGGTTGACCTTGGCTCGAACCAAAGTAGAGCCAGAACTCATCCAGGCAGTCGTGCCCTCCATGAGGATGATGCGGACCGGGCCGCTCCAGTGCCCCTTCACCTTGCCGGGCTTGACCTTTTGGCGCCACACCATCACCAGTTGTCCATTCTTGTACTGGGTCACCCGTCTGCCAGTGGAATTTGCCAGTCGGCTGAAGCGATCAGCTGCTCGTTCTTTCTCGAAGGCCAGCTTAGCACGTTCTCTCTCCTTCACAAGTTGATTGAAGGCCTTCCGAGGGTCGATGTTCTGCAGCAGCTGCTCATCGTCCAAAACTCCTCCGCCATAGCCAAAGGCCCACTGGAAAGCACTGAACCCGCTGGGTCCGATGTGAGAGTTCATAGCGCTGGCCGCCATGGTATAGAGCTCGGGAATCTTGAGGCGACTTCCTTCTCGGGCCAACCTTTCAACAGTTCTCTTGGCAATCCCGATTGCTCCCTCCTCAGGTCCAAGAAGCCAATGAGCTTCTGCAGGTGCCACTGAGAGTCCCACTCCAGAGCGGTTGAGGAACTCCATGAAGGCGTTGGAAGTGTAGTACCTTGCGGCATCCGTAAAGATCCAAGTTGGAGTCGGGTATGTCATCAACCATTTTGTCAATGATTGGATCACAGCTTCAGTTGTTGGTTCCCAGCTGCCGCCGTACTCCTGGAGGTGGTCGATCATGGTCAAACCTGAAGCTCGATCACGCCAAAGTATCAGTTTGTGCTTCTTGCCTGAGGGCTCTTCGTGTTCGAAGACATCGGATCCCAGGTGAGCAAAGACAGCTGGCGTCTCAGAGGTGCTTGCCGGTGGTCGAGGTCTCACCTTGGCTGCTTCTATGCATTCAGGGCACTCCAGCTTAGAAGCGATTTCAATCGCCCAACCAGGGGATCCACGGTCCTTCAGCAGTTGGACCAGGTTGCTCATCCCGGCATGGCCACTTGCTCGATGGACACGAAGCATCAACTGTTTCACAGCTTCTAACTTCTTCCCTGTCGGCGCCGTGTCCAGATCCAGTCGTCGTCGAGAAAGTGCCAGAACCTGCTCCTCTCCACCAGGAAGATCAGATTGGGGAGCTCGCCGGGGTAGGTCACATGAAGACACCACGTCCTTCTCCGTGACGGTATCCAGCAGGTATAGTTCAGCTGCTCGCTCCAAAGAGGAGTCTTGACCTTGCCATAGATGCATCATTGCCTTGCAAATCGCTTGGCACATCTTCGGAGGGTAGTACGCAGATGACTGTGCTGCATTTCCACGGCACTGAGCATGTTCATGACTTCGGTCGCATCTCTTGTTCAGTGTCAGCCAGAGCTCACGGCTGGTCGTCAGGATGGTCCAGGACTTCTTCAATGCAACGCCCTGCCACTCCAAGCCGTATGCACAGCCGTCAACGCGGACCCAATAGATCTGCCGATGGTGCTTGGTCAAGAGCCGCTTCAGTCGCTCAATGGCTCTTGATCGCCAACCAGCCACTGCCGTTGTTGGCCATTCCCATGCCACATCGTCTCCATTTTCAAGGATCGGCTCCAGTGACAGTGCCACTTCTTCACATCGGCGTAGATCTTGTCCACGACGTTGAAGGAAACGATCAAGCTCTTCTGGTGTCCTCGGCGTAAGGTTCTGAAGTGCTGACAACCGAGTGCAAGACATGGACACCCAGGCCAATTTGGGCTTACTCTCAACCACGGCATTGGCCAGCTTCGCTGTTCCCTTCCTGGAGCTCAGGTCATAGCCGGTGACATAGTTGATGCGCTGACCACAGAACCCATGCTCTTCAAATGTGGCCGTCAACGTCGAGTTGGGAGAGCATGCAATCTCCATCACATCAACTTGAGGAGTCACAGCTCCCACCAGTTCCCTCAGCGGTGCCATCAGAGTGCAGGTCAAGGCAGCCGCTGTTGCCAAGCGTCGGGCCAATGATGGTCTCACCTGCTTCTCCGTCATGTTGACCACTTGGGAGAGCTCTTCCGCCACAGTGCTCTTCGAAGAATTGGATGCCGTAGTGCTCGTTGGACACATAGGACATGAAGATTTCGTAGTGCTCGTCGTGCGTGTAGTGGAATTTCTTCCATCCCAGGGTGAAGATTGTCGTGTTGGGCTCAATGATGTAGTGAGGGTATTGATGCCGTCATCAGCCTCCAGCCGATCTTGGCATGGCGTCCCGTCAGGGACATTCCGTTGCATCCGGCTCTTGATGCCTCGCAGCTTGCTCCACAGTGCTGCTAGTCGCCCTTCTCCTCCTCCGTCTTCTCCGGATCGCTGTCCCAGATCTCCTGCACCGTCTCCTCGGAGTTGACGCTCATGGCCACTGGGATCGCAGCTGCCGATGAAGTTGCCTTCTTGACCTTCTCGGTCTTCTCCGTCTTCACACGTGCCGGGGTGTTCTTCATCTTCTCGGCTGCAATGATCTCCTCCTCCGGGGTCATGGGCTTCTTTGCAGGAGTCTTTGGTGTCGGCGACAACGAGCGTCCCTTGGTCTCCTTGGATGGCTTCATTGGGCTCGCTGTTGGGTAGCTCCCCGAGCACGAGGCATTGGCCATCATCGCCTCGCCCAACTTCTCGTCCGCTCGGACTTGCACTGTCGTCCGGCTGTGTCCGCCGCTCTGCACCAGCGTCCGGCCTCTGATCTCCATCAACTTCCCGTTGAAGATCTTCTCCGTCATCTCCGGGGCCGCAAACAGCGACTTCAGCTCCTCCTGGGCCTGCTCGACCTGATCGGGAGGCGGTCCCACTGCCCGTGTCTGACCGGTTGCCTTCCCTTTGGTCACGTAGCGAAGTCGAAGGCCGCATCGGCTGCATGCCTGCCACATCGCTGAGCCATTGGAGCGCTCTCGTCCCGGAAGATGTTCTCCACGGCATGGCCATCCCACTTGTCGGGGATCGTGATCCGATGACGGTGGGCATGACTTCATCCTCTGGAGAGGAGATGTAGATGGCCTGGTGTTCTCTCAGGCGCTGAGCCAAGATGCTGAGGCGGCTGGAAAGATCATCGGTTCCATCCTCTTGGACCATGAAAATTGTCCCATTCACAACTGCAGATTGACATTCATCATGAGAGTGAATGGAATGATGATCCTCATGTGCATGACCAACTGGTTCATGTACCGGAGCATGTTCTCCATGTGCATGATCAACTGGTTCATGTGCAGGTGCATGTTCTCCATGACAAGAAGCGCTCGTGACTGCACTTGACTCCATCACTGAATCCTGACCTTCACAGCCTCGATTCGATTCGGGAACATCTTCATGAACATGAGACTCACTGTCTTCGAGATCGATCGAGGGATGTCTGACGATCACAGTGTCGGCCGCGTACGTTTCTCGGTGCTCAGAGGGAGTCTTCGGTGCTGGACGAGCTGCAGTTTCAGCTGTCGTAGGAGGTGGTTCTTCTGGTTCGACCACCACAGAAGGAGAAAGGTTGGGACTTTCGTCCGACTCAATGTGGGCTCCTCTCTCAGCAGCGCGGCCCATCCCAGAGGTAGTCGGTGCCGGAGGCCTCGTAGTTCCAGTCGCATGGCCCCTGATCAGGGCTGCAGTTGGATCCTCTCTTCGTCTTTTCGGCCTTCGAGCACCTGGATCATCACCATCTGGGTCCTCATCATCTTCATCGCCATATGATGGTCCACCGGGAGGCCACTCAGTGCCTGGGTTCGTGTTGAAGCGGGCGATCAGGAACCGGATCGGCGTCTTGGGAGTCTGCAGGTACAGGGTCAGGTGTCCACTCGGCAAGGGGGACAGTTCACTGCAGTACCAGTTGCCTCTCTCAGATCGATGTGCCATGTAGTCTCCATGGTATGAGATCACCGAGCGTCGGGCTTTCAGCTCTCGGGCCCCCAGCAAAGGTGGAGTCATCTCAGCCCCGCCATCGAGCAAGTAGAAGCCCAGTTCGCCCAGCGCTGGAGTATAGAGGACAACCTTGCTGACTGCCCGTAGTGACTCTCCGTTCCCAAAGCGGAAACGGGGCCGATCACCAAGCTCCACATTGTAGAGGAAGTTGCAGGTGTCTAGAAGCCTTGCCATCGCCCGGATGCCAGCCACAGACTCCGTCGCTCCGGTGTCAATGATCACGCGACTGCAGGACATGTTATCAAAGTCATCTCGATCTGTCAGGCTGAGGACGTAGATGTCGGGCACCCATTCTGCCTCATAGTCGGTGAAGAAAACCTTGCCCTTCTTCCCCTTGGAGGCATTCTTGCCCTTGCCCTTGCCAATGAAGGAACTCCTGGAAGAAGGCGACGACGAAGCTGCCTTCTTTCCTCCTTTTCCGGACCATCTGTCAGGGCACTTGGCATAGCCATGTCCTGGTTGTCCGCAGATGAAGCACGGACCAAATCCTCCGGATCCCTTGCCCTTCCCAGGAGGCGATCCTTTTCTCTTCCCTTTTCCACCTCCAAGATGTCCCGGATGGCCTTTGGTGCCAGTTGGATCGAAGTAGCCACGAGCTGCTCGAACTCTTGCCACCGCTTGGCGCGCTTCCGCCAAGGTCTTGTTGGCCTCTGTCGCAAGAGCGTAGGCCTCTTCCAACCGCTGCTCACCCTCAATCTCTTCAGTGCTTCGATCTTGCCCTCCAGCTCCGTCGTCATGAAGACCAGCATAGGGCTCCTCCGCCTCATAGCCATCATCCCAGGACGAAGGGGACCAGTCAGCCCAATAGGCGTCCGCCTCGCTCCACCAAGAGTCATCATCAGGCCACCATTCCTCCTCATAGTCCCAGTCGTTGTTCTCCTCATTGAACCAAACGGTCTTTCGAGGGAACCGGCCATGATGATCATCTGCCTGATCAGCTCCATCTGAAAACAGGGACCTCAGGGCTTGGCGGATCTGAGCGAAGTGGGTGGAGTTCTTCGTCAGGGTCAAGACATGCTGCCTCTCGGCTTGCGACAGCTTCGAAGCCTTCAGGAGTCTATAGCCCCTCAACTCATTCTCGAAGAACCCGACGCCACCTGAGGGCGTGACCATTGGCGGCGGTGGAGGTTCATCCTCTTCCGCCATGAAGCTGGCCTCATCCCTTCCGGAGCTCAACCCCGCCCGAGTCACGTTCGGCGAACGGGTTGGTGAAGTTGGAGGGTCATGTTCACTTGCCCCCACTGCCATCGACCGGACTTCATGCCGAGCACGCTCATGCCTTGCTCGTTGAAGGGCCTGTTGAAGTTCCACGAACAGCTCTTCTTCTCGGACAAGCAACTGCGGGATGCTCTCGTTGGGGCCCCTCCGGAGGCCACTCCATTTCTCCAATCTCGAAAACGAGTCGGGGATGGGGAGCTTCTGGAGAGGGCTTTCTCGAAGTACCCGAAGTAGTTTCTCCAGGCCTGTGTCCGAGCTGAAGTCCTTGGGGTCGAGATGGCGAACCACCGACTTGGCGGCGCCGGAGAGGCGCTGCCAAATCTTCGGGGCTGCGAGCTTCTTCTCGCTGTCCTTCAGAGCGCATTCAAACCACTTGCAGGATGTGGCGAATGCCTCGAAGGAGCTTGGGTCTCCGTCCCACAACGGGACCTCCTCTGCGGGCATCAGCCCTTGCCGCCAGGATCTCCTCGAAGGTCACCTGGATGTAGCCAGAGCTCCGCCTACCATGAAAGCGGTCCTACCACAAGGACAAAAAGGGGTCCGACCACGGACCGAGGCGCGCTACGCGCGGTTTTCCCGCACTGCTCTCGAGCCCACCCTATGGGCAGTGAAAAAGGGTCAAACATGTGTCCATGGAACCTCATGCTTGCACTAGCAAACTGTTAAGAACGTTGTTCTCCCTAAAGCACGTCTGACACGAACGCAAACCACCAGCCCCTCACTGGACAATCGGCATAGTACAGGTTCCTCTCAGTATTGTGAATGTTCAACACACTCAATTGCGGAGCTTGCCGCTGCATGTCCCAGATCATTGACACAGTCAGCGACCGCAAGCCGCCTCAAACAGATCGGCGCAAAAAAAACAGTTCATCAACCAGTGGCTTTGCCACAGTTGCTTATAGCCAAGAGTTCTTCATCGCTTCAAGAAGGTATCCAACTAGCAATCATGCGAACGAATAAAAGAAATACAAGCGTTCATTTGTTCATTTGCGGTCCAGCGTTTGGCGCTGGGTGCCACTCAAGTGGCAGCCACTGCAAATGATTAGTGAATCAAGTTTGCAGGTCGACCGGTCTCATTCATGATAGGGACTATTCTTCCCACACTTGCTGGGACACAAACGGATTGCGGTGTGGAACAGGAAAGCAACTTTCTTTTTTGCACCATCCGTGGATCAGGCATTGTGAAAGCATAAGTTGCAACTAACGGATTCACTGTTGCTTGGGGCAATTGGAATGCTTTTTGTTCTGAGACAAGTTGGCGTAGCGCTGTGGAAGCGACGTGCAGCAAAGCTATGACTTCATGTCAATCTGCAGCAATAGGGAGTAGCCAGCAGCCTGCGACACTAGAAGCGATTGCCACGCATGGACAAATCTCGAAGATTGGATATATAATAATAAGTAACAAGGAGCTATTAGAAACAAGTGCCTTACTAGTACGTTCCGAATACGTGCCTGGGACCCACTCGGTTTGCTTTTCAGTCGGAGCTCAAGAAAGACCCGGTTCATGGAGAGAGCACGCAATGCTAGCACACCCGGCTCCCAGTCAGTGCTTGTTTCTGACTGTAAGGTGCATCAATGTCACCTTGCGAAGAGTTGAGGCAAGCGCTAACCCTGCCTTTGTGGTCCTTGCGACAGTGTGAAGGCGCGACTCAAAAGGCCAGGAAGCAAAGCGTGATCACACCTCGTTGGCCTTTTGTTGGTCTTCAAGCAGTTGAAGCTAGGGCTGAGTTAAGCTGTGACACGGCCGATGCAAATCAGCAAGGATCTAGCCCTTCTCCAAGCTCGGTTGTTGTGCCACTAACTATCTAGCTCTTCTGGGATTGGGCTTGAGGATGATGCCTCGCGGACAGGGAGGAAGCATCGCACATGAATAAGTTCTGTTGCAGTTGGCCCACAGGAAGTTACATTCACAGCGATCAGAAGATGGCAGCGGTCACAGTGCGAGACACAGCAGGAGGCAGCCACCTGCTGCCACAGCCAGCAATGGGAGAGAGAATCGGGATGCTGTGTGCTAAATTGACAAAATCATGTCCACTAACACTGCCCCTTCATCGCCGGCCACCTGGGCAATTTCTGATGCTTTCAAAATTGATCTTTATTCAGGGAGGACCGTCTGGCGGGACAACCTGTATAGATCCATGGAGGATCTCACAGGATATATTATAGCTGGTCAGTGAGAAGAATCTATTCATCGACAGTGGGATTGATGATCACAATATTTGGTGCTGTTCCCTGGTCCTCCCCTGATAGCAGTTTATAGGACAACAGTAAGAAGTCCAAGTACGACATCATCGCAAATATTGGCCGCTGCACGGACTTCATTCCCGTGCAAGAAGCTTTGCAAACGGTGCAGCATCAAATCCTGCAAGCTCAAATTAAAATCATCCACGTCGTCGATTTTGCTCAAGACGAGGTCCTGCAAACCAACTCCGAATTCCTATCGGTCAGCCTAGCTGATTTCGTCAAGGTTAACTCCCACAGATTCTGGCGACCAAAGTTTGTACATCCTAGATCATCCTAGCCTTACACCCTTTCTCCGTTCTCCCTGAGCCGTCCTTGTCTGCAGGGAAGGATGCATTTGCCTCCCTCACATCTAAGATTTGAAGTTTATCTAGGCACGAGTTCCGGCGCGCCGCCGAGTGGATCTGAACTGCCTGCCGAGTGGATCAGAACTGGAAAACAGACACATTCCGCTGTCGGGCGTTGACGTTCCACGAGCCCCATCTGAAAAGCCGAAATCCTTTCGATCTCTGATAAGAAAAGGAAAGTCATGTCACATTCCTTCACTCCCCACGAGAATGAATCGACTCGAAAGATCAACACAAAAACTATGTTCGCCACATATTTCAAGCAAAACAGGTCACCGAAGAAGACCGAAGGAAAGAGAAAAACACCAGGTCTGCAGGTGGTCTTTCCAGCAAAGGTGCACAGCCGCCCAGGCTGAGCGCAGTTTCCGTTTTGGTGCCTCTGTGGATCAACCGAATGAAGGACGTACTTCTTGCGTTCAGCGTTCAGCGTCGGAAAAGCAACGAGTCGGAACAAACAGGATCCCACCAGATGCCCCTACTTCTACTTCATGTTTTCGGAAGCCCATCTCAATCTAGGATGGTCCACGTCTGATGGACTGGCAGGGAGTGCTACTCAAACAAGGGAGAGTGCTCCATAGTCTCGCAGGGCTGTGAGTTTAATTCAAAAACCTAACAAGTGAGAACCGGCTGGAGTTGATGCCTTTAAGTATAAGGCAGGCTATGATTGGGTATATCCAATGGGACGACGGTTCTCACCTGCCCGCCCTACTAGCTTCTCCCACCTGATGCAGATGAAGATCCCGGGCCGCGACCAGCTCAGCCACGCACCAGACGCGGGTGAGGAGATTGAAGTCTACGTCAATGGCCACCACCTGCTCCAGTTGGACCTTGCCATCGCAGGAAAACCCCCACTGGGCTCTCCACCTGGTCCTTTGCTAAAGAATTAATCGAACTGGTGGTTTAGTAAGGAATCCCTGCTAAACCAAAAGGGCTAAGGGTTCTAAGAGTACGTACAGTACGCCAAGAACAGTCAAGACCACTGGACCTCCGCAAGAAAAGCCTTCGCTTGGAGAAACTACTAGAAGACTCCACGATACCAGACTCTAATCATGGAGCTTTTTGGTGTGTCTGGAGACGTTTCTCCCCAATGTCTGCCATCTCCATCTGCCCGACTGTTTGGGGGGGGGGCTCAAACAGAGATCCACAAAACCCCCACAAATCATTTCGAGATGACCCGGTGACGAAGACCCCACAACTGTGAGCAAAATCGAGGACGATGCCACCCCAAATGCGGCACCGGGGCATCAGAGTGATTCTCCCGCGCTTCTTGTCGAAGCGTGCGCTTCAAGAAGATCATCATGTCATCGAACTTGTTCATTTCCTGAACAAAGTGGAAAATGAAGAAGCGCAAAAAATGCTTTCTTTAAAAAAGGGGGAATTGCGGGTTCTAAGTTCTGCGACAGGGGGTCTAATGATTTGTTGATATTCTTTTTAAGAGTGAGAGACACTAAACTACCAAACCCAATCACCTGGAAATTTGTCGCAAACCTCCAAACCCTGCAAAACACACCGCTGCTATGATTTGTTTAATTTGCCTTTGCTTGACTTCTGTATGGCCTGATCATACCCACTGTCAAAATGTCTCATAAATTACTCAGCGTATGATTTATACCACATGTCCATGCACACTAAGAAAAATCATAAATCGAAGCCGTAAAAACATAGAAACCAACATTAAGAATAATCATTGATGTCTAACCTCAGGCTGATCTTCGTAGCCATAACAATAGAACCCAAACCCATTGGTGTCTCAGCCGCCAATGCCCATCCTTGTAGCAGGCAGCATGTGTAGGGATTTTATCTGGAAGGTGGGGTGTTCAAAAGCAGGCCGGCTGTGGAAACAACGACTGGTAAGCTTTCCAGTCACAATGCCCTGAAAACAGCGACTCGTTTCCATGGCAAACAGCGGCGATGCATGAAACATTGGGCGCGACGGTGCGACATGGGGTGCGACGGTGCGACAACCAAACTTCCGGGTTGAAAGTAAGTAGATGTCCACCTGATTGCTCAAGGGCTGTTACAGTATCTCCCTTTTTTAACGCGGGGCCGCAATGAAGCGTTAAACCCAGGAACTTGCAGATCCACGACAGGTGGATCCTTCACGGCAAGGGACTCACAGGAGCAATCGTTTCGTGCGTTCTTCCTGAAGATCTAGAAATCAAATGAACAATCATGAACAGGCGGTGGGCGGCTTCCTCACGAAAGGTAGAGACGGACCGGGTAGCGGTCGTGCACCGGCTCCGGCATGGCTAAGGAACGTTTGCAACATCATCCAGGTTTCCAACATCATCTGCAGCTGCATGCATGCTTCGGCATGGCAAAAGCATGGGTCTATCTATTTGGCCTAAAGACTCAGTAGGTGGATCGTGCGAGTGGTGCTGGTGAAGGGGGGGGCCCGTGGGGAAGTGGGTGATTCAGGTGGTGCGCGGCAATGCGGTCAGATTGCGCGACACTGCTTTGCAGAGAGGCTACGTTGCGTCGACGCGTGTGTAAAAACAGGCGCGCGTAAAAGTGGCAATACGTAAATGATCGCATGTGTACCAGCTATGGTCCCACAGCTGCGCGCACTGTGTCAGGATTGCAGGCCTGCACACGTTGCGTCGAAGCCGCAGTGACCAACCCCCTTGTAAGGATAGTCCTGGAGGGGTGCGGTTGGTACTGCCAGGGATTGACGTCACGCTATGGTAGGTGGCTGATGGGAAGGGAGCGTAAATAGCTGTGTAGTGGTGCTCCACCATGCGGTACGATGTCGCCACGCTAGGGTAAAACGCTGAGTCGAACGGTGCTCCGCGATGCGACAGGTTTCTCCACAGGGCTTTGTAGAGAGGCTGTGTTGCGTCGATGCTCATAGGTAACCTCATGGCCAGGGTCGTACTGCTGTGACTGCTAGCGCATAACTTCACCTTATGGTGTGTCGATACTGCTGGTAGTGGGTGCGGGAGGGGGTGTTAGACATTGATCTACCAATCTTTGGTCCCGAGCGGGCTCTCAAGCTAGTCCCTTTGCTTCGCAAAGCAAACTCAAGGTAGTCCTTACAAAGGCTACCTTTCGTGATATACCTGTATCCAAATACGCACCTACTTAATTCAAGTAAGAGATGGAACAAGAGGCCGCCGTGGGCTTCCACCTCTCGAGGGACGATCGAACCACCGACTGGGTGCCACTGGGCTTCACTCAACGCACCGTCGAAGTGCTTGGCAGTGGTACATTCGCAGGGAGCAATTGCATGCCCAGTCGAATCCGTTGGTGGGGGACGGGCGCAAATCCCCGCATGCTGGTTCACACAAAGAGCGCAAATCCAATACGGCACGTCCAACCTTTCTGGATAGGTCGGACTGGTCAAAAGAAGTGAAGCAAATGCTAAGTGCGAAGATGTTTGACATCAATGGCCGTTTGCGTCCAAAAATGTAAACATGTTGGTTTCAGATGTGTTCAGATGTCTGCAATATGCAAAAACATGGACAAACATCTCAGCAGTTCTTAAATTTGGGCAGAAATCCCTTGAACAAGAAAAGCTTTCGGGAAATCCCGCATGCTCTAAATTCAGCTTTCGGGGCTTGCCCTTGCTTTGCAGCTTGTTGAACAATGACCTTGGTGAAGGTTGAAGGCAGGAGACACAGCGAGCGACGGCCAGCGAGCGACAGCAGAAACCAACAACAGCCCACGACGGCGAACGCGGCGCGGTCTTCTGAAAAGCTACACTGTATCTCCCTGCTTCAGAATTCGGCTGACGCCATCATAGGTCGCATCTTGCAAAGCATCCGCCAAAACAGCTCCAAGCCTCAGCTGGCTGAAGAGCGTGCTAGTCGCGCTGGGCGCGGCCACATCAGGGCTTGGCTCGGCCACATCAGCTCTTTTCGGGGTCACATGGCTTGCCGTTTCACCTTGTGAGCCATCGACCCCCTCACGTGACTCAGCCCCCCTCACGTCGCATCGACCCGGGATCCGTAACACGAGCGGTTCACGAACCGGACGCGAAAGGAAAACCCAACGGCCGCGAATGCAGCCATAAAGTAAACCAGCGGTCGACCAAACAAAACAGCTAGTGCATCCCGCAGTTTAACATATATACGAACTTATATGACATATAAGTAAGGCGCCTTCTTTCTTCGAGCGTTCCAGCACATCCCAGAACAACCGTTCTCGTTGCGTTATGGACTCCGTCATCGAGAAGCGAAGGGACATGAAGGAACCGTAGGGAACCCAACAGTGTTTACTAAAACAAGGAAGCCCCTTTCAAGTCGCATCTCCCTTTCGGACCAAAGGTGCAAAGCGTGCTGATGCTTACTCTGTGATTGGATGTTCGGGGAGCCCGAAGGTTTCGATTTGTCCTCCTCTTTTTGCAAGTTGAGAAGCAAATGACTGAACTTGTTGCCCCAAGCATGTGTGACCATTTTCTGCGCTAAACGTCCATGGCCACCATTGGCGCAGGTGGCATATGCAAAGCCTGGCTTCGAGTCCTCACCCCGTCTTCTTTCCGTCAGCCTCAGATGATTCGTGCTTCGTGGTGCTCGTCATGGGTACGCTTTCGGATTGGAAGCTCTCAACAACGGGGTGTTCTATCTTCGACTGTGTCAATGAAATTGGTTTTATTGGTTTGGCTTTTCCCTGAAATTGAGATCTAAGATTGTACCCCTTCTCATCCCATTTGGGCCTGTCTCCAAAGTCAAATTCAACGGGCAGGGGTCGCATTGCGGTCGCATTCCCCGCTTTTCTTTTCACATGAAAAGCTTTCTATGCAAATCATCGCTTGCTTCGAGGAAGTTGAGAATCGGCGAACTTCCAATACACCTTCCAGTCTTTCCGCGTCAACGCCGCTGTCAAGCAATCCTGGCGCAAACATGGATCTGCATTTGACATCCCAAAGCTAGATCGTTTGGTTTGGACTTGTGTTGAAAGAGTCTGATTCTGTGCTACTTTCCCACAACCAGAAGGCATCCGAGAACCCAATGAGCCAGCGCATTGGCGGTGTTCCTGAGGGATGTCTTAGGGAGTGGCCACCAACACCAGGATCCCCACACCTGGACGCGAGGATGACCGAAGGATGCTCGATGAACGGGCGCCACAGGGCGCAGGAATCCACATCGAGCTTGACATTGCTGCCTCAGCGTCACGTGGAGCTCTCTCCAAGTTCGGCACTGGACCGCCCGGACCCCCCGGGGCCCTGGGGTCCGGGAAGCTGTGAACATCCCGAACGCACATGTCTCGGAACACGGTGTTCCGCTCCAATGACTCCCAAGCTCAATGTACCCGCTTAGAAGACCTCCTTAGGCCTTAGACATGCAAATCTGACAGCCTGACGCATCTCGGCCAACCTTTGCTCCGAAAATACCATCTGGATGCCCCACAGTCTCTTCTAGCGAATCAAATTGGTGGGGACGCCATCCTTGGCCATACCTGCCCATTTCACCCTGAAATCACAGAACCGATTTTGCTGTCTCACGGCAAGGGCTAAGGGAGACGCAAAGCCTGGTGAGGTTGGCTACACTCGTTGGGAGATGGAATGTCCCCAAGGCCCCGGTCAAGTCTTTCAAGCTAAACCAGGCAGTCCAGCGACAGGAAACTGTTTGCACGCATCTCCATGTTTCAAGAACACTGGCAAGGTCTGCGTATATTCCCCATTCGAATGGCAACCGCGAAAGCGAAAGGAATGCTGCCAGGCTGCACGCGCCTCATGGACCGAGTCATAAGGACGTACTGACACCTGGGCTGCCAAGGTCGGTGGGTAGCGCTCTGCACCGGGCTGGTCTCGAGCGGAGAGCTGGGATCCCTCTGCTTCCTCGTCTCCAAAAACACGGGCAGTCTCATGCAACGAAATGTTGTGTCAAAGGGAAGAGCTTCAATTAGCTAAGTCACCTAATTATGTGGTGAGCTAGCGGGTGTTGCTGAGCTTCTTTTTGGTGAACTCAAATCCGAAGAGTTCGCATTCAAGTGCTGAACTCATGAACTTGTAAAATGCTGGCTGAAGGCGTTGGCCGAGCTATTAATTTTAGCTACGCGACATGTGTTGGGACAACGTTGGGCTAGCTTGCTGGCTCGCAGGTGTTGAGCAGCAAGTGGCGTAGTGAGTTTTGTGTGTGTCTCCCCCTGTTCCAAAAGGTTCTCTTTTGCATGCGCGAATTCAATTATACCAGCGTAGACCCCAAACAGAGCAATGTTCAAAAATGAGATCTCCGAACAATATGGCCAGCAGTATTTCCTAGAGGAAAAAAACTGTAGTCCACCATGTAGACGCACATACAAGATTCAAAGGGAACGCATTAAAATTCTGTTTTTCTTTGACTTTACAATGGGACGCCGTACAAGGACTAAAACATGAAATTTATGGATCCAGGTTGTGACATATGCTGCCCCCTTGTAAACACGAATGCGCAGACCCAATCAAAATGAAGATTTCCTCAGAGCACGGACACTGCGCTTGGCTTTTTCCTTCCTACGCAGTTGCCTTCTTTGGCTTAGCCATGTACTGCATTGACCTGTGTTTGCCATAGGTCGCAACACTTGACGTAAGAGTGTGTGATTGCTTCGTTGATCATCCGCACGAAAGTAGCTGCCAACCTAAACAGCAAATCGAGCAATGCAACGCTTGTGGTGAAAATATGTGAAAATAGTGTATTTCGAAGCAAAGCAACTCGAAAGAAGCTTGTGGTGACTCAAAACGAAACGAGGATCTGCGAGGATCTCTGCAAAATAAGGAAAATCCTTCAAGACTATGAAGGGCTTAGGTGGCTTCATCTTCGGGTCGTCCAAGCAAGCTGCCACCAAATCTGGAGCTCTTTGAAAAGCTTCAAATCCAGCCTCATTTAGCTCCAGATTTCAACTGCGTGTGTGTGCGAGGGCAAAAAAAATTGATTTGGCCATTGCGTTTAAAGTTTTTTTGGCAGCGCTTGTTCATATCCACTGACTGTTCAAAGATGTAAAAATGTTCAAAAACTCTCTGAAAGTCACTAGTCGCCTGGGTTGTTTGCGTCCGCTTGTGGTGCATGAGGAAGAGGCTCCGATTATGCAAAAAGCATCTGTTGTGATAAAGGGCTCTTTCTATGTGCGAAAACTCAAAGGCCCATACACCGGGTCGCACAAGTCAGTGCAACCCCAACATTCATGTCAGTTCCATGAAATGATACGGTGCACGCGGAATGATGTCGTGCGCATGACATGATGTCATGCGCATGAAATGATGTCATGCGCATGAAGTAATACTTCTCATGGGAATACTGTAGTTTTACTAACAGCCGCCGAAATAATACTAACAGCAGCCGAAATAATACTCTGCCCGTGAAATGATGTCGTGAACATGAAATCATGAAGCGCACATGAAATGATGTCGTGCGCATGACATGATGTCATGCGCATGAAACGATCTCACGCGCACGAAACTAGCATCCAATGTGACCGCATGCAGTGCGGCGACTTGCGGCGCGGTCACGTGCAGTCACTTGCGCCAGCGGACAGTGGTGGTCACTTGCTGTCACCTGCTCCAGCACGCGGTGGCAGTCACTTCGGTCACGTGCTCCAGCAGTCTCTTAAGGGGTCACTTACTGTGGTCACTAGCGGTACGGTCACTTGCACTCGCTGCCGTCACTTGCGGTCACTTGCTCCAACGAGCAGTGGCGGTTACTTGCTGCAATCACTTGCGGCCACTCGCACTTGCGGTGGGGTCACGCGCGGTCACTTGCTCCAGCGGGCGGTGGGGTCACGTCCGGTCATTTGCTCCAGCGGGCAGTGGCGGTTACTTGTTGGAGTCACTTGCGGCGCACTTGCGGTGGGCTCACATGCGGTCACTTGCTCCAGCGGGCAGTGGCGGTTACTTGCTGGAGTCAGTTGCGGCGCACTTGCGGTGGGGTCACGTGCGGTCACTTGCTCCAGCGGGCAGTGGCGGTTACTTGCTGGATTCACTTGCATCGCATTTGCGGTGGGGTCACGTGCGGTCACTTGCTCCAGCGGGCAGTGGCGGTTACTTGTTGGAGTCACTTGCGGCGCACCTGCGGTGGGGTCACGTGCGGTCACTTGAGAGCAAGCCGTTGCAACCTTCTTGATTTTTAGCCTCTTCTATCTGCACATTACTTGTGAGAGCTGTCTGCAATTCTGCAATTTGGCGAGCTCGGCACATTAAGCAACATGAAATTCATGGGAATTCTGGCGCAGTAACCAAACTTTCAAGTGCTCAACGAGACTTGCAAGGCCAACCATCACGCACTTTGACTGACAAGCTTTTGCGTCGCTGCATTTTCCGCAATACATCGTTCAGCCGTCGTGCCTATCACGTCCAACGCAATGATCGTGTCTACATGCACCCACTCCGAACATAAAACAAAGGCTGTGACAAGGAATAACATTTGCAAATCAAAAGGCAAAATCAATTCGCGGCACAGCATAGCCATACTTGAAGCCGCACTTCTACGGATTTTTTACTCGTCACAACGCCCGTTTCCTGTGGAATCGTGTTGCGACGCAAAAACATTACGGTGAACCCTTGTGATCATTCCCCTGGTATGTTGTTTGTGCGCTGCTCTGCCCCCCCTAAAAAGATCGAAAGTGTTGTTTACACCCAATCTGGCAAAAAGAAATCCTTGATCAACAAATCGAATTCTTGAAGCAAACACAAAAACTGCACGACTCTTGCAAACAATGCTAATGTCTGCTCACTTCAGCATCCCGAAAAGATATGTAAAATAAAACAAAAATGTTTTAAAAAAACAAACAAACTTCCTCGATCCTGAACACATCGTTACGCAATGGCATTGCTCTGCTGCGAACAGTGTTTGACAAGCACCGCAACGGCAAAAAAGCATTCAAACATGCTGGCTTTCGCAAGTCAGTAAAAACATCTTCTTTTTGGCTACCATCACGCAACCCTCATGAACCCGCAGCAGGCCATCTGCCACAACGACTGAGTCAGGGCAGCCAGGTGCCAAAAAGGGGCACACAGTATGGATTCCGCTTTTCATCATGTCACATGCCGTGTGACTGCAACCAAAATGTTGACATCGATACAATCAACCATCCATCACTGAGAGTGACCCCCAGCGCAAGCAGAAGTGCAGGACAAAGCCCCAAGCTCTGTTATATCGGTCTGAACGCCCTTGCTAACAACAAAGATGATATCGTTATCCGGCAAACTTTTCTCAATTGCATCTGTCTTTCCATTGACCATAGTCTCCAACAAGAATCGATCACAAACTGCCACAGCCGGCAAATCATCCTCATTCACATGAATTGCCACCAAATCCTGGCAAAAGAACACGCTTGCTTACATGTTCATTCATATCTCAAAGCAAAGCAGAGCTTTAATTGAATGGCACACCACTAAAGCAACAATGCCTTCTCTGCCGGTTTTTCGTCGTGATCTGGAGCTTCAGGCACGTGAGCTTCAACAAGACTTTCCTCCAATGCGCTCACCGAATAGCGCCACTTGCAAAGCTCAAAAGTACAAAAACATAGCAGCCATAACAAAAATCAATCCATAGATCAAAGCCTCCCTCCCAGCAACCCCAACCTGCTCCTCCAAATCAGCTTTAATCTGCTCATCTGCTTCAGGACACGTCATATGGCCTCGTTGATAATCAAAATCCAAGTCCCTGTGATTGGCTCCGCCGCAAAAAGCTTCTCCAATAGTCACAGCCGCAGCATAACTTGTAAAGCGGTGCCAAGCAAGAGAAGGTGCCTGCCGCTTGCCATGACACAGAGCATATTTGCATACTCAAAGACCAAAATCATACATCTGTATATATAGACCGCATTTTACATACCATGTATATATATATATATCCATGTTGTTGGATCCAAAACCAAGCTCTCATGATGGCCTGCCTTCTTAGGATTCTCCTTCTGAAACTGGCACTTCCAAACGGGCAGCCATTGAGATGGAGCTTTTCGCGCTTTCCGCATGTTGCAACACTCGCGAAAAGCAATCAGTAACAAAGCTTGTCTGATAACATGTCGCAAGATGGCGAGCTGTCCCTTTGGCAAACTGCAACACTAAACCATGCGTCATTCATGATCTGAGCCGGCAAACTTATCGACGGCCCAGTGCAGACAACGCAGCTTTCAAACTCGAAACACCAGAAATACAACAGAGCAACGGCCTTGTGCGCATCAAAAAATTGATCGGCCCAGCATCCAGCCAAGCCCGGGGATGCAAAGCATCCAGACAGGCCATGGGAAACATGTGGAAGACAAGTGGGCCACGTCGAGACATGTGGGAGACAAGCGTGAAATCATGCGGCCAGAGCACTCAGAGCATCCAGAGCTTACTGGGAGACAAGTGGGAGACAAGTGTGAAATCATGCGGCCAGAGCACTCAGAGCATCCAGAGCTTACTGGGAGACAAGTGGGAAACAAATGGGAGACAAGTGTGAAATCATGCGGCCAGAGCGCTAGAGCATCCAGAGCTTACTGGGAGACAAGTGGGAGACAAGTCTGAAATCATGCGGCCAGAGCACTTAGAGCATCCAGAGCTTACTGGGAGACAAGTGGGAGACAAATGGGAGACAAATGGAAGACAAGTATGAAATCATGCGGCCAGAGCACTGAGAGCATCCAGAGCTTACTGGGA